>CM069441.1:41211999-41618355 GCA_035610835.1 Ophiura sarsii
TTTAAATCAAGAAAAAGTGTACCCCACACCTACCCGCTGACACTGAACTTGAGGGTGGACGAGCGCACTCATTCATAAAAAAGGAGAAAGTATTATTCTCATTCGTAGAAAACAAAGTCACATGAAAGGCCACAACCAAAAACACCTATAGCCTGTCTGTGTATGAGATTGTTGACATTTTGCACATGTGTAGCGCGCTCGCGCCGCATTTGGTCACTGTTGTTTTGCTTTATTTTGCCACTAATCCATATGCCACGACGAGCGTTGCGCCAAAGTTGACTGTCACTTGACGAAACTACTATCACTTGTTTAATGAAGATTTGAGGTTAAATATTCATCAAATCTGAAAAGTGGACACTAGACGCTAAAGTAAGTATTATTAGAAAATTCGAAGGCAATTTATGAACGATCTGGCCAGTTTGTAAAAATAAAATAAAATAAGCTTTTTTACTTTATTTTAGGTTTTGTTTTGTCATGTTATGTTTGTCACGTTGATAAAATGATAACTTTATTATGTTAAAAAATTGTAGCCTAGATTTAGCTAGATCTCCAACTATCAATGACTATGACTATGTGCTGG
Source organism: Ophiura sarsii (assembly GCA_035610835.1). Taxonomy (NCBI): domain Eukaryota; kingdom Metazoa; phylum Echinodermata; class Ophiuroidea; order Amphilepidida; family Ophiuridae; genus Ophiura; species Ophiura sarsii. The sequence continues at coordinate 41,212,580 of CM069441.1, forward strand.
CTACTATTAGGAGGACCATTGTAAGACAGGTGAATTAGCTTTGTCAGCAAACTCTCGACAAAGTGAAATTGCACTTACTTGGAAAACAGAGCGAAGAGGACAGTCAACTCTGATGAACAAACAAGAGAATATGAAAATTCTTATGATTATCTGTTCACCCATGCACATCCAGCAACTGATATATTGATATTGTCAATAAATATAATTTTAATAATAAAGAAACATAAATGTAAGGGAAACGTAACGTTTAAGATTTGTGTTGTCAGTCATGTCAGTTGTGTATACTATAGCTCTGTTTCATAGCTCTCATACGTCGTGATACGACTCAGTATGAGAGCTATGAAATGAAAGCATATGTTCGTACGCTGGCGATTTTCGTTTCTAGTTTGCCTATTTCTAAAACATTTGAATACACTTACCTGGGTTATACATGTGCTATGTACTGTTATTGCATCCTAGATACATTTTCAGCTCCATAAAATGCTACTCAAAATGAAATATTAATGATATAAAATCGGCCCTAATCACAGCGAAATGGAGAAGTCGTCAGCAAAGATGGAAATAAATTCGCGGTAGTTTACGATTGGTTCCGAATATTTTCAATTAGTCTCGTTCCACGTTTTACTCCTCATGGGTGTACGCGTGTATGCAAACATAGTAAATCACTAGGCGGACAACCAATACTACGATTTTACGAATGCGATCAACTGTTAACAACAGCCTGGTTCCAAATTGTTGGCACCAGGCTGCTTTTAGTGAGATTCCGAAGAACGCACGTGACCTGTTTTCCGAAGATTTCTGATCTCAATTTTAAATGGTCTATTACCAAACTATACAATGTTCTAACATATTTGACATTTAAAACCATCCAATACGACAAATTATGTACAATTAGGGTCCTGGGTATGCAGTTTTCATTACGTAAATACACGAAAGGGAATTAATGCGCTGTGCAAACGGAAGAACGCTATTTCATATGAACTCTCCGTATCGACCCTAGGTACATCCCCAAGTCTTCAAAATTACCGTACAAAAGCTGTACAAATATAGCCTGCAAGATAGCGACGCAGAGGGCGACGGAGAGTTAGTCTAATCGACCCTGAATTGACCCCTATTTCTAAGGCTGATTCCCGGTACCCAGAATCCCTTTTGGATGAGTTGTGTGGAGCCCATTGATGCAGGGACCAAGCAAACTCGACGGCATTGAAGAACGGTAATTATTTAGTCGTTAAAAAACCTCTAAAATCTCCAGAATTCGTGAGCGTAGAATTACATCGATGGTATCAAAATAATCCGTAAGTATAGTTCTATAAGTAAGGATAACTTAAATTTAACTACCAGAAAATTTATTTTTGGTTATGAAACAAATACGACGTAGGAAGTCAATGCTTGTTTTTGTAGCTATGTATACTAGTACTCCATCATGTCCATGGCATTATTATTTTTCATATTCTCTTGTTGACTGTCCTCTTCGCTCTGTTTTCCAAGTAAGTGCAATTTCACTTTGTTGAGAGTTTGCTGCGAGCTGCGGGACGTTAGTCAGCCCGACCACGGGAATAATATAATCCCTCCCTGTTGTACAACAAGCCGGAAGCCCGGACCGACAGTGGCGTACCCAGCTTTTGGAAACTGGGGGCGGGGGCTGACCATAGTTTGTACCGACGAAAGGCATGATATGTACCGACAATTTTTTTTTACATACATGTACTCAAAAATTTTTTTCTTAAAACTTGCACAATTTTTTTCCCGTGAGCAGCTGAAATGGGGGTAGCGATGAAATTGCGTGGTCAAAATCGCAAATCTACCGACGGAGGGTCGTTTTTACAGACGGGGTTATTTCAGGGGGGCCAGGGCCTAGTACAACAAATCATACTTAGTGATATTTGTCATCAGTTGGTATTATTCATCATAGGGTATTTTGCATGTTTCACTATCTGTCCCCATCCTAAGTATGACTCCTTCTAAATATGATTTCCGTGTTAATTTCTGTATCGCTTACCAGAGCTCAAAAACACACTTCTTTGTGCTTGTTCTTATCTACTCTTTCTCATCTATCTTGCCATTCGTTTAATATTTTGTACAAATGCAATATTCCCTTGAAATTTGAGGTGAAAATTCTAAGCCAATTCACTTTAACGGCACTCGCGATGTTTATCGAAATCGGCGCCATGTTTTATTATAATAGACTCGTTTCAATACATTCGTAAGTTCGTAAAAAAGTGATGTGCGTATAAGATGTTGGCGATGGGAATGAGACTAAATTCACCGCGCAAATCTTTTGAGATGCACTCCATTCACTTCATACAGCAAATGAAATTGACAGTTTCTCGCAATACAATTTCCCCATACGTTGGTAGGGGAAAAAAACAAAAAAACACCAACGTATGGGTTTCCTGTACTAGCCAGGGCCCCCCTGGACCCCCTCCTGAGTACGCCACTGCGGACCGATCTATTTGGTTAGAAATCATTGAACAAATGTTAACATGCAATTCAATACAACTGAATACCGACCAAAAATATTTGTTTGCTTGTCAAAATCTGCAACATTTTTAACAATTTTTTTGAATGTTTACGTTTCTAGGATTTTTTCAGTCAATTTCAAGGCAAAATAATAATATTGAAAAAAAGCCTTACCAACTGACCCGACCTGAGAGCCAAGGGGTTGTTCTGAGTGGATATGAGGTGACCTGGATGTGCCACCAAATAGGGTCCCATTTTTCACCCTCTCGCTCTGGTACCTTTTATAAATCAAAGTCATTTTTGGTAAATGTATGGGTCTACTCTAAAATCCTTAATTTTGCTATTTTTCATAGACATTTTTATTTAGCAAAATCTGTCAAATATATACAGGCATGAGAATTTTCAGGCTGTAGCCTGAATTAAGGCTATTTATTTTGATTTCCAAATTTCCGCGCTTTCTCTTATTTTCAGCCTGTTATTGGCCTTTATAGGCCGATTTCACACACTTTTTCAGGCTGTTCAGGTTTTTTTTCATTCTCATGCCTGTATAGGAAAATTATGGGTCTCCGGTAAATGTATGGGTTTATATAACGCATGAAAATATTCTAGCCATCTGATTGGTGGATACTACATCAGATAACACAAAATAGTTTGGTCCATTTCATGCTTGACGTCACTTCCCGGTCTTTTTTTTTTCTTTCAAAAAGAACTATTGACCGGGCGGTCAATAGTACTTTTTGAAAAACCAAAAATGCCCTGCCTCGTACGATTTTGCCATAATGGCGGAGGATCGACTCGCCTGTAAGATCTTTTTCATGTTTAAGGGCATACACCACTAATTCGATAATACGCGGCACTTCCGGCAAAGTTGAGTACGATAATAGTTCCTATTTGACGGAAAGAATGGTAGCAAATGAAACTAATGATTATTGTTTTTGTGTCAAATTTGTGTTCTGCGTATTCCTAAGAATGTATATTTAATGTTTCAAAAAGAAAATATGTGATTTTAACTGAAACATAATTTTACGGACCGATTTACACACACGTTGCATGCACGGGTAAAAGCGACTTATAAGTATCAAAATCAGTACACTCTGACGTGCCGGCTTCTAGCTAAAAATCCACCTGATGACCCGGGGTTGAGTTTCAGAGAGAAAAATTCGCGAGCTAACTCAGGTTAGAGCGATTTGAACACAGCCTCCAAAGCATGTAAAGTCTATGGGAGCCGAATTAGTGATGTACGCCCTTAAAGGTACACATCACTAATTCCCGGTGGTTCGAGGCTCCGAGCATGCAGAGTGAATGTGTATGTTCAATCCGTTGAAAATTAACGAATACCAGTAAAATCCACGCAGTATTGGGCGGTTTTTGTAGCCAAAAACTCAAAAATAACGGCAGTAGGCCTACTTCAAATAACTCGTGTGACCCGAGTTTCTTTAATTTTTGTACGATTTTTTTGTTGCATTTTGCTTGTGGGATAGACAACGGAACAACATAAACAGAAGTTGGATGCAGAAAAACTAAATATACTTGACTTCTTTTGGCTTAAAACAATGTTTTGGTATCAACAAAATCTTAATATTTACATTTTTGCAGTTTAAAAACCCGCCTTGTAATAGGAAAATGTGATATTATTTGAAATACGGGTGAGGGGGGGGGGGGGGGGGGGGGTATCCTTGGTATGCCTTCCGACTCAGACAACGGGGTAGAGGTCCATAAGATAAAACGTTCCTTTAACTTTTCAATCAAACGGTGTCTTATCATCATGGTATTCAACAAATCTAGTAAATGTCAATTGATGATGTCCGCAACCGTTTGATGACTACTCAAAGAGTGAGGGAGCTGAATGTCTAAACTTTTCTAGATTTGATGAATTGCATTATGTCCACAGTATGTCATTAATCACATAAAATGCTTAGCTTTTGGGCAAAATGGGTTTATATTCTCATATTGTTCATTTTTCGAACTGTTTCCATGACATTCATACAGTAATAATCACAAAACTTGCCGATGCACGGGCATGCTATCTACTGAAGATAGCACTTCATATGCATATTTCCACGCGTGGAGAGTTTTTTTAAAAAACGCGCAAAATACAAATGTATGCATTGCGATACGCCTCTTCAAATGACTACATCTCTAAAAATATATTTCAGAATTCTATAAGATTTGGCATTTAAACTCAAAATTTAACACTGAAAACAATGGTATATGATTGATATGACTTTTGAAAAAAAAGTGCTCTTCAAGGGCGTACACCACTAATTAGATAATACGCGGCACTTCCGGCAAAGTTGAGTACGATAATAGTTCCTATTTGACGGAAAGAATGGTAGCAAATGAAACTAATGATTATTGTTTTTGTGTCAAATTTGTGTTCTGCGTATTCCTAAGAATGTATATTTAATGTTTCAAAAAGAAAATACGTGATTTTAACTGAAACATAATTTTACGGACCGATTTACACACACATTGCATGCACGGGTAAAAGCCGACTTATAAGTAACAAAATCAGTACACTCTGACGTGCCGGCTTCTAGCTAAAAATCCACCTGATGACCCGGGGTTGAGTTTCAGATATGTTATAAAATACTGTTTGTGTTAAAACATATCAAAATTTTAGAGAAAAATTCGCGAGCTAACTCAGGTTAGAGCGATTTGAACACAGCCTCCAAAGTATGTAAAGTCTATGGGAGCCGAATTAGTGATGTACGCCCTTAATTTGATCAAAATCGCACACAAAAATATTTTCATGCTTTATATAAAACAAATATGGACTGCTCTTTATTCGTAAACAATTGCCCCTCGGTGATCTGGAGACCAAAGGGGTAAACTTTAGAATACCCTACCATTTATATTCCTCACTGTGTAAGTGTATGGGTCGTTCTTTAAAAGTCCCCATTGAAGACATGCAGTGGTATGGTATACTAAAGGAACTCCGACCTAAGCCTACTATTTTCCTTCAGCCTTCGGTTTCGGGGGAAAAGTAGGGTTACGGTCTACAGATCACCTTGAGGCAATAATTCACCCCATTTCCCTCATGAACAGTTCATATTTGTATACTATTTCCCCCCGAAAATGGGTAAATGTATGGGTAAGTTTTTCATTTTCCTGGCAGCACATCTCTATCCCCCCCCCCCCCCCCCTTCCCCCGGGCCTGATGATAGGTCTGTTTGCCCGTACAACATGGACACTTTTTTCGTTGCCTTATCCTCTAAAGTAAAACAAAATGTGCTATCTCCTGCTTCATAATTATGAATACACACCATGCAACGTTTTTATTCTTGATAATGAAAGGGTCCGGTGGTTTCAGTCAACATTGACTAGTATTTAGGTACGCATGATCATTCTAAAAATTGCGGTAAAAGGGGGTTCATATCAGAGTGAATTTTGGGTAATGCTGAAAAAGTTGTCAAGTGTTATCTTTAAAAGATAGGGATCTTACATTTAGCTATGGGCCCATATAACAATAACGCAATACAGATTGAGATAACCCTTCCATTACAATTATTGCATCATCTGTTTCAGAGGGCATTGAACCTCTCTTTATCTGCAGGCCTATCATTGGCTTTCAGTGCATTGCAAACTTGTTTCTTTATAGATCTGTATTGATATAATATAACATGATTGATTTTACCAACACCTGGGAGAGGGGGGGGGGGGGTCTGCCAACAACTGGGGTGGGGGGGGGGGGGTGCTGCAATTGTTTCATGGATGGATACCAACTTACCAAGGTAGACTTTACATTATGACCAATTCTAAGAACAACCAGTGGTGAATGAGGGGGGAATTTGTGTATAAATACAGGTCAATAAATGAATGTGTTTCGAGAGAAATATGACAAATCAGTGCAGGGGGGGGGGGAATAAGGTGTCTTTTTCCACCTGAATCCGTGCTAAGGGTTGCTTGGGCCAATACATGATGAAATTATATAAAGACACTAACTTAGAGGAGGGAAAAACCACCCTTGTTTATATGGGCCTGACCGACCTACTTTTGCGGGGGGGGGGGGGGTAGAATTTTGTTAAAAAAGGGCCCTCAAATTATGTTAAATCAGCCGGTTTTTGGCAGAAAACTGTAGAAAAAAATGTTTCGCAATTTATTTTTTTTAATGCCCGATTTTTGCAGTTTGGTAAAAAACCAAACAAACAAAAACCAAAAGATAACCAACCGACAGACCCAACTTGACAGATCCGTCCGCCCGTATTCATACGGTGTTTTTTTTTCTCATCGCCTTAATTTCTCATTTTTTAACCTAATCTAATATTGTTTGAAATTTGGACTAAAAAGTGCCAAAAAAGAGGGGGGGGGGGTAAATATCTTAAAAAATCAATATACATTTTATATACATTTGAGTCATAGTTCAATAATTACAGCACTCACAAAATCCAAAAAGTGACTTCCTTGACTCCCCCCTTATAAAGCGGCACTGAAAGATTGCCAAGAAAAAGGAAATTTTGAAGATTTTGTTTTTGTTTCAATGGATAAGGTACTACTACCTAGGAACCCTGAATGGTAATAATTTAGGGGGAAATGGTTTAGAATAATGGTGGTAGATAGATATTTGGTTGAATTAATTTATGTGGAGAGTGATGATAATTTGTCTATGTGATCTACAAAATTTTACACGAAGACGGTCGAGTTATGGTAAACCGTTTTAGATGGTAGTTAGTATGCCCAAGTATTACGTAGGTACAAAAAACCTGATTTCCAGGAAAATTGAGGGCGCCCTCCGATAGATACGTATCTCTCAATGCCCCTTTAATACTATTATTAAACAAAGGTTGAATTTGACTCAAAGATCCGGATTGATCTAACATGACCGATGCTATCAACAACTGGCAGGGTTGTGGATTTGTTACGGGATGTACAGATTATGAATTGACATGTCATGACAAATTGTCAGGGTGGAGGGTGACTTGTTTCTTGGACATCTGGATTTGCATGACATGACCAATTCGAAATGCTACCAACAACTTGAAGAGGAGTCGCTTGTTAGTACAGTTCTTCTGCGTAATAACATTTACATTTATTGGTTACAAAAATAAGCCTTTTGTGCCCTCCCCCCTAAAAAAACGTACACAAAATTATCCTACAGTTTGAAATTTGATCAAGGGGAGCATACTTTTGTAGCATATTCAGTAAGGCTGCCCCAAGCCCTAGTTATGGCATTATCTAGTCGTTGTCAAAGGCACCTCGCAAAATTACCTGCCGAGCGCGTAGGCCGACCCATCAACCGGCGAGCGGAGCAGTGGTGCATCTTTGCGCAAATAGCTATTCTACCGTGTCAGTAGTATGTGTTGATCAAACACCGTCGTCATCGTAACCAGGCCTCAAAATAAGAAATGAAGAGGGCATGCAATTTGAAAGGGGCACCAACTTTCTCCAAGGCACTTGTGTACTTTGAATGGAGTGAAAGCAGCCAGAAATTGAGGGCATCAAGGCGACTAGGCAATTATACTTGTGTAATACAGGTAGGTCTAAAAAATGTAAAAAGATGAATCCAACGGACGCACTATCAAACACACCAAGGATCAGAAAACTGATACTTGAGCTGGACAATATGAAATACAATGAATAAAAGCAAGGTATAACCACCAGCTTGGTGGGGGAAACAAGCAATAACAAGTGACAATAAAGCCACAAAACAGTGAAAAGTACTAAGACATGCTGCTGTGTGTGCTCTTAAAACAAATACCAATAAAAAATTGCTGTGCAATAAAACAACACAAATAATGTAACAGTAAGACCAACATTTTAAGTGGATACACACCACTCTTCATCAGGGACAAAATACGAAAACAAAAGTAGTGAGAACTCAGCTGCTCAAAAAAAGTGTGGAATATTTTTTCAAGCACAAGATTTTCAAATATTGCGGGATGTTGTCATTAAGTGTATCCATGTAAAGCTGATGTGTTCATCTTTACAATGATACCAAATTTGAAGCAATCCCATGCTCCAGTGCTCCGCTACTTGCTTGAGAACATGGAGAGGTCACAATCTGAATGAGCCAAAATCAACGCTATTTAGTGCTCAAATTCAAAAGACTATCTTTGTTGTCTGTCTGTTCAATGAAGTGTTATTTATTTATTTATTTATTTGAACATACGCTTTTAAAACAGCGGCACCCGTCTACCCGACGGTGCGTTCATATACAGAAAATCACAAGATTAATACACAATTAATACACAAATTACCAAGTTTTACCATGAGATAGATACATATTATACAGACACAAAGTCAATCGTACAAAATTGATCTGAAATTATGTCAGGCACACGTGGAAAATGGCACTATACATGACCAAATATAATTCAATCGTCATTGTTTGCGCATTTTGTCTCTAATCGTGCCTTCCATGCACGCTTGGAGAAGGATTTACAAAATTTGTCAAATACATGATAAAAGTCATTAACATTGCTTACATTACAAAATGTGGTGTATGTACTACCTAGCATTAATTTATATTTTACATCAAGATCGCTAGAGATAAATAGCACCCATACATCAATACCATTTAAGTCAATTAGAGCCTTTTCTAGATTATTATATTCATTGACCACTACAGTGTAGTGTGATGATCTATTGATTTTTAAGCACAAAACAGTGTTGATTTTGGCACTTTCAGATTGCGACATTCCCCTGTTCTCACACAAGCAGCTGAGCACTGGAACAAGGGTTTGCTTCAGATTTGGTTTCATTGTAAAGATGAACACATCAGCTTTACATGGATATATCACACTTAATGAACATATCCCGCTATATTTGAAAATCTTGTGCTTGAAAAAATATTCCAAACTTTTTTTGAGCAATTTATAAAGAAGATAGTGAACTAGACAAGTTCACCACTTTAATTATAGCACAATGTCAGTAAGTGATGTTGCTAACTAGACATTCAAAGTCACTACTTGTCAGCTAAATCACTCTTATTTAATACAAATTTATAGTAGAGATTCACTTGGAATGGGTTTATATACATGTAGTCAAATCTGTGCATTTTGTAAAACTCTATGCTTGCTAAAATGTGATTTTCGCTGCCGATCTTCACTAACCTATGTTTCAAAGCCTGAAGTCTCAACATCTATGGGTATTCATTTGTCTACACTTCATAGATTTTAACATGACCGTGGGATGAAGTGGTGGTTTGCCATGTTGGACAGTAGTGTGTGTCCTCAATGGCATGGGTGCTGGACTGGTCTGAGTGCTCAGTGAAAATTCTGAACTTTCGATTGTCTTCTTAGGCCATTTCTGTGTTGTCATGATGAAAGTGAATGATGAAAACTTAAATGTGATACTGTTTCAGTCAGTTTCAGAACCAGGATTTGAATTCTTTGAAATAAAAAAAAGCATTTCGCATTTTGCTTCGGGACCTACTCGCCTTGCTACTGGATATTTGAGTATTACAATCAATACATTGTACATTTATATGTTCTACATTTCAATAATTGAAAATAAAAGCAAATCTAAACTATATTACTAGCTTCATTTAATCCCAGATTAGTTGGTAAAGGAAAATAGTTTTTTTAAATTGGTGGATAATTTAGTTTATCTCTATTATTTATTTTTTTTATTTAAAAAAAAAAAAATCATATGATTTTTTGTCTTTGAAGAAGAAGATTAATGGTCCTGAATTTATATTTACATTACAAAAAACAGGCCAGAACAATTGATCGAGCACTCTCATAGTGTACCATCTTATTTCTGTAAAACTCTGTCAATAGTTTTTCTTCAATTCCTTATAGAATTACATGTACATGTACTATGGCCTCAACCATGCATATACTATTTATTGATCGAGCCTTAACCAAGTCTACTGTACAGGTGGTGAATATTATGGCACTTTTGCACATTACACATACAGACGTCAATAAACAGGGATCTCATGCAACATTAGTTGGGATGAATTCATAATTATTGAATTTAGAATTTGTTTTAAGACAGATAGACATTTTGAGACAGACACTCAACCAATGTTAATTAAATTGACTTCAGGCAAGCCACCATGAGGGTTTTGTCAAGCTTGTCAAATCCTTGTACATACTTTGCCATATCCCTAAAGGCAATAGGGGGATCTGACAGACCCATATTATTTTTAATTAAAATGATCATAATTTGTTGGAAAAGTTTTAATTTTGTGTGTGGAAAAACTGTTGAAAAATCACCCCCCCCCCCCCCCCCCCCAAAAAAAAACAACACCCCAGACTGACCGACCAACCCTACCTTAGAGGTCTGTTTGCCCTTTGTGTGCGTCTAAGCCGGTTTTATTTATTTAAAGAGCTTCATTAATTGATTTGAAGCAAACACGCAATGATACAGGACAAAACAACTGATCATGTCAAAATGTGTCCAGTTTTTTTGTGTTGCCAAATTTGGTACAGTATAACATGTCAATATTAATTGAGGAATCACTAGGTCAGTTTTTAGGAAATTTTATTATGATTTCAGGAATTTGTTTTAGCCAATACTGATGCTGATATTTATTTTCGTCCTGTCTTAGGCATTTTGCTCACCCTTGTGTATAATCTGCAGGAATAGTTCACCATTTCAGGATTTTTGAGTTGTTCTGACTGACATCTCAGATGAATCCATCAACCAGAATTACTGTCTCAGTGGTGTAGGTTAAAATGCAAAACTTAAAGTTATCACATTTTTCCTCATTTTGTGTGTGCTAAATTAAACAGAATTCACAGTTTTTAGCTTCTGAAAAACCTAAAATATAAATTGCTTAATTTATGCTTCATACCTATATTTGTCATTGAAATTGATTTGCAATGTTAATATTCCCCATCTACAGTTTGACCTGCATTTTAACCTGTTGAATCTATTCAAGTGGGTTAGATGGATTTATTTATGCACTGTTCCTGCAAGTGAAAAGACAAAATCAATCTGATGCTATTGATGCCCTGGAGCCCATGCTGCTCAGTCCTCATTGCCAACTTGTTGATGAGTGTTGAGTGCATGGAGACAGGGTAGTGTCTCTCATCATAATTATATGGTATGGAGGTGTCTTTTTGGTTGGCGGGGCAACCGCCAACCTTATAGCATCAGATTGCATATTCTTGGACATTTAGGTCTTTCTACATATACATGGAGGCTGCCATTTTGTTTTTAGTATATGGAAAATTGTCTAAATTATTTTGCAGTCTTTGTAAATTACATGTACCTATGCAGTTTATTTTAACAGTCCTGCAGTCTGTGATGGAGTCAAAGCTATATTTGTTTAGCCTTGATGATTCAATCAGAGAGCTGTTATTAGACTCCCAACAGAGACATAATAGCTTATCTTGTTTGACTAAAGAGAAATCTCCAACTGTCCAGATGTTATACACATTACAATTGTGTAGGCATGCGAGCGGGACACGGTTCGACCGTGTCACGCACGTATGACCCGTGGCCCGTAAGCAAAACACTGTATACGAAAACACGAACTAGATTTTAAAATTTGAACTAACACATTTTCGTAATAAAACACAAGGAAATACAAGGAAACTAATGGATTATTAGCCATTTATTTAGACTATGTGCATGAAAGTTCAAATAAAAAACAATGATTCCGTCCCTTATTACTGCTAATTAATATAATAATATGGAGTTTACCAGGCACTTCGATCGCTCGCTAGTGATACTAAAGCGCCATTGTTACAGCTAGTCTTATTCCCAATCATTTTTATTGCTCCTTTTCGTAACACTAAGCGGCATGAGAACAAGACTAGCATTGATTTAAAAGTGACGTCATGATTATAATTGATAAATTCTCCGAATTGCGCAGAAAGCCGCCATTTTGTACACATTTTAAACCGACAGAAAAAATTCTGCGCAACTACGTGTAAAGCAATGGGATTTTTAACTCTGGACGAAAGTGAATATGAACCGCCGACATTTAGGATTTACCATACTTTGTTTTAGTTATTTGAAGATGACACTCAATCTTTAGGTTTGGCTTTGATGGTACGTGATCAGAGATCAAGTAGGGAATCTTTTTGCGTAGCTCTTTTTGCTACATATTTGTGCATTAGTGTTCAAAAGTGTGTCGCATTTCGTGATGCTACATTGGTTAAATCGAACGCTGCGTGGTGGTATGCACTATGCCGGTTATTACGGGGCTTGGGCTCTACTGTGGGTTGGGTTTGGGAATTCACGGAGAGTGAGACTTACGGGATACGGGTACCCGTGACACGCACGTATAGAATGACCCGTGTCACGTAAGAGAAAAAACACAGGATAACTCATACCTACAATTGTGATCTCAGATACTACTGAAAAGCTCAGAGTGTCAACTGTGCAACTGTGTCATAAAACATGGTCAAGGTTTGCATGAAATATCTATGTGTATGAAAAATTTCGCGACTGGCTAGGATTGGTGAAATTGTCATGCTCACAAGCTTTTAGTATTCTTATTAGACATTATTAGAAAGGTGTACATTTGTAAACATTTCATGATGAAAAATGTGGGTTCTTCTGCATCACGAACATTAAATGCCGCGAAAAAATAGTGCTTGCTTTAGAATAAACCTACGTATGTGTCCTAGTTGGGTAGCACTGCATTACATAATGATATGGTGAACTGTCACTACAAATTAATCTGTACACATCATGTTCTGGTGATCACTCCATTTCCATGGGAAACCGAGGATTTTTTAGTTGGGGCTTTAGGGACGCACCATTAGATTTTCACCCTCTATGCAGGCAACAACAAAAAAATTCACCCCCTGATGAGTAAAAAATAAATAAAAATCTACCCCCACCCAACTCAATATGAATGGATACATTTAAAGCTGTATTTACAAATGTTGCTATTTTTGCTCTTTCTATTTGCCTTATATCGCAATTTCCTTTTGACCGCCAACTTTCCATTTCAATGGAATTTTTATTTAGTGTTTTTGTGAAATTTGTTAACAAATTTAGTTGAATATATTTATTTCAAGTAACTAATTTGATTTATGTGCAAGGTTGTTAAAAATATTCTACAAACAAAATTAGATTACTCCAGACCAATTAAAGATGTGAAATTGGTTTCTATTAAATGATGTCTTTATACCAGATATCTATACAAAAATGCAATTTAATATAATAAATAAGTGCAATAACCTTTGACTACAAAATGTCTTAAATGGATTTAACAATTTAGCATGTATGTGATACATTGTACACTCCTCCTCCTTGCATCACAGGAATGGGATTTGAGGTAAACGTTCCTTAAAATAATGTGATGAATCTTTTCCAAAATTGTTATGTATTAATATTTTGCAAAAACAGTTTTGATTGATTACACATGACACAATTGATTTGCAAATTTAAAAAGTAAACACAAAAATTGCAGATACATAAATTAATGTAGTATAATCCACCATAATTTAATAACGGTGAAATCAAGACGAAGTAGTAGTGTAATGCATGCAACTGAATTTCTACGTCAGTATTTTGTTCGCTGCATTTGTCAGAATCTATCAGTCAAAGATGTGCTCAGAATATACTGTCTGTATGACTATTAAATAACTTGAGATTCAGGGATTGTCTTTGACAGTGTACTGAAACTGAAAAGATTCCATCCAAGAAAAGGAAATAAATTCAAATATTTATACATCCTTTATTCCAAATGATGCCAATATGGTAGATAAGAGCTGACTGAAAATAAGAGCCTTTGAATTGTCACAAATTATTTTTCAAAATTAAAAGTAGGTGTTCCGATTTTTGGCCTGATTTTCAACTTGATGTTTTCTATTCCACATGAAAAGAAGAGTCATCCTTAAAATAGTCATATTTCAAAGTAACTCAAATGGTTTTAATTTTAGAAGCACAAGGTGACATTAAATTTGCCCATTGAGTAGTACATGTAGTACACAAACTAGTCAGGTGGTTAACCACCTTTGGCAGTAATTCACTGCCTTTTGGCCAAGGCTCAAGATAAAAAAAATTACAGGGAGCTACTTTTTTCAAAAGTAGCGCCCGGATCTTGGGATTTATTGAGATTCGGGAGCTACTTTAAGTCTACCGGGAGCTAACTTTTTATTCAATCCAGCGTGTCAGCATTGTCAAATCGAAATTTGATGCCTTGGGCAAGCTACCTGATCGTCAAGGGGCGCTGGTTGGGACTAAATATCAGCGCTCGGTTGTTTATTTTTCAGCATTACCGTGCGCTATGGCAGGAGGACCGAGGGGTAAAAATCATCACCCAGCGCCCGCTTATCTTGAGCCTTGCTTTTGGCCTATACCGTCTAAATGGAACAAATCTTACGCCAAAGATTTTAAAGAATTAATGAGAAAAATATGGGTTTTCTTTTGATATCAAAATATGTTGATGTGGGAAAAAAATCTAAAGTGATTGGAACATACACCTTTAACTGATCAATATACAAGAGAACCCATGATGTTTGATAGTGCCTGTGGTACAATCCTTCATAGACGTACATGTAATTAAGGCGTATTGATCTATCTTGGTCGACTCAAATAGCAAGGGATTGTGCGGATAAATATAAACTGTGATTTCGTTGGCGTCATATTCTGTTGTACTCCGGCAACGGCACGAGTGAGCGGACCAAAATAGCCTTTCAATGGTAAACCATGATATCTAGGAGGGATGCGCTTCAACTCTTACACCTTTTGAAAAACGTATATATTTAGTGCTAAAATGTTTTTATAGGAAAGATGCCATTAGTTTTTACTTGTTTCAAAAATAATGTTTAGTCTGGCAATTTCAGTATGAATAGTAATATTTGAATATGCATTTATTCAATTACTCTTCAGTAGGTTGTTAAAACACTATCCAAGCTTATCAAACAAATACGACTGAGTGAAATTGATAAACAAGTGTTTCTTCACAAGGGTTTTATTTCTACAAATAAATGTTTTCCACAAATTCACAAAATACCCAGGGTCCGCATTAAGGATCTTAAAATTAAATTAAAATAAAAAAATTGTATAGCAACAACTGCTTGATGAGCTTGTATTGAATTATTTTCCAAATTTTGTATGTAAACATATGGCATACAATTGATATACATTTCCAAATTGTGTAGCAAAAAATGAGGATTGAGGAGCATTTTGCTACTGCTATACACTAATTGCAGGCCTTGAAAATGCCATGTGCAGAGTTCACAGAACATGGAAACAAAGAGGAAGGACAATAAATTGTGTATGATTTCCTATTAATTCATAATCCAACCAGCCATGCATCTATGCGACAAAAATGTGTGATATCGAAATTATCGTGTGATATCGAAATTATCATTAACCTATCAGATACAAGTAGAATCTGCCTAGCCATAGACTGAAGATGACAAGTGAAATCAAAACTGACAGTATTATATGAGTATTAAAGTAAACGATATGAGTGGACTTGCTAAATGAAATGAGTGTAGTGTTTATATCAGGCCCACTGTAAAATGTAAATATTACGTAAAAATAATTTTACAAAATAGAGCAAATATTCTAAGTGATTATCTTGGGTTAGCATTAAAACATGACACATGTATACAACCAGACTTCTGGTGGATTGAGAAAAGTATTGTAAAAAGCTACAATTACAGTACTTCAGAAGGATGTTATGCAATGGTGTGCTTTGAAAAGGTACCAATTGTCTTAACCAAAACTTTAAATCTTTTACACCCAACACGAAGCCGAAATGTAATTCTCAAAAGAATTATATTGTACTACTTCAGAAGGAATGTAGATATTATGCAATGGTGTGCTTTGAAAAGGTACAAATTGTCTTAACCAAAACTTGAAATCATTTACACCAAACATGAGGCGGAATTGTAATTCTCAAAAGAAAAACAACAAATTAAAAATGGTTTCTGTTGGATTTTTTTAAATTTTAAATTACCAATTTATAAGTCAACATAACTTTATATTTGACTGGCCCAACCTGATGCTGCATGCCCGAAGGAGCGTGTCAACGGAAACGGTGCCATCTTCTATTGCGGTATCTGCTACGCTGGTGGAGGAGATGTAGTGGGAACAGGTTGCTACAGGTCATGTATGCCAGATCAGTATTGGTTAACTGTGTAATTGGTTTGTCTTACTAAGATGGATAAATTGAATTGAATTTGTGGGTAAGGTTTAGAATACCCTACCATTTGTATTCCGCACTGTGTAAGTGTATGGGTCGTTCTTTGAAAGTGCCCATTGAAGACATGCAGTGGCAGGATATACTAAAGGTACTCCGAATTTGTCAAGAGATTTTGGTGATGCATTTTTTGTGTTTTTTTGTATAAAAAAAGTGTTTGCATGCCTGATCGGTCAGTGCGGATACACACTTGGGTGGGGGAAATGGGGTTAGTTGGAACATTGATATTTCTTTGAGGCATGATCAATTTTTGAAAATTCTACCACCAAAGTCAGTGTACCCATTATAGTTGCCATCCACCAATGGTAGCTGCCAACAGTTACACTTATAAATTAGTTATATGACCCCCATCTTCCCTAAAGGTGGGACCTATGTATTTATAATAAAATGAATGAATTAGAAAATGGTTGCAGTATCAGTCAATGTATTATTCGGAAAATTAATGTTTAATGGTTGAGGTTATCAGTGTTAGAATTTAGTGAAATAAATAGGATGACCGACCAAAGTGTGAATTCTCACTCAAAATCATCGAAACCACCTTTTCCATATTTTCGTTTTTATTTGTTTATATAACAGAAACAGGATCATAACAATAAAACAAAAATGCTTAAAATAAAATAGGACAATTAAATAAAATATTATAAGATTTGATATTTTTGATAAATAATGTGTGTAAAACTGTGAGAATCCATTTAGTTTCTCGCAACATAATTTACAAAAATCTTTAGATTCTACTCCATTTAATATGTATAAACTAAAACATTTGGATTCTCACATATTTGTTTAGGAGAATCTTTGTGAGAATGGATTCTTTGATTCTCTCCGAAATTCTAATCCCAAGGCCTGAATTGCTCATTTGTTTGTACGGGGAAGAGCTGATGATAAACATTGCTCTTTGATATGCTTACACCTGTATACATGTACCGTAGGAAGTAGCTTATTGTTAAATTCATCTATTGTCATTTCATCATTTACGATATTTACCTGTATCTTGGCTCAATATTATATTTATTTATAGAATCCTCATGTTCATATACTCAGTACATTTTGTTTATTTTTGTAAGCGCTTTGAGCCTCCGGCGAATAGCGCATCACAAATACTCGTTTTATGTATACATGTATGTACATTGTCCGATTTCTAGCATGGTTATAGTGATGGGTCTGTAATACAGGGCTAGATAAATTTCCCGTGAAGGATAACAAGATTTCTCATAAGTTGTTTATGTTTTCTACCATATTTTCATACGTAATCAGCCA
Source organism: Ophiura sarsii (assembly GCA_035610835.1). Taxonomy (NCBI): domain Eukaryota; kingdom Metazoa; phylum Echinodermata; class Ophiuroidea; order Amphilepidida; family Ophiuridae; genus Ophiura; species Ophiura sarsii. The sequence continues at coordinate 41,230,362 of CM069441.1, forward strand.
AAATGTTCCTCCAGATGACAACATTTCACTAGAAGGTGCTTCCTGATTTCCACGGTACCTTCCCCCTGTTGTGCTGTAATATTATGTATAAATAATTATGCAATAATTGCCATAAAGAAAAATGGATCATTGTCTATCGTTGGATTAGAATCACTTGGCAACAAAAATAAGAAGTTATTAGTAGTCCCTCATAAATATTTGGTTAATAAATTTGTGATCAGAGAGCCTATATTTTAACACAAGATGAAACCTGTGATGCAACACAGTATAAGCATCTTAAACAGACCATGAGAGTCAATCAGTGTTTGTAATAACATTATTAACTTAAGTACAACGGATTTATTTGAGAATTAGGATGGTCAACTGACTAGATATCATTGTAATGCTTTCTCAGCTTTGAGATCATTTGCTGTATCATCTATTATTGAGACAATCTAGTAATCTAGTAATGAGTAATTGAGTGCAAATTTGCAATTTATAAAGTGTTACCTCAATATAAAAGGGCTGATATACATGTATAGTCATAGAATGTATGCACCGTATAGCAAATGGAGGAGTGCACATCAAATTATTTGTAATCGTAGATGTATTTTACACTATTTATCCATTTATTATGTTATATTAAATTGAATTGATTGATTTAAAACATAGGGGGCTTGGATTTTTGGTGTGTGTTTTTTAATCTATTTCAGAGAATGGTATGTTTTGTATAATTCAGGTTTTACTTAAATTTGAGCTTTGTTATAAATTATTTTTTCCGATGTTTCATTTGTTCAGAATATTATGATATAGCAGCGTGTTTCTGTTTGGGCAATATATAACACTTTAACTCTGCAAGAATATGGATGCAAGAAGTCGTAGGAGTGACTGCTTGACATTTGTATTATATAGGCAAATTTCGTGCGGACGTATTAACGCAGATATCCAATATTAATAAAAGGAGCGTGTGACTCGCATGTAGGTAATACATGTGTTAGTTGAACAAACATGCCAAATGTCCCATGTAATTAAACCCATGTGTTAATGTAAAATGTACCGTGATATTAACCCATAATATGAAGAGCTGATAATGCAAAAGGGCTTACATCCATCTTTAGTGAATTTGAGAAAACAGCATGAAAGTATTCTGGACTAGTAATGATTGATCATTTGAAATATTATTCTTATAATTAAAGAGACTGCATACATGTAGTATACCAATCAAATACAGTTTTTCAAATTGATCACTTTTAATTGTTTGTAGTTATTATATTCTTTAGTTTTCAAAAAAGAAGTCCTTTTGCATAAATAGCTCTGATATCTGTATTGAATTACTATGGGATGTAAAGCCTTTGCAACAAATTGCCCACATTGCTAGAAACTACTACCAAAATACTATATATTGCCGATTATAATGTTTTTTGAAAAAAGTAGACGTTAAGCCCTTTTGCATATCAGCTCTTCATATTATGTGCTTTCCTTTTTCAATCTCTCTTCAATCTTGCCAGATCAGATCTAGTGAAAATCAAGATCAACCACTATCATCTACAGGGGTTTTAACTTTTTTTAATTTCTAAGTCCAAAACAGGACCTTGGATGACTGGTATTTGACCCTTAGTCAACAAACATGCCAAATTTGGAAGTTGTGCAAGCTTATAGCCTTATTCTTGATATTATTTTAATTAATTTCGCAATAATCCATGGATTCTCAAAATTGTGGAGAATCCAGGATTCTCACAAAATTATTCCGCGAGAATCTAAATGGACTCTCGCACTGCAGCGCTAATTTCTAGGCCTGATCTAAATGATGTACATGGTTTGTATACTAATAATACATTAATGTCTTATATTTTACTATTTTGTTCTCTTCAGGTTTACCCATCCATCCATCCATCCAGCTCCGTGTTTGATGTCTAGCCTATAAATAGCCGTTTCTATAGTCGGATAGGATGTCTCATCTCAGTCGAATATCAACCGCTTTACGCGGCGGACATTGGAATGTATCCAAACCAATGGGATGGAAGCTTAGATTTCTATCTACAACCAGTAGTACTAATCAAAGAAGCGATAAGGTAGGGATGCTTATTAGCTAAAAGCAGACATTCACAAGGTTATTGAACTGAGGGATATTACATAATCCAGGTGATGTCTCTCTCAGAAAAGGGGAGCAGACAATCAGATAAGGGCATATCACACAAATGTGATGCAAAACAATATCATGGGCTTATTTTTGCAAAGAAAAAAGGGTTTCTTTTGGGGCTCCTAGCCTCTTTATCACATTGTGTTATTATTATATCTTCTGTATTCATATTGCTGAACAAATTGAATTGAATTGAAAATTGAATTGAGAAATATACACCTGCTTTTCCTTCACATTGTCAAGTGTTTATTTAGTTTAATTTGCTGGCGGGATATTCTCCAAATCACTTTATCCCCTCAATAGTAAACAATATGTACCCTTTGGTGTATAGTTTGATCAGTTCCAAATTGGCGAAGCCTCGTTACAGCAACGAATGAATACAAAAGGACGCTGACGTGCGTGAAGTAAGGCTGGGCGCGAGTCCCGGGAAATCGAGTCCCGCCCGAAAATGTCGGGTCCCGGGAACCAGAATCACCTTCCCGAATCCCCCCCCCCCCAAAAAAAAATTAAAAAATTAAATTAAAATAAGCTTACTTAAAAAAACACGTGGTCGGGTAATTCATGATTATTTGATGCAAATGTATAGCGGAGATGTATTTAAAATAGATTTATTTAGTCAAATCTGTGGATTTTTTGTACTCCTATGCTCGCAAAATGTGATTTTCACTTCATAATATCGGCCGCGCTGTGCTGCGCGATTGACAGATCGATCGAGTTTGTTATTGTTATAGCGCCATCTATTGACGAAATTGTGACATATTTATATTTCTAATTTCTAAATGGAGACTTGCCGGCCGCGCGAGCTTACGAAAGTGTAAATACGCGGTGAAATATCACATTTTAGCGAGCACAAGAGTACCAAAAATGAACTGATTTGACGAAATAAATCTATTTCAAATGAATCCCCGCTATATATTTGCATTAAATAATCACGATTTAGCCGACAAGGTGGGTTTTTTTAAGTAAGCTTTTCTTTTTTTTCTTTTTCTTTTTTTCCGTTTTTTTTCTTCAATTATTTTGATGAAAAATTTCGGGAATCCCGGGTCCCGCCCGAAAAATCAAAACGAGTCCCGGGATTACGAATTCCCAAAAATCCCAGCCCTAGCGTGAAGGCAACAAGCGTTCCGCAAAAAACGTGTGCGAGTGGCCATTATCATGTGTGCAAGCTTGGATTATATTTGTGCAAGGAGAGAGAGAAACCAAAATATTTCTCACCAATTTGGAACTGATTAAACTATAGGCCAGATTGAGTGCCGGCTAATTTGACTGATGGCGAGCAGAGAGAGTGTCATTGTCCAGAGGCCTGCTTTAAGGTTTTTTAAATGCATTTTGAGGGTTTCCCACCATATGATTTCTTATTTTATGAGGTAGTTTAATGATTCTATCCATGTAAAGGTGTTTTATTTGTAAAAGAAAAACAAATATAAATGAGCAGTGAATAAAACTACCAATTGGAGTGATATAAAAGAATAACGGCATTCATTTAGAGTACAAGTACTATAAAAATGAAGAAGATTTGTTAAAAATATCTCAACTCAGTTGAATTACCATTCTATACAAGCTGGAGTACTTGAAATGAGCCAAAAATAGGCTGACCGTATGTCTTTTAGCTAGTGTGGCTATGTGCATTATGTGATCAATTCTAACCTTTTTAATACCGCTTATACTTTTTTAGTATAATTCACTAAATAGCTTCATCAGGACTGGTAATATTAAATTAATTGCAAGTGTACCAGCTTATTTTAATCAAACAACAACAAATTTCTCCCAAGTTTTATAAATTCGGCAAACAAATTTCTCCCAAGTTATATAAATTCGGCAAATCCAGCAAGTTATTTACCAACTTCCTGCTTCGAATAATTGCGTTCTTTAGCACACGCTGCAACTCTGCGCTATAGATGGGGTGACAGGTGACGTCACACCGGGCATTTGGCCAACTCGCGCCAAAGCATTATAAAGGGCAATAAGGCATAGCGGACAGTGTTGTGGTCATGTGCTGTCCACTCAAGCATGTATCGACAGTCCAGTCCCTTCGACCGTTGCGTTTGTTGATAAACATTGCTGTCACCCCATCTATACGTACAACGCATACGATGGCAACTTAGGGCGCGCTTGGACATCTAAACGGGATGACCATACGCACTGAAGGTATTATTATTCAAATAAATTAAACCCACCCCAAATTGTACATTATCGGACTCATAATATATAGTGCGTATCGGCTGAAAATCTGCCAAAAACCAATCAAATTGGCTGTTGACATCCAAAACCACACCCACTATATAAGGATTAGCTACTAGAAGTAATTGTGTCTTAAACTGAAACCTGATAAATCACACATATATCTTTGTTTCTTCTCCTCAGCCTCATGCAGCATACCTGGTCTTAGAAGATGGTAGTCGTTTCAAGGGATACTCATTTGGGCACCAGTCATCAACTGCTGGGGAAGTAGTCTTCAACACAGGACTTGTGGGGTAACTAAATCTTTATGTGGGGAAGTTAAAACTATCAATCCAAATGTTTCACTGAATCATAGATTTTTTGTTTTCACACTTGTTCACTCATTGTTCCGTACAGTACTACAAAAGAATTTACTTTTTTCCAGGTTAAAATCTCTTCCATGACTTACAGGCATATAATGTGCAGACGACGGTGGACACGAACGACCGTTAATTTTGAATTCCCGTTGGTTTCAATGTAACAATGGATTTTGATTATATGACCCCATAAAATTCATCACACGTTGGAACTAAATTATATCATCCTAAAACCACTGGATGGCTAACCATCCGCAGTGTCAGCATCATTTTTTGAATTTAAACCGTTGTTAAGCGTTCGTCCCATTCACTTGATCACGTAACCTCGTTCGCATATTTTAACCTGAATATTCGTGAATATGCCCGTGTCCAGCGTCGTCTGATTATGTGATCTTTTCCAAGTAGTGGCCTCTATCATTGATTTTTACTATGAAAGCAGATTTTCGTGCAGATTTGCATTTTTGATCATAAATCATAAAGATATTCTAAGTAACAGATCGATACGATTCCTAATTACTTCAAAATCATGGTTTGAAAGTAGATTGTACCACTAGCAGTACAATCTATTTTTCAAGTTTTACTCTTAATTCACTCTAAAACCATGATTTTGAGGTTATTAGGAATCGTATCGCTCTGTAACTTTGAATATATTTATGATTTATGATCAGAAAAGTAAATCTGCAAGAAAATCTGCTTCCAATTTTTTTTCCGAGGATTGAGGGTGTCCCCTGGAAAAGATCACATAATATACCTTTAATCGTTAATTGATCCATTTTTACCAACAATATCTCAACTTGAGTAGTATTTTGTTAATTATTTATCTGTTTTTCTCTTCTGCACTTGAATTATGCCTGTTTATCGCATGGAATCTAACCACTGTCTAGGACTTTAAGACTCTAAGACTTCAGCTATCACTTGATACCATCCTCCGTTGGGTCTTGCTCTTGGCGGCTCTACTGCATTATGCTCGTGTTTCATTTAAAGCCAGCCTTATTTAAAGAGCCATCTCAACTATAATACACTTCTAAAATCATCCAGATGTGTCTATCTAAACACTATAGCATTGATACACCTTGTGCACTAGATCTATTAATATTGTAAGGGGCAGGTGTTTTCCGTTATTAGGTTTTAAATTAGGATATAATACATGCCTTGATTTTAGGTTCTATTGACTTTATCACGGCCTCAGTGAAAATCATTCATTTTATGTTTTCTGTTGTGGGAGATGCTCAATATTATTTTATTACAAAATAAAATGGAGAGTGTGTTTGCACACACTCTCCGCAATCCGTGTAAAAGGTCTTCCGACCGATACGTTGGATTTATTTGATTTGATTTTGTAATAAAATAAAATTGTGCATCTCTTACAAGAACACTATTGACTAGTATTTTATTTTCACCTACAATGAAATCATATCTTTCATTTACCCTCTCTACCGTGGACTTGCATGTGTCAGTAATTGTATGTAATTGTAAAGAGCTGACAGAACTACACAAATATTATGCCACTTTGGCGCATTCATTTGTAATTAATATTATTGAGTTTTGAGTGATAATAATAATTGATGGTGTGCTTGCACAAATGTCCATTAATTCTATAACTAATGACTAGGTCATATCGTAAGTGACATATAATTGCTGCAAAGAGAAGGGTCGCGTCATGGTTTCATTTACAATCAGTTTTAAACAAATGTGAGAATTATCCATATCTAAATATTCAATGTTTGTAATTTTGTTTTATAATTTATGCTGTATTAGATTAGATTCAAGAAATATGTTTTTGATTAAGTGATTTTAGGTTCTATTGACTTTATCACGGCCTCAGTGAAAATCAGTCATTTTATGTTGACAAAATATTGATAAAATTAGGCGGCAGGATTTCTTTTCTTCAACCTTTATATGTTGCCTTTGAAAAGGTAAATGTTTCAGGCAAATGTTTTGTACAAGGTTGTAATAGCAAATTCTGACCTTTAAATTGATACCTAATAAAAAGGGGGCTGGTTGGATTCATGAATTATTGAACATTTACTTCACACAATGTAAAACATTTGTATAATTGTCCTTCTGATAGTAGTAGTCATGTTGATCTTAGACTCTGTAGAATAAGATTAGTTTGAAGCAACAGAGTTTAAAGAGGCAAAGATGACTTGACAGGCTCTTGTACTTTATGCTTAAAACCATTATTCTGAGAGGTATACAGTAATTTCTTGTCTACTTTTGAAATCTGTACACATTGCCACAATGCTATTTGTTTTTGAGGAATTTTTCTCATTTACCACTAACGTATTTCAACTAATGATATTTAGTAATGAATACAATTAAATTGAACACTGTTATTTAAAAATCCAAATGCATAATTTGACTTTGCAGGTATCCTGAATCACTCTCTGACCCCAGCTATCGTGGGCAAATTCTGACGTTGACATACCCCCTCATTGGCAACTATGGCGTACCAGATACAAAGCTACGAGATGAGCATGGTTTGCTTGTCAATGTGGAATCTGAGAAGATACAGGTAAGGCCATTACAAATATATTGTGGTGTTGCCCTCAGCGACCGACTGACTCTAAAATCTATAAAAAATTAGGGTCACATTTTCTATTTATTTATTTTAAATTTTTTTAAGATTTAAATTTTACACAAATTGTCAAAATATTACTATTTTCTACTTGAAATGAATAAGTTTGCTCGAATAAGTAGTTATCACACTATTATCACACTAGAAACATTAGTAAAATTGACATAACCAATTTTGTCTTGACATGACCAGGACAGCCACGGTCTCTGTCAGTAATTTTTCAGCAATTTAAGAAAAAACACACGACAGGTCCGACCGACCAGACCTCAACATTTGTTGGCACTTGAGGGCATTGTGAGTATGTGAAGGTGATATTGGGACTGTTGAGTAGTAAATCGTGAAATACTTGTATTATTTTAGTCTTAAACTGAATTTGAACTTATTACGTGATGAGGAAGGGTTTAGACTCTGGAAAGAACAGCGATGTTGCTTATAAGGTTATGTCACCAGCCATAAAAAGAATGGGAGAGAGGTACATATCATAACACTGAATGAAAAGGTTGACATAACCTTATCAGATATGTCTATGCTCACTTTACAGTATGTAAATCTTAATATTCTATGTTTCTGTCATCATGTTCATGTTGTTTTTATCCTTAGGTTTCTGGTATGATAGTACAGGACTACTCACATCATTATAGCCATTGGAATGCAACCAAGTCGTTATCACAATGGCTTACTGAAGAGAATATACCTGCCCTATATGGCATTGATACAAGAATGCTAACCAAGAAAATCAGAGATAAGGTAACTAGAAGACGTTTGTAGTCTGTTCATTTGATTAGGTCACAGCGTAGTGTTTACTCAATGTTATAATATGTCTATAGTCCATTCAATGTAGCATGACCATAGCCCTTAGCGATTCTATATAAATGGTTGGTTGGATTATTCCTGTCATGACTGACACAGCTCGTAACCTCGCAGATACTATGCCACAGATGACAAATTTCAGCAAGGGAGTAACAATCACGGACATGGAGTCCAGTAATCAATCTTATTTGATCAATCAATCCATCGGGACTGAGATCTGCCTATATAAATACTTGTTACCAAATGTCATATTCTGTTGTGTATTTTAGTTACTGCTAAACATTGATTCCTGCTTCACAATTAACTAGTTTGTGGACATTTTTTCTTTACAACAAGTAAGGAAATAATACTGTCTTAGTTCTAAAATAACACATTGTAGTACTGGTTATAAATTTAAAAAAAATTAAAAAGGACGATACCGACAAGTCATTTCTTATTTCATGGAATTCTCAGCCAGAAAATATTAGGGCATCCTGTATGGCTATGACTCAGGATGTTGGCATGGTTACTGCACTAACAGAGTAACATACATGTATAATGTTATCAGAGCAATGTACTGTAATGTAATATTTTACTCAAAGCAATGGGAATATTGCCAATTATTAGCCGCCCCTCGCAGATTCCTTGAAATGGACTTAAATGTAGGTGTTCCGAATGCTGGCCAGATTTACAACTTGATGTTTTCTATTCTACGTGAAAGGTCATCCTTAAAATAGTCGTATTCCAAAGTTTGAGATGCATGACCCCAATGGTTCTTATTTTAGAAGCACAAAGTGATATAAAATTTGCCCATTGAGTAGTACACAAACTTGCCGGGTGGTTAACCACCTTTGGCAGTAATTCACTGCATTTTAGCCTATAACGTCTAAATGAAACATATCTTTCGCCAAACATTTTAATGAAACATCTTTCGCCAAACATTTTACAGAAATAATGAGAAAATATGGGCATTCTTCTGATATCAAAATGTTGAAGGGAAAAAGGAAAAAAGTGATCAGAACATTCACCTTTAAGCACAATCCCCTTATTTATTCTTAAATTAGGATCACATCACACAGACATCAAGATAATCTTCTTGCCTTGTATCTCATCACAGCAGTAATAATTAATGTTAATAATTAGAGAATAAAATATGGTTCGTCGATGTTTTGGTATAGAAGGCTGCCATATAATGCATAGGCTGTACCATATTTTGAGTCGTGAATGGTCGCCGCAGGCGGCCATTCACGACGATAAAAATATGGTACTAGCCTATGCATTATATGGCAGCCTTCTATACCAAAACATCGACGAACCATATTTTATTCTCATTCTTATATTTAACAACGATTTTTTCAACAATTTATTCGTCGGGGATCGTTTTAGATTGATTTGAATTAGTACACAGTGACAAACCAACTGATTATTGTGCTATACATCCCCACAAACAAAATCGAACAACCCACAATATTACTTTGGCGCAAGAATCTCAAGCACATGTGATTTGGTGGCCTTAGTGATCAGGTAGCCTTAGTGATCAGATTTATTTGCGGTATACGCTGGAATTTATACTTGAAATCACTGCAAATAATTATTTAATCGTCATTCTTATATATTGTTTAAAATGGCAACCCATAATATCCATCAATTTCATTGGTTTTCTTGGATACGTGCTAAAGTAGTTCCTATTTCTGGCCTGTGTGCGAACGCAAAAAGACTCGAGGGGGACTTTTGAATGTTTTAATTTAATAAATACACGTAAAAATGTTTCCTTACTTTTACGGCGATTGACGCCCAGCTCGTGGCCCTTTTCGGTAAGTTTTGTCATCTTTCCACTCCTCTATAGCCATAGGCCTATGGCTAAATTCAGCCTCACTGAGCTCTACAAATGGTAAATTCAGTGGCGATCATCACGCCAGCAGCAAATGCTTGCCGTCGGACCTTCCCATCACATTTCTGATCACTTCATCTGGTAAATCATCACACTCCGGTTCTGGTTCTGGTTCTTCTTTCACATGTTTTACATCTAGGTCTCCAATTTCAAAAGTTGCCGTGGTTTCTTCCATATTCACTTTATTGCAAGTAATTACGAATGTAGCCTATACGAATATTTATAGCAGACGAAAATAGGCTTTTAGGCACCCTTTTTATTTGTCCTTCTTTCTTTTACATGTCTTATTACTATGCGCGTTTATTCATTAAATGGACCTCTATCTTTTATTTACATTTAATTACATGCATATAACCTTAATGTTGTATTGTAAAATAAGCTTACTTTCGATTTACAATAATTTACGAGGATGTTTACAATTATTGACAAGGCGATGTTTTTTAAATGTAGTTCCGGCATCATCAAAGGTGTGAATTAAGCCCCGCCCAGATCCATAGATTAGCGGTCTGGTAATCTATAGCGCGTATCCAACAAAACTAACCACAGAACCAATGAAATTGATGGATATTATGGGTTGACATTTTAAACCACGCCCAATATATAAGAATGAGCTATAGTAATTAGTGTTTATGAATAGGAATTCCCCCAATGTTTCCATCTTCATGTGTAGCCTTTCATTGTTCCACAGACTCTTTTGCCTTGAAACTTTACCCGAGTATCACAAACTGACCTATAAATCCCCCACAAAATGTGCAAATTTGCATTATTTATGATATCCAATGTCATGACATATTAAACATGGTTCAACATAGGTTTGTTTGTATATGAAAGCATGGCCCAAATAATGACAGGAAAATTGGGGTCTGCTGCCCCCAAGGCTCACAGCCGGGCCGCTGCAGTGGGAGTCTTGATTAATTTTATATGTATCATTTGGTTGTCTCCTTTCTTATCTATCTTAACACAGGGTACAGTACTAGGCAAGATAGAATTTGATGACCAGCCTATTGAATTTATGAATCCAAACCTTAGGAATCTAGCAGAAGAAGCATCAGTAAAGGAGGTGCAAGTGTATGGCCAGGGTAATCCCTACAAGATTGTATGTGTGGATGCCGGTATCAAACATCACATTATACGCAGCTTACTCAAGGTGAGGGCAACTATACTCTATTTGTGTCTTCCTCTGGACGGTGACTTAACTTGACAGATGCAGCTTTTATGCACGCCTATGTATCTTCCGTCTTTCAACGCTTGTGTGTTATGTATACACCAGCACCTCGAGTAGGCGTGCGCGTTATGGGCTGCAATTAGTAGAATACGCAGTTACGTCACTGTCTCGGGATGGCCAAATAGACTATAGTATGCATTAGGCCAAGAAAAGAAAAAGGTCCGTCTCACATACCCGTGCGCATAAGTATGTGGAGTCAATTTTGTCGCCTAACTCTTCGCGATGGGCCTTTTGTTTTTTTAGTTGTCAAAAAAATTGAAAACAAAATTGACTGCGAAGCGGGGGAAAAAGTGGGCCAAAAACACAATCAAAATAGAATTTCCGCATTTAGCATAGCAATTTTGTTCTATTAAAAAAAAACTTACAGTGCTCAAAATAAGAATGTTGTTAGGTGATTAAAAGAACTGTTTAAACCTCATTTTAACTATGTACCAGGAGTGCAAGACTTCCAGGAATTCCGGAAATTAGGCCATCAATATAAAAAAATCCGGAAATGAAAAGCAAAACAAACAAAAAACTTTTTTTGTTCTTTTCTTTTTTCAGTTTTCAGGTTTTATTCATTTACAGAATCGGATGATGATATTTCAGCATAAAAAAGGCAAACATGTTTGCTATTTGGGGGTGATACCCTGTAGCATATTCTCCAGACAAACCCACATAAATGTTTGATGCCTGGGAAAACGCTCGGGCCACTTGCATCCCTCATATAATAATGTCTAAACAAAACTTATTATGCCAGTGCTTTCAACTACATTGATTTTTTTAAAGCTCTGTTAGCATTTGTTATTCACTTTCAGCATAAGTTATTCTAGTTTCATTGGATAAGATCCAAAGGTTAAAACCTCTCAACCTGCCATCTGTGAGCCCACCTGCAAACGGATTGATTTGAACTTTTCTTGTCAGAAAGAAATGATCTTGAAGATCTTTGCAAGGCATTGCCAAACATTTGGTGATTCGTATCTGTTAATTGGAAGACACATGAACAATTACTCTTTTGTGTTTGCAGTGGCTAAATATCAGGCCGTATCTAGACACAATGTTGCCATAAATAGAAATTGCAATTAATCTATGTGGCGACTATTGATATTTGAATTCAAGATCTTATGAGGGAGAACATAAGCAGCCTGGGATAAACTTATATTATGATTTTACAGTAGGCACACATATTTTTAAAGACTTTTATTCTAACTATATTATTTTTGTTCTCTTTATAGCGAGGAGCAGAAGTCCACTTGGTTCCCTTAAATCATGATATCACTCAAATGAGATATGATGGTCTCTTTATATCCAATGGTCCAGGAGATCCCGCATTGTGTACTGAGGCAATACAAAATCTCAAAAAGGTACGGTTACACTGTAAATTAGATTGACTTTAATCAGAGGGTGAGAGTGACTTTGGACAAAATTTTGAAACTATCGTTTTACTTTATTTTTCTCAATTATGCGCTTGGGGTATGTTTGGACATTTTAGGTGAACTATGGACTTATTACTAAGAAAATAAATAATATAATATTCCTGGAGCTAGATAAAGTAGGATTGTATGATATGTTTTCAAATTTGTTCCAACTAACTTCTATCATTGTTTCCTTTTCCCAGATAATAGAACAAGATAACCCCAAACCAATATTTGGTATATGTATGGGTAATCAACTAACAGGTCTAGCAGCTGGAGCATCGTCCTACAAGCTGCCTCTAGGAAACCGGTAAGTGTTTGGTATATGTATGGGTAATCAAATAACAGGTCTAGCAGCTGGAGCATCGTCCTACAAGCTGCCTCTAGGAAACCGGTAAGTGTTTGGTTTATGTATGGGTAATCAACTAACAGGTCTAGCAGCTGGAGCATCATCCTACAAGCTGCCTCTAGGAAACCGGTAAATGTTTGGTATATGTATGGGTAATCAACTAACAGGTCTAGCAGCTGGAGCATCGTCCTACAAGCTGCCTCTAGGAAACCGGTAAGTGTTTGGTATATGTATGGGTAATCAACTAACAGGTCTAGCAGCTGGAGCATCGTCCTACAAGCTGCCTCTAGGAAACCGGTAAGTGATTAGTATATGTATGGGTAATCAACTAACAGGTCTAGCAGCTGGAGCATCGTCCTACAAGCTGCCTCTAGGAAACCGGTAAGTGTTTGGTATATGTATGGGTAATCAACTAACAGGTCTAGCAGCTGGAGCATCGTCCTACAAGCTGCCTCTAGGAAACCGGTAAGTGATTAGTATATGTATGGGTAATCAACTAACAGGTCTAGCAGCTGGAGCATCGTCCTACAAGCTGCCTCTAGGAAACCGGTAAGTGTTTGGTATATGTATGGGTAATCAACTAACAGGTCTAGCATCTGGAGCATCGTCCTTCAAGATGCCTCTAGGAAACCAGTAAATGTTTGGTATATGTATGGGTAATCAACTAAAAGGGACTGCATTTGACATTAGGATTGTGCACAGTAATCTATAATGAACTGCAGCCACTGAAATTCACTATCACAACATGTTCATGGTGGTATTGATTGTAGCCACCATTCAACTTTTCAAACCCAGTCCCTTTACATTCAGCACTCAAGTATTGTTTTGGTTTAATATTTGTATTTGACATATTCATTCTTCTCTATTCTACAGTGGTCACAATCAGCCTGTGTTAAACTTGTTGACAGGTCAAGCTTTCATCACATCACAAAATCACGGCTATGCCATCAACGATAAGAAGCTACCAAGAGAATGGAAGCCACTATTCATGAACGCCAATGATAAAACCAACGAGGTAAATTCATATATGATAACCATAGATTTCCTATTAAACATCATCTGATGCTAAACCGTAGATTTCCTATTAAACATCATCTGATGCTAAACAAAATAATTGTAGGTGGACCTTAAATTGAATGAGGACGAAACTGAAGTTCTTCATATAACATCTTGCTTTAGAAACAATTCTGCTATTTCATCAGTAAACATCAATGAATCTCAAATTGAACCAGCTCCAATGCCCGCAACCTTGGCATTATACTTCAAAATGATCTTATGATGGATGTTCATGTTAACAACATTTGTCTTGTGGCTTCTCATGCTCTTTATAAGATTGGTCAAATCCGTTGATATCTCAACCAGCCAACAACTGAAAGACTTATCCACTTGCCGTCTTGATAACTGTAATTGTCTACTATACGCTCTCCCTGAAACACATATCTCAAAACTTCACCGGATTCAAAACTCAGCAGCTCGATTTGTTGCTCTGTCAGCCAAACTCTTGGAACAGTTCAAATCATTGCTAAAAACTTAGCTATTTATTGTTAATACTTAATTTCTTTTTGTTTTGTCTTTTGTTGCTACTGTTACTGTTTTATTTGTTATAGCGCATAGAGACTTTATTGTGTTATGCGCTCAATAAGTATGGTTTTACTCTTGTTATTATTATTATTGTTTGTTTTACAATCCTGAAATTGTTTTTGCCAAGGTTGCACCAAAATGAAATTTAGACATTTTCTGTAACCTACTAGAAAGGGATATAAAAAGAACTAACTTGATTGAGGTAATGCCAAAGTATTATTTTATAGAGGTTGAATATTTTATGCAGGCATCAACTTGAATCTTGAACCTCAAGCCTTTCCTTCAGGAAAAAAAGGTCAAGATTATAGTAGATTCATAAACTCTGGCGTATCGGTTTTGATTTTGGACCTCGTCCACTGGGCGTTAGAGGAACCCATTTTGACCAATGATGAAACAGCGGTACTGTTATAGATGTCATTATTTGCGCTCCATAATCAAATGCTATTCATGCTAGCGTGGATTTTTGAATAGGGCTGATCATGTAGCTTTACAATCATGACAACCTAATACTTTAATCCAACATCTTGAAATACATTATCCCTTTTGGAAGCGGTCACCACAAATATATCGACCATCATCGAGTTATAATAATATAGGCATCAAAAGCAAGATTAAACTGAACCAAGAATGGTTGGGTTGAATTTATTTGCTCTTGAAATAAAGGAAACATTAAAATAAAAAAGATAAGTTCTATGTATTCATTTGTGAGACAAAACCATCATATTTTTATAGACCTAGGTACAAAATCATTTGGGCTAGATGGAGAAAAAGTTACATCAACCAAAATACGGATAATAAACGTTACTTTATTTATTTCTTGCTACGAGACCACCTGAATATTGGGAATTTGGTTTACCTTCATCAATTTATCTGAATAACAACACATCTTCTTTATCAAAAATACGCGAGAAATTTGCAACACCTGTTTGCAGATAAAGTCAATTAAAATGATTCACCCGCAAGTTCCCTGTCACTAGGCTTAATAGTAGTTGTTCACCATATTGGTACATATAGTGGTGAATACATGACAGTAGTGCAGGCACTGATAATGACAAGGTATTACTCCTTGCATATTACGATTAAATTCGAGTGCCTCCCCCTCTTTTGCTTCTGTTACCTCTGACTGAAATGGTGAATCGGCCAATGTCTGCGAATCGACTATAGGTCTTTCCTGCAATTCTTTGGGTGAAGATTCTATAGTAATATGGGAGAAGTTGAAATATAGGTGAAGATTTGCCATAGATTCACCTTTCCAAAATTTGAATTAGTTCAAGATTCATCACTTCAAAAATATAACTAGGCAGTGCCTAATCTTTTGACTAACCTTAAGGAGGGTAGGTTCAAGGTGCACATTGATGCCTGCATAAATGTGAACACCCTTATAAAAAGATTTATGTTGATAATTTCAATTTCAATACTTGTTTCCATACAGGGAATCATGCATGAGTCCAAGCCTATCTTTACGGCACAATTTCATCCTGAGCATCAAGGAGGACCTACAGACACAGAGGTGAGTACCGTATATTCTCTAATAAATGCCCGGGGGAGGAGGAGTTGCATTTTTAAAAAGGGGGCGGTTATTGGGAGTACATTTTTCAAGCGCTAGTACCGATAAAACACCGCAATTTTGACTTGTTTACATCGCTGAAGAGATTAATTTTCGTTATATAAAGGACCCTCCAGTTGGATCCTATACCACTTGTGTCACTCGCTTCATCGCCACTATGTTGTCGATCCAGCTAACATGAATTGTGCTGCATCTCGCATCGTATTTTGACCCATTTTATCGCAAAACGGTATTTATCTCATGATCTATAGCTAAGAAGCTCAACTTTGCAGGCGAATTTGTTGTATTTTAGGACAATAAAGGTGACCGTCACGTACCTTTTATTAAATTTGTATGGGGGGGGGGCTTTTATTTGAGGTTATTTCCATCACAAAAACTATTGGGCGGGAGCGTTTATTAGAGGGGTTGATTATTACAAAATATATACAGTATACATCATAGATACATAAGATCTTTCACTCATTCTTCCAAGTGACTGAAAAGAAAAAATAGATAGCATAATAAGAGCAGTTATACTTCAAATACCACTTTGGTACTGGGAAATATGACCAGTAAGGCTGTGACTTATACCCAGGAACCCGGGTACCCGCCCGCTATTCTGGGTACCCGGGTACCAAATTGGGTACCCGAATACCCGAAATGTAAAAAAAAAAAAAAAATTTTTTTTTTACAATTTTTTTTTTTTAAGTACAAATGTGTCCCCAAATGACCTCTATTGACCCATCATGTGTCATTTTTGGGGACAAATTTGTACTTAAAAAAAAAAAATTGTAAAAAAAAAATTTTTAAATATTATTTTTAATTTTTTTTAGTTTCTATTTTCGGGTACCCGGGTACGAAACTACCCGTGCATTCACAGCCTTAATGACCAGTATGGTCGTTGTTATATTTCTATTTCATTTAATATACAGTTCTTATTTGACACATTCATGGATCTTGTCAAGACTGGGAATAAGACCGTTACATCAACCATCAGCCCTACTGCCATCAAGAGATCAGAAAACCTGAGATTACCAGTGAGTGTAACTAGTTTTATTCTTTCACCTCTCTTCATAAATGTTGACATGTTTATGTATGTGCCTTCAAGAATGAATAGATGATTCCATGTAACCTTACTGATTGAATGATAGACACTAACCGTCGCTTTTTGATTTTATGTGAGAGAATATTATGGTGCTAAAAGACTAGTGTCTTCAAAATTTAGCGATATTAGGACCAAATATACAGGCCCCGATAAATTGAATTGATATTAACTAGCTTATGTGGTGCCAAACTTAATGAAGGTGTGTGCAACTTAGGATTAGCATTTTTTAGCACTCAGGGTTAGGGTTAAGGAAAAAAGGAAACGAATTGTAACCCTGATTTTTTAGATTTTAAAGTCGGTCGCTGAGGGACACACAACAGCAAAAACCTTGTATAATAAAAACCCAAGAATACCCACATCAGAAAGAAAAGAGATTAATCAGATAAAATGCTAACAACAAAAATAAGGCCAAAAAAAAAAAATTGTTATATTGGCGTAACCCGCCCGACCCTAAAAATACGCCCGACCCTACACTTTTCTTCTTTTCAAAAAAAAAAACCAACCGACCGACCGACCCTAAAAAATAAAAAAATGAAAAAAATAAATGTTTCTCGAACGAAATACGACGGTGCTCCTCGAATAAACGGAAATTCCTTCCGAAAACGGAAGTATAAACATTGTATATAGACTTGTACTGAGGGGTACTTCTAACAAACAATAGGGAATGTTTAAACTCGGTTAACATTGTTCAAAAACAGCTGCTAAAAAAAAAAAAAAAAAAAAAATCCCTACCTACCTACCCTATTTTTGTTCAGCCCGTTACGCCAATATAACAAAAAAAAATGTTTGGCCTAAGTGTATGTTTGCACCAAAACAGAAAGATTTCACTTAATCTTATCAATACAAGTATAAAGATATTAACTCGATTCTTATTGTTTTAGTGTTTTTAAATCTCTACATTGTTATTATTATCCCACAGGTATCCAAGGTATTAGTATTGGGTTCAGGAGGTCTATCCATTGGACAGGCTGGTGAATTTGACTACTCTGGATCACAAGCTGTCAAGGCACTGAAGGTAAGTATTAGTGATGTAATACCTGGAAAGTGGATGGACTACTTCTCACTCTAAAAGCTTTCCCCATAGTCAATACAAAATTGTATTATATTAGCCCTTTTTCGACATCTGATTAGGAAAATCCACTCAAAATTAGGATTTTGCACCATAAAAAGTGACATCTGGTAGGCTCTGTTACAACCCTGATAAAATCAAACCCCTTACAAGTCTTTTAACTATCGCCTTTTAACTATCACACTTTGTATCTTCAAATTTTGGTAGATTGAACAAGGCACACGTTAATCCCATTGTCTGTATGTTTATACTTGACGGGATTACCTTGGATTGTTTAGCTGTCAGATAAGTTAAACCCCCCCTTTTTTATAATGTTAAGTTGACTTTGTTTTCACAAGACATTATTAATAAGTCTATCTCAAGAATTACTGAACCAATACTAGGCATGTTGTACTTATTTTAATGCATTTCATATGGTCATTCCAAATATGGTAATTAAATTCTTTTTTGTTGTTGACATTTTTGAAACATTTTGTGAAAGTTTGGAATGTCGTCTGTAGACGTCTCCCGCCTTGCGTCTTCATCTCATATTTCATTATAATTATTTATTTTTGTAAACAGGAAGAAAATATCAAGACAGTTCTGATGAATCCCAACATCGCATCCGTCCAAACCAATGAGCATGGTCAGAAACAAGCAGACAGCGTCTATTTTGTCCCGGTGACACCAGACTTTGTAGAAGATGTGATCCGCCGTGAGAAGCCAGATGGTATACTGTTGTCTATGGGAGGACAGACAGCTCTGAATTGTGGCGTGGAACTCTATGGTAAAGGCATACTGCAGAAGTATGGTGTCAGGGTAAGGTTGTCTCAATTAAATAAATGCATTTGTAATTCCTTCCATTTTTATGGATACACTTTAAAACTATAAACATACTTACAATCTTGATCCAACCCCAGTTATTAACTACTAGATTTCGCGGTTCGTGGGTTGGGCGGTTCTCGGGTTAGGGGTTTATGGGATGTGTATACTCTTAAAATTCAGTTATCACAGGTGCCCATAATACAGGAACCTCATGTGCCCTTAAATCCAGGTAGGCTACCCCGTGCATATCCATGTAATTCAGTACATGTGTTATTAGGCCTAGGGTTTTATATTGGGATCTTAGTTCAGAGGTCTTTTAGTTTTAGAGTCAGCGAGAGGAGGGGTCTATCGTCATGATCATCTGTGCCCAGTCTTGAGAACTGTGTGTCGACATTGATTATTCCTCCGTAGGCATGCCTAAACGTCATGAACGTAATATATATGTATTTAAATCACGCATGTTTGCGCACACCGATATCCATGTAACATTCCCATTTATATAACAGACATCCTATGATTGGCCTAGGGCCTATCCGAATTGCTGTAGTGTTAAACTACAACATTGTACACACTTGCACTGCACGCTAACGGTCTGGGTTTGATTCCTGGCGCATGCAGACTGACCCCCCCCCCCCCTCATTTGACTCTTTTCATCCTGATCATGCATGCATCCAAGTTTAACTCATAAAAACCGGGACAAAAACACGCCAGAGAGTTAAAGATATAATTGGAGCTAAATGTTTGCTCACACCGGCCCTGTAACATTCCCATTTATATAAAAGACATCCCATATAGGCATGTTGAGGGCCCGTTGTGGCCTGCGCGCATAGATGGGTCCGCGATGGGATGTTGAGGCACTGAAATTATACCACCGCAATCCGCAATCACTTTAACAATAACATGTTTAACACATAATGTGTTCCTGGATGAAGGCCTACGGTTTACGCTCCCAGTTCCTTTATTAACCCTAACCCGCCATCTGATCCTTTTTTACCTCCTGATCATATACAGGGTGAGTCAAAAAGACTGCAATAGTGGAAAGAAGCCATTTTGTTTTCAAAACCAAAATGAATTTTAAAACTCTTTAAACGGTGCAAGAATGATGTATTTAATCCTTACTTTGTGTGAAAAAATGAAGTCAATATCATTTTCCGTTTGCCTTTGGTGAACCTTTTGACCAGTGCACCCATTTCACACGTTTGTCCACGAGATACCCAAAATATGCATCAGATCGCAAAACGTGTCTCCCATTCAAATTTGGAAACTTGAGTTCATTTGTGATGTTATTGGAATTTGATGCATCCTTTCTTGTTTACATGTGAGTTAGCATAATCAATTATAATCATACCCATGCTGTGAAAGCGTATAATGTTCTAAAAAAACTGTCATTTTTGGCGAGATATTCAAATATGAAAATGCAATGTGTGCCATTTCAAATGAAAATCATGGTGCTCGTGGACAAACAGGTAAATTTGGTTGTGCAGCAAAGAGGGTCACCAAAGACAAACGAAAAATGCGATCGACTTCATTTTTCACACAAAGTTAGGATTAAATACATCATTCTTGCAACGTTTAAAAAGTCTTAAAATTCTTTTTTGTTTTGAAAACAAAATGGCTTCTTTCCACTATTGCAGTCTTTTTGACTCACCCTGTACATATACTATTATAGTTTAACTCATACAAAAACACGCCCGGGAGTTAAATTTAATTTGAGTCCTTTTTCTCTCTTTGTTAGCCACCGGACGGCTTTCTTTTACCCGCCCCATGAAAAACCCAGTTTGCGCCACGAACGCGTACGCACCGTACGGTCTGCGCCATAACGTGTGCACCGGCAATCGCGTGCGCCATGTTTTGTTTTGTTTATACGCGAGCGCGTAGCAACAGTTTGTTGTCTACCTAGGGCGAAGATCCCTATGCATAGCGATTACATGGGCAGATGGGCAGGAATCTGCACCCGAAGGCATTGGACGGACGGACGGACAGACTCGCCAAAAATAGTATTATGATGTCCAGATAATTGCCGAATACATTGAATTAAGCATTTACAAGCATGTAATTTAATAACAGCATATATTGCACAACTCAAATGATTGAAACACTTGATCATCTCAGACCAACCTTCATTAGAGGTGTGTGATTGTGAACCCCAAAACAAATTTCATTGTCATATAGTTGTTGTGATTTCAGTTGTGCTTTCATTTAGGTTATTTCAACATTTACCAAATCCATTATGGTTAAAATTCTATCGTATAGAAACAAGAGTCATTATCATATGTGATAATTGTTCGTCTTCCCATAATCCCTCAACATTCAGGTGATTGGAACAACCAATGACTCCATTGACTAAAATTCTATCATCTAAAGTATATGCCACCATTCCTTTCACGCATACTACGCAGTGGTTCAGTGTGTGTGGGCGGAGCTTGCGGGAAAACTGCACGCTCATCCAAGCTGTGCGTGGATCACTCAGTAACAAAAACGCTACGCTAAATCGTAAAAAATGAACAATAGTTTTGACTTCAGCAACAAAATCCATTTTACTCTCTGATATGTCCTCCCTTTGTTTGTCCCTTTCCAGGTTATTGGTACACCCATTGAATCCATCATGGCTACAGAAGATAGACAGGCATTTAATGACAAACTTGCTGAAATTGGAGAGAAAAGTGCACCAAGTGTTGCTGTGGAAAATGTAAGTTTATTTAAATGATATAAATCTGTCACTTTCAGGATTTGTTTCGTACAAACAAAATGGATCGTCATAAATGTAATCTGCTCTCATGAAACCAAAAGAAGATTTTAAAGACATCATCACAATGCATTGTGTTTTTGCAAAAATGCCCTAATTTTGGTCTCCAATTTGTCTCGGTTCCCATATATATATGCACACAATCATGGCTTTATAGCGCAGCGCGTTCATCGTTGGAGCTCTTAGGTTCTAGTTTACATCAATGAATAAATTAGTTATCAGTATTCCTTTTTCTTATTTCTAAAACTTAAGAGCTTGACAAATGCATCGTGTAAAAAAAGCTTTAGTTGGCTGGCATTCGCACAATGCATTGTGGGAAGACCTTAAAATCTTCTTTGCATGAAACCCAGACAAAGTCGCCGAGACAGTATTAGACATCCAGGACAGTTAAGTTGCCAAAAATCAATAAGAAACATTTGAGAATTTTCAAATGAAATATTAATTTTGAAGTACAAAAGTCCAATGAATTATATCAAGTGTAGTGCATCATTTTAAAGCTTGAAACATAAGCAATTTGAATCTGAATTATTTTTCCATATTTATCCTGGTTTAGTGGGAGATGGTCTGAAATCAGATTCTATTAAAAGTAAAAACTGATAGTTATTTTATTTTTTACTTTTTTTTTTACTATCTGAAAGTATGAAGGATTAACGATGCCCAAGATTAGAGGATACATCTAGTTCAAAGATGCAGAATTCAAAGATGTTCCTCTCAGATCGTTGAGCTGAAATGGTAGAACTTTAACCACTCTTAACAAGAGATGTATGAACTAATGTGATTATAAATCCACCTGGTTGGTGTAGTTGGGGGTTGTAGGGAGTTTATGTGGTTTTAAAAGTACGGGTTAACTTGATGAGGTTTGAGAGGTATGGGTTAATAAAGTAGTCATGGTAAATGGTTTAGGAGGGATATGGTTATAAATCAACCTAATTAGGGGGTTGTAGGGGGTTTATAATGCCTTTAGGAGGGATATGGTTATAAATCAACCTGGTTTAGGGGGCTTGAATTGGGTTTATGTGGTTTCAGAGGTAGGTAATGTGGCATAACCATCTAGCGGGGACGGTTTAGGAGGGATATGGTTATAAATCAACCTAATTAGGGGGTTGAACTTTAACCACTCTTAACAAGAGATGTATGAACTAATGTGACATGTTGGTTGTGTTTTGTTTTTACTCTGCAGCTCGAGGATGCAAAAGAAGCAGGCCTAAAGATTGGATATCCTGTCATGATTCGTGCAGCGTATGCGTTGGGTGGTTTGGGTTCAGGTGTGGCCAGAGATGAGGAACATCTCACACAAATCGCTACAAGTGTAAGTATTTGATGCATGTGGGAGCCATTTTGTTTCACTCATTGTGGTATGGTCGATTCAATACTAATGAAGACATTACACATAACATAAGCATAATTTTCTCATACTTTCCACCATGGATTTGTTAGAAGATAACCATCCTGCCAACAAGAAGAAATATTGTAACAGTTAGAATACAGTGTGGGAAAGAGGCTAGAAGCCCAATAAGTACCTAAAGAAATGGGTTTATAAAAGGGGACAAACAATTAAAAATTAAGTCATAAGCTTTGAGAGCTTCAACAGGAAGAAGAGAAGGGGTGGATTGAATTGAAAGATAAATGAAAAAGAGGAAGACAAGAGAACAAAATTAAAGTGGGTTGTATTTTACATGGAACTATATATAGTGATGTTGTTAATAGCAACCCTTGTACTGTCCTTGACTTCAAGGACAATCAATGTTCATCCATCGATGGGCCTCGGGTATTTAGCAAGTTGAATATGGGGGGTGTCTGATTTATCTTATTAGCTTATTATCTTTGATATGATAGTTACGATGTTTCATCATTCTGGACAACTTTGCCCCTTGTAGTGGATGGAGGACATGCATTTTTCAGCCAAAAATTGAAATTATTTCCATGGACAATTTAGGTGGTTCTTGTACACATCATTGATGCATTTTTACCTCCAAAATGTTCTTTCATAAACAAAACAGCAATTAAAAGAAACAGTTATCCCATTAAGGTTTATACCCCTCCAATCTCAAGATTTTCCTAGCCTGTTTCAAAAACATGTAATCCCTTTAAACACATCTAATTCTACTTTGCCATGCCCATATCTTGCCCCTCCCTCTCGTGCTGCCCCTGAAACAACGACTGCATGGTATTCACTTCTAACTTAAGGCAAGAAAGCAAATATGGGTCACTGTTTACATCAGCATATTTTTTCTTCTTTGCGCAGGCATTTGCATTATCTCATCAGCTGCTGATAGAGAAATCTCTACTAGGATGGAAGGAGGTCGAGTATGAGGTAGTGAGAGATGCAGCAGATAATTGTCTAACAGTGTGTAATATGGAGAACTTTGACCCACTGGGAGTGCATACAGGTTAGTTGTAGGTCAATAAGTGTAATGTGTTGTTTCGATACAAGTTAGACAAATCAATGCACGCGCGCTGATGTTAATATGTGAATAATGGCACGATCTCGCAGGGGGAATGCCATTGTGAGCATATCAACATTTGCGCAAGTGCATTGATTTGTCGAGAAACAAAACATACGCATGTATTGACCTAATTCATACACGACACTATACATAATTTTGATCTATGTATAATGATTAAAACATGTTAATAAGTTTGCTAACACCCGCACTGAAAATCGGCGAACCAGTGATTCCTGAACAACGAATCAAAACAATGTGTGTGGTGCACGCATTGACCGGCGCACAGAAGGAGTGCATTAGAAACTTTCAACACTCCGCGTATTTTAATTGATTGATTTCTGATTGGTTCGACACTAATAAGAGTGTATGAATAGTAGTCAACTATTGGGAAGACTGTTTTTGATTGTGTAGTTGTAGAATTATTCATGACTATAATACAGTTGCACAATTATCTGTTGTTTTTAGTTAGTGTGTACTGCACATTATGTGTATGGGATGGCCATGGAGATTTGAAAGTACTAACGTCACCACCAGCAAAGAAACTTTGCACCGCACTGCCATAGTCTGATCAGCTCCAAATTGGCGAAACCTCTTTACAGCAGCGAATGAATACCGAAGGGTGCAGGTGTATACAAACAAAACAAGCATATTGTGCATCAGATGCATGACGCAAAACCATGTGCGTGTGACAATAATTACGCATGTACGCTTGAACTAATTTTGCGTGCGGGGAGATACAAACCAAATATTTATCGCCAGTTTGGAACTGATTAAACTATAGCTGATGATTATGTTGTCTGGCAATTCCATAGAGAAACAATTGAGTCGTGGGATTACAGATATTGCCTTGTTATTGAATTCTACTTCACCCATGAGAAATGCTACCTCTGTGTCTATGCTAGTACACACTCGTAACCCTAACATAAAGTGGCAAGTTTTCCGTTTTCTGAAAGGGCAAATTCCATTCTCTTCCGTGAAAGAAATATTCAATTTTCCATGTTTGTTTCAAAGCCCCATGTTTGCACAAACTATGTTAACTACGTTACATTTTTACACTAGGCCCGCTTACCTATTATAACATTCGACCTTCAATGTTGCCATTGAATTGAAATGAAGATGCAGTCAAGCAGTTAAAAAAACTTTAATACCAACAACTTTGATCAATATACGACATGCACGAGTACCACATGTAACGCTACAGTGCACAAACAAGACTCAACTTGTACATAAGCATATCAATCACGCACACCTCCGCTGACCAGTTTTCGGACTGTATTTTCTTTATTTAGTCATAAAAATTCTGTTTTCAGTGAAATTAAGTGTTTTTAATTTTCTACTCCATTTCCGGGATTTTACCCTTACATCATGCAAAATCATATGAACGTGTGCACACGAGGTCAATCCTATGCTGCAATAACCCCAGGGTATAGATAGTCACCGAACATTTAGCCTGGGCAGCCCAGCGCTCATGGTGTGGTGGTTGAGTCACTCGCCTGTCAGTCCGGAGACCCATGTTCAATTCTCAGGGGACGCGGACCACAAAAGTAGTCTTCCCTGTTGACCCCCTTCACCAGGTCCTTTGTCCATTGCCAATGCAATGCGGTGGGAGTTCGGGTTAACAGAGAAAATGCCCAACCACTTCGCTACCAACTATAAATTAGTTTACAAAAGTCAATATCTCGTGTCTTCAGTGTTATTAACCATTTGTTTTTTGTATCTAGGTGATTCCATCGTTGTAGCTCCTAGTCAGACATTATCCAATAAGGAATACCACATGCTACGAGAGACAGCCATCAAAGTAGTACGTCATCTTGGTATCATTGGAGAGTGTAACATCCAATATGCATTACATCCCAAATCACTGGAGTACTGTATCATAGAGGTCAATGCAAGGTTGTCTCGTAGTTCAGCACTGGCTTCAAAGGCAACAGGGTGAGTCAAAATTAATATATATTTTGGATTTTTTTTAAAACTTTGTGTCATGATATCAGAGTGTTTTCAAGTGAACACAGCATAGTTGGGAATTGCAATGATTGCAGCACATGTATGCTCTGTTTTATGAACTCACAAGAACAAACAGGAATCCTGACTCCTGAGACCTGCGTTTAACTGCTGAAACGAGCAATGGAAAATGCTCTGACCTCTCTGCAAATCAACAATGTTCAGAAATTATATTGCAGATGGGTGAAAGAAATGGTACCTGCAAGTTAAGTATTCTGCTAAGTGTTTTAACTCATTATAAGATGCTGAAAGGTGGTTACAAAATTAGTACAGACACTATTTAAAGGAGCACTGAGAGATTGCCGAGAAAAATGAAATTGGAATTTTTTTTCTTCTTTCAATAGTTAGGGTAAGTAGGAACCCTGAAGTGTAACGATTTATGGGAAAAGGGTTGAATGATGGCGGTAAATAGAAATCTGGTTGAAGCCATTTATGTGCCGAGTGGTGCTGATACTTTCGATGTGATCTTCATCGAAATGACCAAATCATGAAATTTTACACAATAGACGATAATTTCAGGTAAATGGTTACAGATGGTAGATAGTATATGCCCAAGTATTACGTAGGTGCAAAAAACCGATTTCCAGGAAATTGATGGCTTACTCCAATGTATCTCTCAGCACACTGGTATTATGTTTGCATCTGGTATCTTTAACAAAATTTATAAGATTAAATAAACACACATTACCAAATCTTTTTGACAGCCTCTCTATATCCAAACAAATTAATCACATTAACAAATGTCATATTTGTTTAATATCAGGTACCCACCAGGGTTGTCCCTATAGCCCTTTGTTAGTGATGGATAATTTGTCATGTAAATGATCTCATGTGTCATTTTCCAGCTGTTATGTGAGAGAAATCATAAAATCTATTGCAAAATGTACAGCTTCTCCATTTTTGTGCCGGTCAGCAAGACCCCAAATTCCCTTGAGTGACAGTTGGTCAGTCTTAGTGCTGGTTGCTGCCGACCTGGTGACAACCAGTGTAGTGACAACCCTATAGTTTGATCAGTTCCAAATTGGCGAGAAATGTTCGTATTTTATCTCTCCGCGCGCACAAGTAATACAAGCGAACGCACGCAATCATGACCACATGCACTCTGTTTTGGCAGCACGCAAGTGTCACGCATATGATGCACAGTGTGCTTGTTGCCTTGAGCACGCCTGCATCCTTCTGTATTCATTCGCTGCTGTAAGGAGGCTTCGCCAATTTGGAACTGATTAAACTATAACCTACTTGATATTTTAGCTGTCAAAGTGGGCCTTGGATTCTTATTACGTGACATCCGAGTATCATATTTGTGAACAAATGTCATTTTTGTTACATACATCAGGTACCCACTTGCTTTCATCGCTGCCAAACTAGGCCTTGGGATCCTATTACCAGACATCAAGAATGCTACTACCAAGTATACAACAGCATGTTTTGAACCAAGCTTGGATTACATCGTAACCAAGATACCAAGATGGGATCTTGATCGTTTCCATGGCACCTCAAAAGATATTGGTAGTGCTATGAAGAGTGTTGGTGAGGTAAGCAAATCATGGGATACTTGTAAACTGCTCACAAAAAGTTATGAAAGCTTTTTTAATCAAGTATATTTTTATTATTTATTACCCTCTTTGTATATGTTATATATCAATGGAAAGCTGAAGTGTTCGTCTTTCAAATTATACCACATTTGCAATGATTACATGTTGCTGAACTTGGTCACATGAATGAGAATGAGGCAAAGTCACAAATCAAATGTGCCAAAATTACTGTTATCTGTGCTAAACAGTCACTAGATAATGATCAATAGTCATACCGGTCATGCTTGAGAACCATGAATGGTTTACACAAAAATTTGCACCAGTGAGCACAACACACACAAGTTAACCCTCATCTCTTTAGAAAACCATTGTTTGGGTATTTGCAAGACTGGTTTAACAGGTGGAAGGTCATGAAGTGCCAGGCTGTCATCAACGCCTTTGGATCATCCACTCGTTACTGAACTCAGTTCTTGTCTCAATAAAGTGGATTAAGATCAGTAAGTAGTCTTGCTTGTTTTCATTACAGTGTCAATTTGTTTGTTCACACAGTAACACAAAATTTTGGCACATTTGATTTGTGACTTGGTATCATTTTAAAGAAGAACACTTCAGCTTTCCATTGATATGCAACAATATACAAGAGGGTAATAAATAATAAAAATATACTTGATTAAAACAAGTTTCCTAACTTTTTGTGAGCAGTTAAGTTGTTCCTAAGTCAGTTTTTATATAACGCTTTTCCAACTATACTCAAAGCGTGTACATTTAGTCCACTGCCACTATAGGATACATAAGAATCAGTTCGCTTCACTTAGGTTATTGCTGCATATTATTGCTGCTTTATTTATAGCTCTGAAGCTCATGGGAAATATGACTACCTGCTAATGCTATTTATCAAGTTCCTTATTTCTAGGAATATCATATTTCATGCTGAACATCAGAAATAGACATCCTAAATTAGCTCATTATTAAAATCAGGTAAATTATTAACATAGCTAAAACAATTCATAAAATGAATAGCCACCCTTATTCTGTTGTCATAATACATTCTTGTAACATACAGGGTGAGTCAAAAAGACTGCAATAGTGGAAAGAAGCCATTTTGTTTTCAAAACCAAAATGAATTTTAAAACTTTTTAAACGTTGCAAGAATGATGTATTTAATCCTAACTTTGTGTGAAAAGATGAAGTCGATCGCATTTTTTGTTTTCCTGTGATGAACCTTTTGACCAGTGCACCCATTTCACACGTTTGTCCACGAGATACCCAAAATATGCATCAGATCGCAAAATGTGTCTCATTCAAATTTGGAAACTTGAGTTCATTTGTGATGTTATTGGAATTTGATGCATCCTTTCTTGTTTACATGTGAGTTAGCATAATCAATTATAATCATACCCATGCTATGAAAGCGTATATTGTTCTAAATTTTAATAAAAGAAATTTTCCATTTTTTTTGTTGGCGGGATATTCAAATATGAAAATGCAATGTGTGCCATTTCCAATGAAAATCACTGTGCTCGTGGACAAACATGTAAATTTGGTTGTGCAGCAAAGACGGTCACCAAAGACAAACGAAAAATGCAATCGACTTCATTTTTTTCACACAAAGTTAGGATTAAATACATCATTATTGCAACGTTTAAAAAGTTTTAAAATTCATTTTGGTTTTGAAAACAAAATGGCTTCTTTCCACTATTGCAGTCTTTTTGACTCACCCTGTATGCTTGATTTGCTGTATTGCATAAGGACCTTCTCAAGGCAGTTGTCCTGACATCTGGCTTGTGTCCGAAGTAGCCGAGAGTCTGGCGATTAATGGAATCAAGCAGTCTGTTGTAATCTATACACCCCCCTTAATCTTCCACAGAGGGAGTGTAGATTTCAAATGGATCACCCATGCAGGTAACCCCATGACATCCACACTCCCTGTTGGGAAGATCTAGGTAAAGCATGAGACTTGGCATCAAATGATGAAAACGTTGCATTATTTTAAATTGTATTATTATGTTACATTTCAATAACAGGTGATGGCTATTGGAAGAACATTTGAGGAGAGTTTGCAGAAATCTTTGCGTATGATCCACCCGTCTATTGATGGTTTCTCAGCAGCCATGCCAATGGGGAAGTCCTTTCCAGAAGACATCAAAACAGAACTCACTCAAGCAACCAGCTTACGTATACATATGATAGCTAAGGTAAGATACAGGGTGGGTCACTGTCTATTGATGGTTTCTCAGCAAATATCATGAAACGAGAAGTCCAGCAGAAGTCATGAGAGAGTTTGCCATTCATTTCCCAAACACTCACGTACCATCTAGGAATACACCTATATAAAAAAGAGTATTGGAAATGCTTGGTAGATGGTACAAGCACCAATATGAATAAAGAACATTCTGGAAGACTAAGGTATGAAAAGTGGCAGGACACAGCAACACATTGATAATGTGCAGCGTGCACTTGAGGGATCCCAGAATTACTGCTCATAGAAATCCCTTACCACATATTCCAAGGACATCATTTTTGTTCCTCAGCCTCTTTTAAACAATTCTGGTTTAAATGCCCAGCCCAATGTTTCAAGACGATTGATGCCCATGGATAGACCAATGTTAGTATCGTTTTGACACTCATAATCATTCTTTCTGTAAAAGTGGCACAACATCGATTTTGGGTAGCTTTGATATAAACTGGGTATATCTCAGGATTGACAAATCCAAATCAGATCAAATAAACGGCATCTGAAAGCTGAGTGTTTTCCCTTTCCATGTGTATAAATATATTACACCAAACTTTAGGACTTCATTGTCAACAAGTTGCGCAAACATGTGCACAATTTGTTTAGGGACACCTGTATTTCTTACTTGTCAGATGGAATCAATATAGTCACTGTCATAATGCTGTATATAGTCACTGTCATAATGCTATGGACGTTATTCAAACTATTTCACGCAAATGTGTTTTGCTGTTGTTCGCTGAGCTGCATCCAGATGCATGAAATGCGCGAACAACTATGCCTGCAAGCGCGATTGACCAATCAGGACGTGCGGTCATTTTTTAAAGCATCCGGTGCGCACTTCCGGGATTTATGCATGATTGGAATTGTGACCATAGCATTATGATGCTGATTATAGCTGTTACATTTCATGGTAATAAATGTAATATTTCTGTGCCAAATTTTCACAAATTTGATGTTGTTTTTATTCAGGCTCTTCATGATGGTTACTCTGTAGATCAAGTACATGATCTGACTGCTATTGACAAATGGTTCTTACATAAACTCGTCAGGATCATGAATGTAGACAAATCATTACAGAAAATAAACAAGTAAGTCAATAAAGATGAAAAGACTAAGGGGTAAAGCAGAAAAATGGAATGGGTATCAATGCGGCAGGCGTCTGCAGACGACATTGCAAATGTTCACAAGATGTTTCAAAAAATTCAAAATTATTGAATTTCATTACCATATTTAAAATCAACATGAGAAACGCATTAAAATAAGTACAAACATGTCACTTTTCATTGGCATTTTTAACCCCAACCCATTTGTTTCTTGTATTATGCATATTTTCTGAGTTGCAGTGAACCAATTGATTGGCCTTTCAGAGAGCTCTTGTCCAGAGTTTCCAGTTTGATTCCTAATCACTCAATTCATTAATCCTGTTAATATCTGTTGGGATATTGTTCACATTTGCTCTTTATATACAAAAAACCAAAAACAGTATTATCAAACTGGTCCATAAATTGCCTTGTCTTATGGACCAGAAACTGGCTGAGTGACCATAAAATTGATTCGGGCCACACATGCTCACACATAAAAACTGCCTGCTTTCGGCTAGCCATAAAAAAAATGGAGCTTGTACGTCAAAATCAACAGATAAATCCTGAAGAATTTGCAATTATTTTGATAAAAGTTTTTGACTTGATTTTTTAAATTTTGTGAGTGCTGTAATTATTGAACTATTAATCAAATGCGTATAAAAGTATACCTTTTGGGAAAGGAAATGAATCGGAGAATAAAAATTTTGGGTCAATTTTGACCAAAAATCATGGATTTTTTTTTGAGAAAATCACAACAACAAAAATCACTTTTTTGACACAAAAAGTTCATCAAAGCTAACAAAAATAATTTTGAGTAAAAAACCCCAAAATTGTTAGATTATGATGTAAAGACACTAACTTAGGGACAATTTTTTTTTTAAAAACCTAATCTAATATTTTTTGAATTTTTGGCGCTTTTTGGTCAAAATTTCAAAAAATATTAGATCAGTTTTATATTAAAAAAATGGTCCCTAAGTTAGTGTCTTAACATCATAATCTAGAAATTTGGGGAATTTTTACTCAAAATTATTTTTGTTAGCTTTGTTGAACTTTTTGGGGTCAAAAAAGTGATTTTTTTGTGTGATTTTCTCCAAAAAAACAATTTTTGGTCAAAATTGACGCAAAATTTGGATTTTCTGACCTATTTCCTTTCCTAAAATGTATACTTTTATATACATTTGAATAATAGTTCAATAATTACAGCACTCACAAAATTTGAAAAGTGACTTCCTTAAGTCCCCCCCCCCACCCCCCCTTAAACCAATATTTTTGTTTAATTTCTATGTTTCTATGTTCTGTTTTCAGGGAGACCATGACACATGAGATCATGAAAGAAGCCAAAGAATGCGGTTTCTCTGACCGACAGATCGGTGCAAATATTGGCGTAGATGAGAACGATGCGAGGAAGATAAGACTGGAACATAACATCAAACCATGGGTCAAACAGGTCAGTTACAGTGGTAACAAAGAATGATGGGCTATCAAGTGGAGGTTTTGAAGTGAAGGCACACAAATGAATGAAGATTACTGCTCTTCCCATTTGTCACTTTAGCACAATTGGTAGAGCATCAGTATTCTAATAATTCTGATGTAAAGAAATTAACAAATAAGAAAACTGTATCTTATCCAAAATGTATGTCTACAATTAATTGAATTATAACTTTAATCTTTGATAACATTTCATCTGGATTGTTTGTAGACATAATATTGTGATTTCTTTGTGTACAAAATCCAAAGAAGTGAAAGATGTTACTCACTGTGATCGATGACGTTTCACTACCATGCGGGTAGCTTCATCAGACTGGCAACTCAGATTCATGCTCACAAGGTTTTATAGCTACTGTTACCCGAATGTTATATATAGCTACTGACTATAACTTTGTATATTACCTCTGCACAGATTGACACTATGGCTGCCGAGTATCCAGCACAAACCAACTACTTGTACTGCACTTACAATGGAATGGTGAGTAGGATCACGATCAATATTCAGTCAACTCATAAATCCTGATGCCTCATAATTATCACATATGATAACTTTGTTAAGCCTAACCCTGGCAGAGAGATTTTGGTGTAGATCGGGGGAGGGGGAAATTGAGAGATTTTGAACATACAAACCACCGCGGTCCGACCAGGATTCCATCCGCACACCCATCTACTGACTGAGCCAACACGCAAGAGCTTGCCCAGGCAACAATTTCGTGCCCACATATCATCTCAGTCGATGACGTCATGCAAATCAATGTGAAAGCATGCACTTGGGAGAGGATTTTGCATAGTAATTCACAGTATTTAGTATTTAGGGTTAATTATGTTTCATTAATTTATTCATCAAATGGTAACATTCATTTCATTTATAGAACCATCTTTATCACTCCACTTCAAATAACATTGACCTGTATTTATTGCTACATCAAATCCTTAACAATTAACATTTCCGTTAAACATATTACATTTTGAATACGTTCATTAGGATTGTAGGTAGACAGATGATGAAATCCATTCTGCATATACTTCACGTTTCCATTCATCCTATTTATCTAACAGGAACATGACCTTACATTCCATGATCACGGCACCATGGTGTTAGGATGTGGACCATATCATATTGGTAAGACTCATTGGATAACATTTACTTCAGGTTTCTGGTACGGATCATCAGTTACTATTAAAGTGGACATTTTCGTGCAACATTTATTTTCGAGCGACATTTATTTTCGAGCGACAGTTATTTTCGCGCTCGAAGCAGCTACCGTGCAAATTATAACAGACGAATATATTTCTTTAACGTAAAGGTTTATGTGGAGTTTAAAAACATGCAGAACAGTTCAAAATGCGAAAAAGTAATCGCGCAAAATAACCACTTTACGGTACACAGAAATGATAGAATTTATTCCATATGCGACCTGAAGTACACTGTTTCTAATCCATGTATTTATTAACCACATAGTCATTTTGTATTATCTGATCCTAGTTTTCATATTTTGCAACATCAAACTATCTAATACCTTTCATCATCAAAAATTAAGTTTGTCATATTCTGATAAATCATAGGTCCTGCTCTGTAGCAATTATTTGTTGCATGTGGCACTCGAGTCAAAAAATCAACTCTTCTTTATTTGTAAGAATTTTCCATGTTAAAAGTTGACATGTTTGCGTATCTGGGTACCTGAAGGATGAACTGCCAAAGCTCACTGTTAACATTTTCACTTGTGGCACTCAGATCCAGCCTTTTATTGTTAGTTAACACTTTCCACGCAGCTATTGGGTTTACCATATACAAAACAGATTTTTCAAAAACCTTTCCCAAATTTCAAGGTCTATCTCAAGGATTACTGAACCAATACTAGGCATGTTTGTACTTATTTGAATGCATTCCTTATGGTGATTTCCAAATATGGTAATGAAATTCAATCATTTTGATGTTTTTGAAACATTTTGTGACATTTTGGAATGTCGTCTGCAGACGCCTGCCGCGTGGAAAGCGTTAAGATTAGTCCTGTGCAATTAAAATAAGATATTACAAATAATATTACCAAATGATAAATTCTCTCCCTCCAAATACAGGAAGTAGTGTAGAGTTTGATTGGTGCGCCGTATCTTGTATCCGATCATTACGTGAGATGGGTCGTAGTACTATCATGGTCAACCATAATCCTGAGACTGTCAGTACAGACTTTGATGAGTGTGATCGTTTGTACTTTGAAGAGCTGTCAAAGGAAAGAGTGCTGGATATATACCAACAAGAAGTAAGTATGCCCAATGTAAAAGTACAAGAAGTAAGCCTTCCTTTTACAAAACTACTATCTTTCAGTGGGACATATTTGTAATGTTTTGCCAACAGTAAACAATTATAGTGGGATCTGATATTAGCAGGATCTGATATTAGATTCTTAAAACAAGAAATCAATGGGTAGATGGATAAACTACCCTTTGGAGATGTATAAAAATATATGGAGAATTAAAAGGGCTGTCTTACAGAGAGCATGTGTGGTCTAGTGGATAGCATGCAGGACTCATAATACAAAGGTTGTAAGTTCTAGCCAGCTATGGCCAACATGTTTGTATCCTTGGGCAAGGTACTTAGTCTCAATTGCCTCGTGGTTCGAAAGTCATGTAGAAATGGTGGTCCCAAGCATCGGAAGAGCTATCCTCGAGCATGTTAAAAAGGTCACAGACTCCTTCGTAAAGAGTAGGGATCATCCCAGGTTTGTATCTGTACACACATGTATTACTATACATACCTTCACTAGGCGTGGCGCACCAATGGAGTAAGCAAATAGCTAAAGAAAAAATGATGGAAGCTGTCCAAGGACGACCGATGATGATGAAAAGGGCTGTCAGTTATATACCAAACCAATTTGCATGCAGGTACAATGATTCCAAGAAGTGAAAGTGTATTCCAAAACAAGACAAATAATCATGACATGGAAAACGGCCGTCTTTAGTACAGTAAAGTATTTTTCCCTTCTTTACCAAATTCATATTAACCCATAACTTTTTATTTATCTTTGCCCTTAAAAAGGCATTAATCATATAAAGTGTTGTAATTATGACTGTTTATCCCATTCCTCTCTAGGGCTCAACTGGCATGATTGTATCAGTAGGTGGTCAGATTCCCAACAACTTGGCTTTACCTCTCCATAAATGTGGTGTGAATGTACTAGGCACATCACCGACACAAATAGACAAAGCAGAAGAAAGGTAAGTTCATCATATGAAGTGCTATAACTCGTTCATTTTCAAAAAGGCAAGAATTTCAAAAGAATCTAGTATATCCTATATTTTATTTAAGAAGCCTTTGTCAATATTAAACCTAATTTACGCAACTGTTGTATGTAGGACCCAACTGGTGTGTGACTGGCACTGGAGAAAACACCCGATCTTTACATCCCCCTTTGCAAAATCATATTCTATGTGTGGTAAAGGACAAATAAGATACTGGGTAAATATGTTTTTGTTTGATTTTTCAGATCCATATTTTCCGGCATTATGGATGACATTGGTGTAGACCAGGCACCGTGGATGTCACTAAGTTCACTGGTAAGTATGTGAAATTTGAGCGATCTGTGAAAACCCGCTACATTGGTGGGATTTTTTCATATTGGAGATATTTATATCATAAGAAAGCTGAAACTGTGCTGATTACAGAATCGTTTTGGTCATTTTCCTACGATCACTACAAAAAAAGTTATTTGATTTGATTTGATTTGATATTATTTGGGTCCTACGACCCTGGATAACCCAATAAGCTTATTAGCTTATTTCCATTGGGGTCCGTTAGATGTGTGAACAGATACAGACCGGGATGATCCCCTACTCTTTACGAAAGAGTCTGTAACCTTTTAACGTGCTCGGGTATTGCTCTTCCGATGCACGGGACCACCATTTATACGTGACTTCCGAACCACTGTTTTTTGCTACCATTAGGAAATTGTCACAAATAATTTCGCTTCATTTACCAGGCTACCGATACGGCGCACACAGTATCATTATGAGTGAATGATGATTGTAATGTCATAAGAAGCTAAAACAAGAAGTCATGAAAACAGGTCAAAAAGATACATAGTTCAATAGAATAACATTATAAAGTTATAAAGTTTTTTAAGGTGAAATTTCATGAAAGATAATGACAAATAGTATTGGAAATGAATTTTCTAAAATAGAAACTTAGACAATAAATCAATATTATTTTACACATAATCCTTAGTTCACATCTGGTGACATCCGACAGGTTTTCACTGATCACATCATATATAGTCCATCTGGGTGTTTTTTTATTAAAATTAATCTGTATGGAAATTTATTAAAGTAGCCTCACCTCAAACAAATGGCTTTGTTTTCATTGCTTTGTTTTCATTGAAAACTACCTTGATTGTTAGCTGAAAGTGATACATTTTCTGGAATACACCTGTTATTTATGTGCAAATTTCATAAACATTTGAGCATTTATATAAGTATCATATAGATCTGTATTATATGGTCATAAAAAGGATAAATCTGTATTTGGATATAGTTTGATTATATGATTTTCATAACAAATGTAAAAAGATTAAATCCATAAAAATACTTTTTCAGATCCTATAGACCATTTCAAATTGAGATCGCAACATCAACTTTGTGAGGGATACAATCTATCACCAACACCAGCGCAATCTACCACACGGGCAGACGGGTGAAAAACACATTGTTTTTCTCCGGCACATGGCCATGACCTGTCAGGAGCTGACAGGTCATGGAACCGAGTGTGGCTAATCGGAAACATTCGGGTGGTCGTATATTTTCGGATTTGAAATGGTCTATATCATATGGTCATGCGTTATGAGCTCGCCTCCCAATAGGGTGGTGCTGTTACACTTTGTGGTTTCATGCTGTGATATTCCTTAAATATTTTTAAAACCACAAAAGCTATCTCAACAAATTTGAAACCATTTTAAAGCCCTAATAACAAGATAACTGCCTGCAAAATGGCATTGGTATAGCTAATACAGAAGGGGAGATACAGCTGTTTGAAGTTTGGAAACCAGGGGTGCCGCCGGAAGGGGTGCCGTCTGTACAAACTCAATGGGGATAATCTCATGCTTTGTTCTTTTTACATTAACTAGAGGAATTCAGAAATGCAGTTTAAATCAGGGAAGGGTACATCCTTACAAAATATGTCTGAAAATTCTTGAAATATATAAAATAAAAATTGGAGATATTCACTAGCCGGTATAATTACACAGTCAACATGAATAATCAGCCTCAATTTACCGGATTTATAAAAATGACTATAAACAGAAAAGGTTTTCAACCTATGATAGCAAAAGTACATAATGATAGGGGTAGGTATAAAAATATATGGATCTCAAATTAAAAATTAAACAAATCTGATATTTTTCTGAACATTATGAATCATACCATTTTAGTCCTTGGTTGTACTATAATTTCAATGGCATATTTGGTTTCCTCATGCAATTTCCCTTCAGAAAATGTATACTTTTACTACCTCAGGGGGTATACAAGCAAATATAAATGTGTAAAGTTAAAATCATGTCGCGAAAGCCAATATCTGTGTGTAACACGAAAGGAGGGGAGCTTAAAACATGTGACCATATTCAAATATTGTCTGTAGATGTGAAGGTTTACATTTTGTTAACATTTGATACTAACTTTTGTTGTTCCCAGGATGAGGCCCTTGATTTTGCCGCCAGCGTGGGTTACCCATGCTTACTGAGGCCATCCTTTGTACTCTCCGGTTCTGCTATGAATGTTTGCTACAGCGCAGAGGAACTGGAGAAATTCTTGAAGGAAGCTACCCATGTATCACAGGACCATCCAGTCGTTATTACAAAGTTTATTGAGGGCGCTCGAGAGATAGAGATGGATGCTGTTGCCAAAGATGGTCAGGTAAATATATTACATTTCACTTACCAGCGAAGAAGTTCTGTACTGCCTCTATATAGGCATGCTAGATAATGAGCAGTAATTGTCATGACGCCATACGCTACTTGCAGGCATTCACCTTTTTAAAATGAAAGCGAGGCTCTCTCTTCTTATCCCGAGATACGATGTGTTTGCACCATAATAAGATCTATACGCCGCAAAGAGCGCTGCTCCATTGGCAGCTCGTGACACAGAAAAAACATATGCAGTACACAGAAATCACCAGGATACAAGATAACATGGAAGAAACATGAAACAAAAGACATGCTTTGCAGTCAGCGAGACAAGGCTAATTGTAAGCCTACTAGCCTACATCTGATAAGATGGAAAAGTTTGTTTGCAAGTTGTCATAATATTAGTGACTTAGGAACAATAAGTATGTGTGTGTCGGCAATTGTAAACAACAGACAGTCTTTGAACATCCTCGCTTTAAGTGACAGTCGTGAGGGGAGAGCCTCGCTTTCAATGTGTCGCCATCTTACTGTAGGAACAATCCAGCGATCATATGCGTCATGTCGCCAGGGTGAAGTTGTGCTGTTTCACTCATCCAGTGGGATATATAATCCTGTACTTTATGCTTCGTAAGCGCTTGTTACAGGGGGATGCGCTTGTTACAGGGGATGCTGAATTTCTTAGCAGCAGACTGTCAGGTGAATGTTTAACATTCATATGCAAGTGTCACATCTGGAAAACTGTTAGTATTCTAACAGCTGCACATTATTGCAAACATAATAGCTATCTAATAAAGGATGAGTAACTGCATATTTTAACATTACTTTCAGTAGAGAATATTAGTTAGCTACCTATGTGGTCGATGTCATTGAAACCGCTATCTTGAGACTCAAAATCCCGAAATATGCCTCCTTGTGATTCAGTTTTTTTAAATATGAGTTTGCCATTTTGATTGAGATAGAAAATGATGACAAGTTTGTAATTAACGCTTTTGACTTCGTGTCGAGTACCCTGCACACATCGCCTTGGGAGAGGGTGGAGGGGGAGGGAGACTCCTAAGTCATGTGATACGAACGCGATTTGTGGTAGAATTTTAACCCCCATTCCTGTGATGATAATACTGATCCACATCAGTATATTCCTGTAATGTTATTATTGCTTTGTCTTTTCAGGTTCTGGCCCATGCAATCACAGAACATGTGGAGAATGCCGGTGTGCATTCCGGGGATGCCACATTAATCCTGCCGACACAAACTATCAGTAAAGAGTCCTTAGAAATGGTAAAGAAACGATGAGAAAATGTAGCACTGTGACACATACGTACACATATGTGACGCGATCAAGAGGAATGAGTCGGATGTCGACCCTGGTCGAAAATGAGTTTTTAATACAGTTTTAAAGAAGACACCTAGAGCTTTCAGAAACTGAAAACCCCATGTCGATACGACGTTTTGTTCCAAAGTTATGTCAAATTGTATACATGAATTTCCATCAAAACTTATGTAAGCCGCCATTTTGAATTGGCCATATCTCAATTTGGGATTCCCCGACATCCGACTCATTCCTCTTGATCGCGTCACATATGGTGATGTGTCCCAATAACACAATGTGCTCAAACCTAAAATTGCTATATAAAGTCTATAGACGATGTCACAGCAGACAAGCAAACAAAATCTTGCCTGCCGGTGTGCGCTCAAATTACCTACCATACAAAAGCTTGCCTTCCAGTATGCCTTGCTTTCGAAGGGGGTGTCCCCTATAAATCATACACTAAACCAAACCAATCATCTTTAACAACAGCAGTCAATGCAACAGTCGATGCATGTTCCCCCATGCTTGGAATGGAACCAGACACTTAACATTGTTGATCAACAAGAGGTGACATGGACTATAAATATACATTTTAACTCTTGTCTTACGATGATATTGATCCTGGTTCCTAGCACTTACGGTGGTCATTATGTTCACCATTTTTGTTTACACTCTGTAAGTGGTTATGATGCAGAAAAGTTGACTACTAAATTTGGGCTCCCATCTAATTGGAATACCTGACATGTTGTGATAGTGGGATAGATACAGTATTATACTTAATAAATAAACTAATGTTCAGAGTATATAAAAGTAAGTGATGTGACATGGCGAAGCAAAGACAATAGAAGAACGCTGGGGCATTTTCGGGCAAACATGCATATATGCGTGAAATAAAAAACGCAGCAAAAGTGGATGAGAACGCAGGCATGTGTGCGGAAAGCGAAAAGGCAGCAAAAGTGTGCGGAAAAAGCCCATGTGAAGTCACATCACAGGAATACTGCAGTAAAAGGGGGAAAAGAAATAATGAAGTGGAAAACTGTTCAAGGTTAAACACGTCAAACTTGATGTTTATACAATAGGGTTGAAGGGTGCCTAATTTGACAAATGATCCGTTGTACTGTAGTTTTTATGTTCGTGTTTATTGTGAACATAAAGCCAAGCAGTGACAAACACGTCGGAAAGTGTGTGTTCATCACTGAACTTGGCAATTATTAATTACACTTAGTCATCAAATACAATACTATTATTATTACCGGTTTTCCTTGCAGGTGAAAGAGGCAACTCGTAAGATTGCTTCCAAGTTTGAAATCTCCGGACCATTCAACATGCAGTTCCTTGCCAAAGACAACAAAATCATGGTAAGTGATCCCGTCATATCAGTTTCTTGATTGTCTATTGTCCCATAATTGGTCACAGATGCATTCCAAATCGCCCCAAATTTACTCACTCTGCACTCACTCCCACTCCGGCAACATCTGCCGGATGTTAGTGATGGCTCTCCAGACACCCCTATCTTTCATGCAGGTCTTCATCTCAGCAGGTGTTTTTCCAGTGTACTAACATAGGATATCCACATAGCTTAACATCGGACCCTGCAGAGTGTATTTATAAGTTCAAAAACAAATTTAACACTGTGAATTGTAAAGATATTAGATTATTTCTCGGCAGCTTATTCATATGGTTAAAACATGATATTCTTATAAAGTTTGTGTCGTTTTTTATGTCAACAAGCAATCAGATTAATTTTCAACTAATTAGTAGTCAATATCTAACATACTGATATATTTTATGTTTTGTTTTATTCCCTAGGTTATAGAATGCAACTTGAGGGCCTCCCGCTCCCTGCCATTCGTTTCCAAGACAATCAACTGTGATTTAATCAAGGTTGCAACCAAAGTGATGGTTGGAGAACATATAGACCCCAAAACATTACCAAGTCTTGAGTCTCCATGGATACCACAAGATTATGTCGGTATTAAAGTAAGATTATAGACTAATGTTGATTGATCGGGTTTGCCGGTGATGCAAGAGGTTCTCATTTTTCAAAATCAAAAAAGATTAGAATGTATATTATTTGTCTATTCTTGCGGTCGCAGTTGTTTGCATGTTCACTCACCATAACTGGAGTGAAACCTTTCAC
Organism: Ophiura sarsii; assembly: GCA_035610835.1. NCBI lineage: Eukaryota > Metazoa > Echinodermata > Ophiuroidea > Amphilepidida > Ophiuridae > Ophiura > Ophiura sarsii. Next base: position 41,272,221 of record CM069441.1, read on the forward strand.
TATTCACTTCAATAGCAATCGAACACTCCAGGGAGTAACTTGGAACAGCCATAACTGACCAATCGGGTGTCAGTATTTCATTCTGTGACATCACTGCGAACGTGAGAATATCCTAAAAATCAACCTGATCTTAATTTTGAAGAGTCCAATTTCATGTGAATTCTCTTTAAAATATTTCTTTGTAAAAAATACCTCTTTCATTATCTGGAAAGTGTGGAAACGGTGCTGTGCAAAATTATGCTGGATTAGTTCACATTTATAAATTAAATACTAGGATTCAACTGCTACCGTCAATGGTGTTCAAACTGAAAGGATGTTTGCTCTCTTTAGGCACTGTTATACTCCCATCGTTGCGCCTCGACCGATGTCGGCCGATAAAAGTTGACATTCAACACGCGTACCAATATCTGCCAACAACGGGAGTATGAACGCGCCATTAGGTAGTTAAAATCAACAAGCATGTTTTGAGGGTGGACACCTTACTGGAGGCAGTGGTCCCAACTGAAATGTTGCCATGTAATTGTAACAGCCAAATTGCCATCCAGGCTACAGTCTTCAACCAAAAGTAGCCACATTTTCGGTGAACCCATACGAAATTCATTAGTAGCACAAACTTTGGTACTTATTTTTTGGCTAGAGCAAACAGGTCAAAAGTATGCCAATTCTGTAGTTGAGCCATGGGTTTGACAACACTGTGTGGAGTGGGTTGGTTGGTCAGTCAGGTGGTTCTGTTGACAGCTTTCCAAAGTTCTTTTCTTATGGATTTGAACAATGTATTTTTATTTTTTTGATCTTTTTCACAGGCTCCTATGTTTTCTTGGCCAAGATTACGAGATGCTGATCCATTGTTGAGATGTGAGATGGCATCTACAGGAGAGGTAAGATTAAGGATGCACACCACCAAATAGGAATTTGAACTGAAGTAGTGATATAAAACCCAATTTCTGACCACTAAATAGTGAACTGATGCCGTTTGGAATGCTTCCTTTCTAAAAGATCAACACCGTTCTCTCAAAAAAGTGCAGTAATGTGAGAGGGTAGCCTGCTGGATTTTAGAATTTTCAAACGAATGTGCTGAAAAGACTACACATATGAACAACACTTTCATATTCATTGCATATGGAGGTTTATGTCCCACAAAAAATGAAATATTTAAAAATCATTGTCACTGAGACACAATTTGAGACTGTCACATCTGTTTAATTGAGACTTCCACCTTGCATTCTAGGCTAGTTCTCTGTCCATTTTTCTAGGAAAGCTATATTTTAAAGAGTACTACCACATGGACCATGTCGTTTCTTTGTACAATGCTTCGTTAAGAATTACAAGCAACACTTCTCTTCCCATATTAAATGAAAATTTACTGAATTCAAATATTTTTTAATATGCTGTGTGGTAAAAAATTAAAATGGCAGAAAATGTGCTTTTAGTTTGTTGATACTTCTGAAATTCCCGAAAAATCTTGACTTTGGCGGAGAACCTAAAATGTTGGCAGATAACCTCAATTCATATCGTAGTTCTTGGCCGGATAACCAGATTTATATTTATTTGAACACTGTTTGGGGCCAATGTGAACACAGTATGCAACAAGCCGAATCATTATTATTTTGCATCCAACTATATAGGTTGCTTGTTTTGGGCCCAATGTGAACACAGCATTCCTCAAGGCGTTGATGTCCACTGGTTTCAAACTTCCTAAGAAGAACATCATGATCGGAATCCAACAGAAATTCCAGCCAGAATTCTTGCCGACCGCCCATAAACTGCACCAGCTGGGATATAGCGTGAGTGGATTAATATAAAGAAGACTAATTTTGAGATATTGTGGGTTAACCAGAGTGTATTGTGGTTTATTCAGTGTGCATTGTAGATTGATAAGAGTGCAGTGTGGGGTAACAGGACGTGCAGTGGAAGTAACCAGAGTACATTGTGGGTTGACCAGAGTACACTGTGGGTTGACCAGAGTACATTGTGGGTTGACCAGAGTACATTGTGGGTTGACCAGAGTACATTTTGGGTTGACCAGAATACATTGTGGGTTGACCAGAGTACATTGTGGGTTGACCAGAGTACATTGTGGGTTGACCAGAGTACATTGTGGGTTGACCAGAGTACATTATGGGTTGACCAGAGTACATTGTGGGTTGACCAGAGTACATTGTGGGTTGACCAGAGTACATTGTGGGTTGACCAGAGTACATTGTGGGTTGACCAGAGTACATTTTGGGTTGACCAGAATACATTGTGGGTTGACCAGAGTACATTGTGGGTTGACCAGAGTACATTGTGGGTTGACCAGAGTACATTATGGGTTGACCAGAGTACATTGTGGGTTGACCAGAGTACATTGTGGGTTGACCAGAGTACATTGTGGGTTGACCAGTGTATATTGTGGGTTGACCAGAATACATTGTGGGTTGACCAGAATACATTATGGGTTGACCAGAATACATTATGGGTTGACCAGAGTGCATTGTAGATTAACAAGAGTGCAGTGTGGGGTAATAGAACTCTGGTTTACAAGAGTGCATTGTGGGTTTACTATAGTGCATGATTGGATAACCATCATGCATTGTGGGATAGTAACAGCACACTATATTATTCCATTAATATACCTCTGTGTAGTGACATCAAAGCATATCCCAGTGATTGCAGTTTATAATTGCCCAAATCAGAGATGCATCTTGGCACTCTCACATTGATCAGTAGAATAGGCTCATTTGTCACTCCACAAATGTGAATCTTTTATTCATTTTGACTATTTTTGATTATCATAATTCTAGCTGTATGCTACGGAAAAGACGGCAAAATATCTCAAAGATCACAACATTCCTGCATTAGCTGTTGGATGGCCACAAGAAAGTGAAGCGGTAGAGTCTTATCCACCCAGTGCAACCAGGTAACATGTCATCTTTCTTCACTAACTATTAATCTAAAGCAAAAAATGATAGGATTGTGTGTTGTTGGGGTCGGGAAACATATCGGCAGATGCTTTTATAGGAATTTCAATTGAAAGAACAAATTGGAACAGCGTATCACTGTCACTATCACATGTACGGCTTGAGGTGCTCAAAGCCAGCAGGATTGTGACAGTTTCAGGCCTGCAATCATATATGTGGACTGCATACAAAATGTTTGTCAGTGTTATTTAGTCCCTGTGATCTAGTGGGTAATCCTTCGCCACGATAGCGAAGAGGAACCGGGTTGGAGACGGTGTATTTTTAAAGTCTTTGTTAATTTAATTCAGGCCAGTTTGTCTAGGTCTATAGATTATTTGGTCATTTAACTTACCGGGCTTGCATCCTTTGTTCGATCCTCGGGTGTATTTAATTGAGTCTCACTAGTCATAGATTCTACATGCATTTCGGCCACTTGAGACTCTAAACAAAGTCTTATATACATAAGCACTGTGCCCATGTAATAAACAAAGTCCCTGTGGTCTAGTGGGTAATCCTTCGCCGCAATAGTGAAGAGGGGCCAGGTTCAAGACATTGTATTTTTTAAAGGTCTTTGTTAATTTAAGCAGATTATAGTTGAGTTGAGTAGCAAAATAATCTTAAACCGTTAACTTAAAAACCCCACTTATAACTAACAAAGTACCCTTCATACCAACAAATTCATCATTGTATTACAACATTTGAAGATAATCCTGCAAATTTGAAGAAGCTGCATAGATCTGGTGTGAAAAGTAATTGCCCGAGATTTGAGTTGATGTTAGATCATATCATTTGAATGGTGAGAATCATATTCCCTGCAATTAAGTTACCCATTCTCTTTTATTTCCAGGTTAATTCGTGACAAGCACATTGATTTGGTTGTCAATCTTCCTAATCATGACACCAAGTATGTGAGAGATAACTACTTGATACGACGTACATCCATCGATGCAGGTGTACCACTGATAACTAACTTCCAGGTAAACAAATCGTCTTGCATTTATTTAGGCCACAAAAATAGAATGTCTGTCTCTCATTCATTTGAAAATTAGATATGCGATATGCGCTTTTTATATTTTCTATTTTAAAAAAAATAGGAAAAAAAACTATGCTAAATACAGAAATTCTTTTTATGGTGTCTTTGGCCCAAATTTTCTTTTTTTCCCCTTTAGGAGCCATTATTTTTGGAAAACTGAAATGGAAAAAAAAGCCAAAAAATGGGCTCATCGCATACGGTTATGCAGCAAATGTGACTCCACATACTTATGCAAATGTGAGACAGATTTTGTTTTTCTTGGTCTTAGTATTTTAGATGTTCTACCTAGTGGAGGTTTTGGTGCACTAAAACACACTTCAGTGTATTCCTGTTATAGCAGCACTTTATATTTTTCTGATGATCAATATTTCCCAGAGAAAAAATGGTTCATACATCCGCCTTCTTATTAGCAGATTAGCGACCCTGATAATTAAGTTAAATGTTGATTTAAGGGGGGACTTAAGGAAGTTTTTGATTTGATTTTTTGAATTTTGTGAGTGCTGTAATTATTGAACTATTAATATAATGTATATAAAAGTATACATTTTTGGAAAGGAAATGGATCAGAGAATCCAAATTTGGCGTCAATTTTGACCAAAAAAGTAGATTTTTTGAGAAAATAACAAAATTCACTTTTTTGACCCAAATTTTTTTGAACAAAGCTAACAAAAAATAATTTTGAGTAAAAAATGGCCAAATCACTTTATAATGATGTTAAGACACTAATGAAGGGACAATTTTTTTTTTTTTAAGCCTAATCTAATATTTTTGAAAATTTTGACCAAAAAGTGCCAAAAAACGTGAAAAATGGATTTTTAATTTTTTTAAACACTTTTTTGTCAAAATTTCAAAAAATATTGGATTAGATTTTAAAAAAAAAAAATCGTCCCTCCAGTAGTGTCTTAACATCATCATCAAGTGATTTGGGCATTTTTAACTCCAAATTATGTTTGTTAACTTTGTTCAAAAAAATTGGGTCAAAAAAGTGATTTTTTTTGTGATTTTCTCAAAAAATCAACATTTTTGGTCAAAATTGATGCCAAATTTGGATTTTCTGATCCATTTCCTTTCCAAAAATGTATACTTTTATATATACATTTGAGTCATGGTTCAATAATTACAGCACTAACAAAATTCAACAAAAAACTTCCTTAAGTCCCCCCTTAACACTTTCCACGAGGCTATTGATTTACATAACAGATTTTTCATAAACCGTTCCCAACTTTCAACATCTATATATCACAAGATTTACTGAACCAATACTGGGCATGTTTGTACTTATTTTAATGCATTTCTCATGATAATTATAAATGAGATTAATTTTTTTTTAACGTCTTTGTGAAATTTTGGAACTGTCGTCTGCAGACGGAGCGTGAAAAGTGTTAAGAATACTGTGCCAGGGATTCTATTTTTTCGGATAGGAATGTCCTATACTGATGTACGTAGCGAAAATGGTCCCTTTTGTTGCATATTTACATAAATTAGGGTAATTGCCTCGGAATGTGTGGAATGCGTCCGTGACCGGCGTTTGACATCATTTTTGGTCAGCATAGCATAGCCATGGTGGCGCTGTTCTCACGGTAGATTTACACAGACGACAGTGGTAATGCGTAACCTATATTTTGAATTCGTATTGGAATAACACGTAATTGCGAATGTTAATCTTATCATTTTGACCAGGCATTTTGAAAAATTCATCATCATTTATAGAAGAATTTGTTTCCAATCCAAAACCTTTGGAGTTGGCTAACCAACTCCATTGTAAATGCTATTTTTAAAATTATTTTCATTAACCGGGCGATGACTGTTGAAAATATTTCAAAATGGTGCACTCCTGTTACCATATTGTGTCGTGTGAGAGACGCGTGGCCAATATTAGCGCCACCATGGCTATGCTGGCCAAATTTCAATTTAAAAGTGGCTTCCGATCGGTAAGGTGTGGCACACCCCTGACTGGGCTTCTTTTTAAATTGAAGAATGCGACACAGATGGTTACTCAAGATGATGCAGGAAAAGATATGTATATCTTAACACTTTCCACGTGGCAGGCGTCTGCAGACGACAGTTCCAAAATGTCACAAAATGTTCCACAAATAACAAAATTAGTGAATGTCATTACCATATTTGGAATCAGTATGAAAAAATCCATTAAAATAAGTACAAACATGCCTAGTATTGGTTCAGTAATCCTTGAGATAGACCTCAGGGTTGGAAAAGGTTTCTGAAAAATATGTTGTTGTATATGGTAAAACCAATAGCCCTGTGGAAAGTGTTATGCAGGTAATTGTATATCTTAATCAGTAATTGTATATCCTTGTCCTCATGTGCTTCCTGTGCAGGTTGTGCAGCTATTTGCGGAAGCCCTTCAAGAAGTCGGCAACTTGGATTCAACAACTTTGTTCCACTACAAGCGGGCTCATGCAGCAGTAAAGAACTGAATGGATCAAGAAGATAATTAACCCCCTGGGGTCTACCTGTCTATCTAACAGCGCTTCTGATTGGTTAATTACAAGATCAACTCATTTAAATAACCAATTACGATACAGCTTTTAAACTATTTCACCCCAATCTTTATCAGGGATACAATTATTTTAACAATGTCTCTGATTGGTGCAATAGCTTATGTATCCATCTTTCTGACCAATCGGCCGGTAGTTCTCAGGGGGTTAACTAACTGACGTGTACTCTTGTGTAAATCACAATTCAAGTGAGATTCACTCAATGCCTAAACTGGAAATGGCGGCATATTGTGTTCAAATGTAGAAGAAATTATAGATTTATGTTACAATTTGGAACCAATTATGATATATTTGTAAAAGGATGAGATTCGGTCTTTACATATCAAAAGATAGGTCTACAATATGTATGAATGTTTGAGAAAAAATATGATGTTATACTTTAAGGAACAGTAATAAGACAGTACTTCAAAGTAAATCAGTACATTTTGATTAAAATTCAAAGGGAAAGAAAGCACTTTTGTTATATGTAACGCTGTTCTGAAGTATGAAATGGTGTTGCTTGACTCACTGCATTAATAGAATGTCGTGTCGTGTAAGAGTTACAGTCTAATTCAGAATTCCTTACACAAGTTATGATGTTCGCATGATATCCAAACACGCACTGCATCTCCGTTTGATTCGGTTGCGGTATCATTTGACGGGCGGGCATGTAAGGTATTGTAATTCTAAAAATATGTGTTGTGATCTGGGAAACCTGTCGGATGTCGCCATATGTGAAATAGGGTTTTTTTGGGTTTTTTTAGAATTCATTTCCAATACTTTGTATCATCATCTTTCATGAAATTTCAACTTCAAAAACTTACCTAAGTCACTTTTCTGATTAACTTTATAATGTTATTCTATTTAACTATGTATCTTGTTTGGGCTGTTTTCATGATTTTATGTTTTGTAGCTTTTTACGACATCACAATCATCATTCACTCATAATTTTTTTTGTAGGGACCGCAGAAAAATGATCGAAACAGTTCTGTAATCAGCAGAGTTTCAGCTTTCTTTCAACAATTTCACCATGTGAAGTGTTCCCAGATCGCATCACATATAGGTGTTAACTCAAAAGGCTTATAAAGCACATGCTGGTGTGATGTAGCACATATACTATGCAAGTAAATTAAACACCATTCCAAGCTTTTAAGCAGACAAGCTATTGTCAATTCAATCATGTGCATAATTTGTTAACTTTATTGTATTCTCTCTTGTTTCGCCTTATTTGAACTTTGAACTTTTTCTTTTAACATTTGACTTAATGATCTTTTGTTTTTTTGGAAAACCTAATGGAAATTCATTATTTACTTTTGAGAGCTACAGCAATTCAGCTAGAATAACATGCCTATATTTGATCATTTTAAGTTCTAGTCTAATTGTCAAGAGTACAGTCAAGTTAGGTGAAGATTGACAAAGGAAAAGAAAAGTTGATATGATGGAGCAAGAAAGAAGTCTTAACCAAAGTTTAAACCAATACTGAAATACTTTTTTATAGCTCATTAAAAATGAAGCTTTTGTAATAATTAACTACTATAAGTAAAAGTAATGAATGTTATCGGTGTTTAGCTAGCATACACACACATCTTGTTAGCAATATCCTAAACAATGCAGCATTTAATGCCATCCAGATAATTGGAGAATATTCAGCCAACAGTTCCATTGTTAACCTCTGAAATAGCTTCTTTTTTTTCCTCTGTGTTAAAGCAATTTTATTTTTCGGTATATTTCCATTTAAATTATTTTGCATAGGAAGTAGTATTTTTATAAACGCTATGTTGTTGAACCCTGCGTTAGGAACCCAAGGTATTCTTGTAATATGTATGTAAATGTATTGTGTCATTTGAAAAATATATTACAAAACAAAGTAAGGAGTAAATGCAAACACTAAAATGCACATTGAATGAAATGTTGCCACAAGTTGGAAGTAATTTGTAAAATGTTGAGGTTTTCATTCTTGAATGGAACGGATTTGTTTAACTGCTAGTCTGTTGTAGTCTTGCCTCAAATGTAAATATTGATATCTGTAGATCACCTGATAATTGTTGAAGCTCAGAGGAGATTTCTTGTGCAATACTAGCATATCTCAATTGTCATCTTGCGACCAGTGGTTTTCTGTATCTACTGAGTACTGATGTATTGACTTCATATGTGAAAAATTGAGGAGTTTGGTAATCTCATTCCCAGGAAATTTGGGTATCTGGAGGGAAGTTTTTGCTTTTCGAAATATAGAAATACATAAGAAATGGAGGGAAATCTAGCTTTCTTTCTGGAAAATTTTATTTGCTAGGAAATAATAAACATTTTTTCCAGCCCTGTAGTGAATGGCATGAAACATTGTTAATCAAAGTATTAAAATAAAAATGCGATGAAAAAGAAGACAGCTAGCTGCTTGGATGCAGTCATGTCGCATTGCACACTGGGTACGCTCAAGAAATCTTCGTTGACTTTGAGTAAAATTATGTTCCTTTTGTGTATTGGAATCTCTTCTTGATCTTCTCTTGGTGCAGTAAACCTCTTATGCAAACTATTTACAACTACTGTTTTATTTTCCTATTTTAGAGTGTATTTCTTCACCTGCTATCAATTATGTTATGACCCAGTCTATGATGACATCACAGTATATGTGTTCATGCACATCCAACTAATGTTTAAAACACCTTGTGATGAAGCACATGCAGAGCATAGTCAGACCTGAAAATTTCCCGTATCGCATCGCAATTTGCACCTTAAAAATAATCAACTGCGATACAACTTTCAAAGGGTGGTGCCAAATTGCAGTACAAGTTTCTTCAGCCCTAAATCAATTTGCTATTGCGATTATCTAAAATTACACCTCGACTTGAAGGATTTGCACCTTGACCTCAAAAGTAAGGTGCAGTTTTGCACCTCAAGAAAAATTTGATAATTTAAGCACTGAGCATAGTGTATGTGCGCTGTTTTTGGAAGAAGATATTATAATAATTTTGGAATTTCAAATAGCGCATTTCCAAATTTGACCAATAATTATATATATTAATAAACAATTATATACATTAATAAACAATGCAACGTCCAGGCATATGAGCTGGTATATAAAGTGATTGTATTGGAACTCATTTAAATTTGGGTTGCTTTTGTTGTTATTAAAATGATAAAATACATGTGTGTAAACCCATGAAGGACATTGAGAATGGTGTACTGTAAAAGTGGTAATTTTTGCGCGATTAAATGGTCGCGCTTTGCCGACTTTCAGCCATTTAGCTTGTTTTTAAATTCGTGATTTGAAAGTTCATTACATAGACTTACGCACAAAATAAAGATGTTTGTGTGTTTTTATTTTCGCGGTAGCTGATTGGAGAGCGAAAATATCCGCCTATACAGTGTTGTATAAATTAATGTTGTAATTGATTTTTTGTCTAAATCTGGAAATGTAAATAAATGTCCCAATAATAGAGTGAAATAATACTTTGATTCTGAAAAGACAATCAACTTTTCATGTAATTATGCAAAATTGACTATAAACTTGCCATTAGATTGGAATAAAGAGACACCAATTGGATAATATTTGTTAATATCCAAATGAAAATGATTAACACCCATATATTTTGCGAATTTGTTTCCTTATACCTTGAAATATGAAATTACATTGAATAATGTTGTAATTTTGTGAAGCAAAAAATGTTACAAATCGTATTGGAATAGACTACAAGCAGGAGAGCATGAAACTCCTTAATTAATCATCATGTTTTAAATTGAATCAATTAAGGGAAGACTCGAGGAAGTTTTTGATTTGATTTTTTGAATTTTGTGAGTGCTGTAATTATTGAACTATTAATCAAATGCATATAAAAGTATACATTTTTGGAAAGGAAATGGATCAGCAAATCCAAATTTGGTATCAATTTTGACCATTTTGTTGTTGTTGAGAAAATCACAAAATTCACTTTTTTGACCCAATTTTTTTGAACAAAGCTAACAAAAATAATTATGAGTACAAAATGCCCAAATCGCTTGATTATGATGTAAAGACACTAACTTAGGGATGAATTTCTCATTTTTTAACCTTATCTAATATTTTGTTGAAATTTTGACCAAAAAGTGAAACAAAATGGAAACCTTTTTTTGGCACTTTTTAGTCAACATTTATTTTTTTAAATTATAAATTAGGTTAAAAAATGAGAACTTTGTCCCTTAGTTAGTGTCTTTTACATCATCATCAAGCGAATTGGGCATTTTTTACTTAAAATTATGTTTGTTAGCTTTGTTTAAAAAAAATGGGTAAAAAAAGATTTTTTTGTTTTGTTTTTTGTGATGTTCTCAAAAAATCAACATTTTGGGTAAAATTTGATGCCAAATTTGGATTCTGTAATCCATTTCCTTTCCAAAAATGTATACTTTTATATACATTTGAGTCGTAGTTCAATAATTACAGCACTCGCAAAATTCAAAACAAAACTTCCTTGAGTCCCCCTTAAATGAGGTATATGTATGCCCAGGTAATCTTTTTGAGCAATGATGGCCAACACCCCTGAAAAAGTATAACTATATACAATATACTTGTAATATGAGGGCTTAACAAAATGTGGTGCAAATTTGTCTAATTTCAAAATTTTGAATCAAAACCTAAAATGCTGAAATTCAAACCATTGTTTGAGGAAGTATAAGAAATAATGTGTGCATGGTCCTGTAATGGATTAATTTTCTCTCGTACCTACCTCATAGTACCCACGCTATATCAGCATTAGAATGATTAGGACAACTGAATGGCCCAATTGTGATTTTACAGGAATAGTGAATTTAGAAAGCAATAGTTTGTACAATATTATAAGCCAAACAATAGTCGACGTTGCTTGGTTGCAAAAGACTGTATCTGCAAAAACTGTATGATATACTTGGTAGTACATTTTGGGCTCTTTGATTTAAAAAGTTGGAGCTCAATTGCAGATTTTGGCATTGATACAACATATTGTTACATTTCAGTAAATATGCGATATTTACTTGGGTGGTAAAAAAGTTAATAATAAAGTACATTGAATTTTCATATTACTTAAAAACAAATGTTTGAATTGCCAAGATAAAATATTACCATTCATTCTGACACAATGTTATGCTCTCAGCAAATATCAATCCGACGTGGGAGTTGGTGAGATGTCAATTAAAATGAAATTGTGCATTATTTTTCATTCCTTTCAACATATCGTCAGCCTGCTTCGATAATTGCCTAACTCACTTTTCAGCAAAATTGAGTTTTTTGCATAAATCATGACTTCATTACATTATGCACATGCTGTTATAATACCTAAGTCATTGACCAATCAAAAGTGTTGATAAATGAAGAGCTTTGTTGCAAAAGGGCCACCAGACCACTCCAACATGTTACTCATTTGCATTATTGAATTTGCATTGACAAATCCATGGAATTAATCAAATTATTGTATGGCTGTGTTCAGCTGTTTCTATATGACTTGGATTAGTGCATCCATGCACGCCAATTGAGGCATCAACAATACAAGCCTCATTCCACATAATGAATATCCATCCATCAATAATGCGAAATGAGTAACAGGTACACAGGTAACAGGTTTCATACTTTTGTTGTTTTCTAATAACTAGAAAAAATGAGTTAGGCAATTATCGAAGCAGGCTGACAATATGTGGAATATTAATTAAAATGATGGAAGGTTTAGTTTACTTATGTATTTTCTATTTTATGAATTTTCTTCCGTTTTCACCTTGCCTAGTTAAAACTGGCTTTGATCAAACAAAGAGTTCCCCTATTTGCAATAGATTATATGCAGGGTTCAAGCTACACAAAATATTGGCTTCCAGTTTCCAGTGGCCATGACGTAACAAAATGACGCACTAATCTGATAAAAAATAAAGGGATACTTGGAATGCAGTATGTAGATTAGTTTTAATATGATTTTTTGCATTGCATAGAATGGCCATTAAATAATATGTCAACAAATGTACCCTTTTAGATGAAAGAAAAACCAACGTGAAAATATGTGAAATTAATTGCTTCCTGCTAAATTCCTAGCTAACGATGTAGATTCAGAAATTGCTTGGTCCCTGGTAAAATATGCAGTAAAATTGGCTTCACAAATCTGTATCTCTGGACAAACACATGCATATGCAAATTCAGGGATCAGTAAAAAGAGGTGTCATTCTTGCCAATAATGCCTGAGACTAGTATACTAGTCCCAGTCTAGTACTAGTCTAGTCTCAGCACCAGGCACCAGTAAATGCACTGAAACATGTCAACTATGTTTGTCCACTGAGATAAATGTGTTGTACAAGATTGGTATAATAATAGCTAGTAGTAAGTATTCTGCAGATTGTATAACTAGCGAGTGTTTGTACATTGTGATGAAATGTGTAACATGTATTATAATATGCCTAGGAGGCTGCAATGTCAAAGTGTTTATTTTTTCATGTTATGCAACATGTACAATGTAATTATGATTATAAAATAGTTCTCTTTCTTTGGAAATAGTGTACTTTTGGTCACAGGTATTCATCAATGACGGGGAAGAATAATGTGCAGCATACACTACTTGCACGCAATCGCCATTTTAGAATGAATGCAAGGCTCTCCAATCAGTTCGCGCGTGCTCAATCGCGTCAACCTGTGTGAAACCACAACGCAGTGTGGCGTGATAGTGCATGGTGAGGGGAGAGCCTCGCTTTCAGTGGTTCCATCTGTACCATGCAAGTAGCGTATAGAGTTCTGAATAAGCTTTATTCAAACTTATCATTTGAAATTGATCTTTTGTTCTCAACACAAGATAATAATTACCTGGAATTTTCAGGTGTTGCTACACCTTTTATCAGCAGACTAATGACTCGAACTGACGGACTTGACCTTTCGGAAATGTGACTTCAGAATCGGGTCGTAGACTCTCGGTAATCGGTATAGGGCCCCGTCTTTGTTGAGTGATGGTTGGTTGGTTGGCTCCGATGTATATTGCCTCCTTGACCTCTCTCAAACCAACGAGGATCCTTATCCAAGATCTCTTTTTTTTCTCCCTGATTCTGACGTCACATTTCCGAAAAGTCAAGTCCGTCAGTTCAAGTCATTAGTCTGCTAATGAAAGGTGTAGCAACACCTGAACATTCCTGGTAATTATTATCTTGTGTTGAGAACGAAAGCTTGTGTTAAGAACGAAAGATCAATTTCAAATTATTTGATTACCAACACAGATGAACTTTCCCATTTAATATTTTATTCAAACTTGTATACATGCCTGAAACCTAAAATACACTTTATCCATTTTCTGTACTTATATATCCATCCGTCTTGGACATTTCAGAATCAACAAATTTGAGATATTTTTGCCAAGTTTATTTTGGTATGTGCTTTGGCTTGACACCTGTTGTTCCATATAGTGTGTATTAAACCAATGTGACCATAGGTCTTGCACAACAATGGTTTGAAAGTGTTTTTTCTTGTCACGTGTCTGAGTAATACTTTGACTGCACAGGTCTCCGAGTAGACAATAGAATCATTCAAAAATGTAAAAAGAAGAATCCAGCGGATGCAGGAACAAAATCACACCAAGGATCAGAAAACTGGTACAAAACTGAAACCATTGCTCTCAGGAAGCTTAGATACAGGTATATAGGATTATTTTTGAAAGACATGGCAGCCGTTTTGGGATCTCCTGTTGGTGAGGGTGAGACAAGTGGCAACTGCACAGGGTGGCTCAATATTCAACTCTGTATTTCACCAAGGGAGTTCAATGTGTGTGTTACCATAATATTGTAGTGGACATATCAAAGCATTTTTTCGTAAAACTTCATAAATAAAATTGAGCAATTGTAAGTAATTTTGTAGGTAAATGCTGAAGTGATAACAATTTATTTATTTACATTATAAAAGGTGACTTTTTTACCAGTTATCTGAAGCATTTAATTGGTTTTTTTGCAAGGTCATTCGTAAAACTTCATAAATAAAATTGAGCAATTGTAAGTAATTTTGTAGGTAAATGCTGAAGTGATAACAATTTATTTATTTACATTATAAAAGGTGACTTTTTTACCAGTTATCTGAAGCATTTAATTGGTTTTTTTGCAAGGTCATTCGCGAGCTTGATCTTTTCTAATACACCCATATTGTGTATCCGTATTTTTTTGAGCTTGAGCCTCTACTCATTAGCAAAAGGATTACTGAATATATACTAGGCATGTTTGTACTTATTTCAATGCATTTCACATGGTGATTCCAAATATGGTAATGAATTTAAACAATTCTGACATTTTTGAAACAAATTGTGCAATTTTGGAATGTTGTCTGCAGACGCCTGCCACGCCGAAAGTGTTAAGCAGTTGCTTTGTTATTTCATTTATTTGGCCCAACAATTATTTTGTTTTTAAATTCAAAAGTTTCAAACCACAGACCTATTCATTTGCTTTATACAGTAAAAATATTTTTATTTTTTTTCATTCCAAATTTGGTAATTTTCATCATATATAACCCTAACTCTACTACACCATACGGCAACTGTGCGGAAAAAGTGTTTCTATAACCCGGCGTGCAGGTTTGTTGGCTACAAAACGGACCCATGCTATATAACGAGGCGAATATACTCGCCGAGTGTCGGCTGGGAGCCGTGGTGTAGTGGCTAGGATCTGGGCCCTGAAGCTGGAGGTCCGTGGTTCAAATCCCGGGGGGTCGGGGTGACCTTTCTGGTGAATTTTGGGTGTCGGAAAAAATTCTGTTGCCGTGTGGTGAAATAGAGTTAGGGATTTATTGGTGCTTTAATGAGGGTATATTTTCAGGGAAAATCACATGTTTTCACTGGGTTATGGAAATGATCGCCATACAAATTGCATGAACCACTATCCAAGATAAATACATATTCACTACAAAAACAAATATATCACAACAGAAGTTGAAACAATGCAATCAGAGGTTTATTCTTTTGTGTTTATTACATCACATTTCAAGATCACATGCAGATGACAGGTAATAATAATACAAAATAAAAATAAAGATTCTTTTTTTTATAATTGGGCAGACATAGCTTTGTACAACATCGCCTATTTTTACATCAATATATTACACATGAATTCTATAAATCCAACCATCTATATATATTAACTGTCATCAAAAAAAGGTGGAAAAACAGGGATTGAATTTTGTGACAAAACGACGTACCAATGCATGTGTTGTATAAAATGTGCATTTGAAATGGGTCTTCAGTTCTATTTGTCTAAATTCAAACAGATAAACCACAGAATAGTGGAGAACTGGTGATTCCACAGTTCTAATTCATGTCTGTGGATTTAATTCATCAATGATGAAATCGTCGTATGTGTACCTTCCAGATAGAAGAATCTCATTAACACAAAATGCCTTGAGGATGGATTCAACAAAGTTATTGCTATAGAATTTATAGCTAACAAGGATTGGTAAAAGGTACAATTCCACGCGCACGGCACTTACAAAAATATTTGTTTGTATTCAGTATTCACATCATCTACTGAAATTGATGCAAATCTCAAATGTTAATTCCAAAAGAAACATGCTTGTATTGCTTTATTTGTTCCCAGGCTCAAAATGATCAACATAAATACAAAGAGGCATTTTTATTCTGCATTTGTTTAAAATGATACCATCGTCCAATACTGGTAATTCTAAGAGTGATATCAGGCTGAATCATTGAAAAGTGAGTTTTATGAATTGATGTATTGACAAGTTGGCATTCTTTTTCTTTTGAAGATTTAAATTTAACCCAATTTGTCAAAATTTTACTAATTTCTGTTTGAAATGAATATATTTGCTTGAATAGATTGCATCTAAACTATTATCATACTATAAGCATTAGTCAAATATAGTAATATTTGTCAGAAAAAAGTAAAATCGACCAATCAGACTTACAAGATATTTGGCACCTGAGGGCAACTCAACATTTGTTTTGTCCTAAAAAAGTAAAATCGACCAATCAGACTTCAAGATATTTGGCACTTGAGGGCAACTCAACATTTGTTTTGGCCTAAAAAAGTAAAATTGACCAATCAGACTTCAAGATATTTGGCACCTGAGGGCAACTCAACATTTGTTTTGGCCTAAAAAAGTAAAATCGACCAATCAGACTTCAAGATACTTGGCACTTGAGGGCAACTCAACATTTGTTTTGGCCTAAAAAAGGAAAATTGACCAATCAGACTTCAAGATATTTGGCACCTGAGGGCAACTAAACATTTGTTTTGGCCTAAAAAAGTAAAATTGACCAATCAGACTTCAAGATACTTGGCACTTGAGGGCAACTCAACATTTGTTTTGGCCTAAAAAAGGAAAATCGACCAATCAGACTTCAAGATATTTGGCACCTGAGGGCAACTCAACATTTGTTTTGTCACCTGAGGGCAACGTCCAATACTGGTAATTCTAAGAGTGATATCAGGCTGAATCATTGAAAAGTGAGTTTTATGAATTGATGTATTGACAAGTTGGCATTCTTTTTCTTTTGAAGATTTAAATGTTACCCAATTTGTCAAAATTTTACTAATTTCTGTTTGAAATGAATATATTTGCTTGAATAGATTGCATCTAAACTATTATCATACTATAAGCATTAGTCAAATATAGTAATATTTGTCAGAAAAAAGTAAAATCGACCAATCAGACTTACAAGATATTTGGCACCTGAGGGCAACTCAACATTTGTTTTGGCCTAAAAAAGGAAAATTGACCAATCAGACTTCAAGATATTTGGCACTTGAGGGCAACTAAACATTTGTTTTGGCCTAAAAAAGGAAAATTGACCAATCAGACTTCAAGATACTTGGCACTTGAGGGCAACTAAACATTTGTTTTGGCCTAAAAAAGGAAAATCGACCAATCAGACTTCAAGATATTTGGCACTTGAGGGCAACTCAACATTTGTTTTGGCCTAATATACCTGCATTCAAATATTTACAACCAAAACCTGTTATTAGTGCATTGGTATTTTATGCTGATGCGGAACCTCTTATCAAATTTCCTAAAACACAAATTTGACATGTTGTTCTATTTTGTCAAAATACAAAACTGATTAGGAAGTCTGATATCAAGAAAGCTTATCTATTCAAAAGTACAATGATTATTTACTGTGGGCTAGTTGAGACGATATAGCATTTAATTATAAACTATTGTATTTGTAGGGCGCGTTTGTTCTTTCGCCATTAAAATGTACAATTCCACTACTAAATCTTATTTACTAACATTCATAAGAAATCTTCAACTTTAGTTTAGTAATAATAAAGGTAATATAAGACCACAGGGCAAACGGTAGGGGGGCGTTTTGGGAGGAAGGGTTCCACCCAAAAAATGTTGGGAATGTGCTGCCAAATTTGAGGGAGGTGGGTCTGTAAAAAAATAATTGAAAACATGAGTGGGGGGGATTGGTGTTCTCAAAACCGGCGCGTGCAAACTAAATCGAGTTTATTGTTTTAATTTGGCAAATGTTCCAATATTTCACAAATTTTACACAATTTCAAAATTTGCTAAATTTGATTTTAAAAATGGGTTGGTCGGGCCCGAAGAACAGTGTTTTTCATGGCCTAAGGGCTATTTTTATTAAAATAATTCATATTTCAGTTCATATACATTTTTAATAGATTCGTAGAGCAATTTGTTGTTCGTCATTTTTAAGGAATTTCTAGGCCATATACTATAGTTTAGTCGGTTCCAAATTGGCAAAAAATATGTGGTTAATTTCTCTCCGCACACAAAATAATCCCAAGCGTACGTTTGATTTTGTCAGTGTCACATATGGTGCACGCTGTTGAGTCGGACGGGGTGTAGAACAGGGTGTATTTTTGGTGTGGCCTAATGTGCGAAAACCCTATATTAATTCGCAGGTGTAAGGAGACTCGCCAATTTGGAACTAACCATTGAATGTTAAGCAATTTATTTACATACTTATGGAATTTATATGGTCATTATGTTTTTTAAATTGTTCTTTTAACATTTAAAAGTGAGATATGTTATGATACCCAACCAATAATATATTTATAACAAGTTAATCTCACACGGAGCAATGACAATCTGCATTTAAATAAATCCTTTAAGGCTACATTAAAAAAATCTTTTGTCTCAAAGCTCTTCAGTTTTTCAAAACCTAATGCGGAATGCAGGTTTTTTTAAAGTTTTTTTTTAAAGTGGCCTTTTGTATTTAAAATGATGTGATCAATGAAAAATCTGTTAAAAATTTTGGATTTTTTTTTTTGTTGAAAAAATAATAATAATAATAATTTTAAAAAACCAGATTTTCTTTTCTTTCTAACACGCATCAGTTAACTAACGTGCGCGGGTGCTTTGAGACAAATGATTTTTTTAATATAGCCTAAGCAATAAATTAGAAGTTATGCTTGACCACTTACACATATAGTTTCTTGGTTGTATCACACATTGGGTGTGCATTTAAAACATCAATATCAGAATAAATAAGCCATCACAATTCACCACAATATCCCAATAGTGAATGAATGACACAACACAACACAAAACTTCATATCAAATTTTCCACATAGATCCAGCAGTCATCTTGATGAGCGATCTTTGATTGGATATCTTTACAAAATGATGGTGAATTAAAGACAAGTACATTTTAAGTGTTCTTGAATTATATGAAAAGGAGAGTGATTAAAGGCATATTACGTGATCTTGTCAATGGGACGCCCTCTATCTGTGATTGTTTACACTTATAACCATGAAACTAAGATATCTTGAAGTTACAGAGCAATATGTTTCCTAATTAATTCAAAATCAGATTTTGAAATAAGTTGTCCTGGTACCAGGACTGTTTATTTTCTGAGTGTTTTTTTCTTTCGTTTGATAGAGTTCCATGGTTTCATACTGTTTTTCACCATTTTAACGCCGTTTACAGTGTTTCTGGTTACAGCCGCAACTGTACACAAGTGAACACACCGCTACGGAATGCTTTATGATGAAAATCAAACAAATATGTTGAACAATTCTTTAAATTGGAAGAAAATTTCAATTATGATTCGGTAATGTGCTGTGATGGGTTTTAAACCAAAAATACAGTCAAAATTGTTATGAGTTCCGGAAAGTCTTTCCTGATAGTCAAACTACATTATAAGAGAGAAAAATATATGTGTAAAAATTTGAAAAAGATCACATAATATTGCTTTAAACTGTGTAGATAACCTCTTCAACAGAGATTTCAAGGTTGTCTCCAAAGAATACTAAACTCTTAGAAGTTGCACTGGCCCCAAAATCCAAAATCTGACGCGATTTGTTATTGTGACATTTCACTCAATTAAAAATGCAACGCAATCCCTTGCGCATGAAACTGCACTGCGTTGTGTGTTTTATTGCAAAAATTCAGCAACGCCATCAAAAAGAGACGCATCGTGCGCCCGTATGTGCGTAAAAAACGTTGCGTGAAAATGTTCAATTGAGATCCAATCACCTCATACGCCTTGACGACAAAATTAAAAAATGCCAAATACCCTCAGATCGCACAGGGATCACGGTCAAAGTCTGTTAGTGCTCGTCCTGTGGTTTTCACCGTCTCTTCCCTCAGCGTAGTGTTTATGTTCCCACATTTTGAGCGATCACATGACAGTTGGTCATCATAAATAGTGGGTATGAAGGGGTCGTGACAACCTTACCTTGAAAAAGGTACCTTATTTAAATAAGGTACATAATTTAGGTACATATTTGATTACTTGATCGCGTCCAATTTTTTCAGCCTATGCTTCTAGTGAGTATACAGATTGCACAATAAGAAATAGATTAACCACCCACATGGCTTCACTATAAAGTCATCAAAACAAGTATCTAACCAGGCAATAAATGTGCTTAGAACTCTAAAAGTATTACTCCTACTTAAAAATATCAAATTATACAGTTGTTGAGAAATGTCCCCTGTTTAATTTGAGATATTGCATGTGAATAATGATTTTTGTTCAAGGATGTTACAGTACCAAAAGTAAGATAAAGTACAGTTTCCATTTTTGCATTCTGCTTTCTACACAAAGATCAATTATTGATTACTTGGTAGTGGTAGTGCTAATTCACTGGTCGATGCCCAGGTTGAATAGTCAGCTGGCCGCGTTGTTGCCATGGATCAATACAGCACACACACTTAACCTATCATACTCTCCCGTGTTGAAACAAAAATTGTGAAAACGAAAATCATACTTTACCTTACATTTAGGATTGTAACTTCCTCAATAACCATTCTTAGCGAATAATATCTCAAATAAAAGAGAAATTTCTCAAAATAATTGTCTTTCAAAAAATATTGCGAATCAGACATTTGAGGGGGTCCTTAAAAAAAATTGAAAGGGGTTGGTGACGTTCTCAAAACCCACATGCAAAAAAAAAATGCATTTATTGTTTTAATTTGGTTACTTTCAACGAAATTTTCAAATATTTCACACATTTTACAAAAAAATGGGTCGATCTGGCCCGTAGAACAGGGTTTTTTTGTTGGTTTTTTGTGGTCTTATCATCACTTTTATTACCTGGTAAGTTACATTTTTCTGATGACTGTATGACATTATCCCATTTTTACTGGTATGTAGATTAGACATTGTAGATGTACAAACCATCTGTATCTACACATTTTATATATGTACATACTCACATGCTACTTAAATTTGCATATAGCCATTGTATGGTACATTAATTGGAAAAAAGGGAAATCTATTTTGTTTTAAAGGGACAGTTATACACTCGGCAAAAGAAGTTCTTGGACACTTAAATTAAATTAATATTTAATAGAATATATATAATTATATATATGATTATATATATATAATTGTATATCAAAATAAGCAGAAAGTAATCCTCTAACAGCTTAACATGGAATTTAGACATGATCACTCATGCATGGCAGATCCCATTCACTTGACAATGGCAAGAAGATTGCAAAAAATTGGATAATCCCTCCATTCAAATGACTGTAAATGCTCATTTCTTGCAATTTCCTTTTACGCACCTTACAATTGATTAATGAATGTGCTCAGCCATGCATGAATGCGTACATCTTAATTTCATACAGACATGATTGATAGAGAATTATTGTCTGCTTATTTTGACATGCAATTGTTTAATTTATATTAAATATTTATGTGAAATATTTGAACTTCAATGAGTGTCCAGGAACTTCTTTTGACGAGTGTATGTTGGAGGCTGTGTCAATTAGGATAACACTCTGATTTGTACTTACACCTGTAAGGATTAAAGGTATATTATGTGATCTTTTCCAGGGGACACCCTCAATCCTCGAGAGAAAAAATTGGAAGCAGATTTTCTTGCAGATTTACATTTCTGATTATAAATCATAAATATATTCCAAGTTACAGAGCGATACGATTCCTAATTACCTAAAAATCATGGTTTTAGAGTGAATTTAGAGTAAAAAAATAAACTGTCCTTTAACCTGACAGTTTATTTTCACTCTAAAACCATGATTTTGAAGTAATTAAGAATTGTATCGCCCTGTAATTTCGAATGTATGTATGATTTATGATCAGAAATGTAAATCTGCAAGAAAATCTGCTTCCAATTTTTTTTCTTCGAGGATTGAGGGCGTCCCCTGGAAAAGATCACATAATATATACCTTTAAGAGAAATCAGCCCTCTTTGTTCAACAAAACATCAATTCAAAAATTCTGATCTACGGCTTAGATCAGAATTTCACACAGTAGTTGGAGAGCTTAAAGGTTTCCCGATCCCGGTCCAAGGCTGACCCAGGGAGTTATATACCAAAATGTTCTTTGAAGTTGGTAAAATTAAAACCTTAGTGTACATTCTTGCCAACTTTGGTGATTGACTGACCTTGACCTTGATTTAGGGTAGAAGGTCACATAAGTTTCAATGTGTTTTAAACAATGTATGCTCCCCAGCTATAAAGCTCTTAAACAGTCACAATATAAATATGATGGGGATAAAGGCTGATTTCATGATTTCGTGAGTGGCAACAGCAAAAATGACCATTATTAATGTTCATCTTGAATGTAAATTATATAACAAAATAATTCTTCAACACTACTGAGTATCCCTTTAAGGTAATTGCAACTGTATCTCCTTTCAATTCTAAGTAAATATTCAACTTAAATACCCTATATTACAATACATATGACTTCAGTGCATCTGACAAACCGTTATTGCTCTTGAATAGTTACAAATAGGCCATTTATGGTAAATACAATTTAGGTCACTTTAGACCTAAAAATTACACACAATGGGCCGTATTCTCGTACTAAACACGGTTTTAGCTTAAAAACCGTGTCTAACTAAACTTGTGTTTAACTAAAACGCGAGTTTATCTTTTAAACAACGTGTTTAACTAAACACGGTTTTAAACTCGGCGAATCTCGTTCCCAGGGTGATTGTGCGATACTGTATAGTATGTATACAGGTATTTATTTTTGTTGTGGCCCTGATAGGTTACAATAGATATCGACTGAATACCTCAAACGCACGTGTATTTTTAATACTACACAATATCCCCGGCAGCTTACAGCGGGCACGGTTGAGTGATCATTCAAGGCATACAGTTCGTGTATTTGTTTAGTT
Organism: Ophiura sarsii; assembly: GCA_035610835.1. Classification (NCBI taxonomy): domain Eukaryota; kingdom Metazoa; phylum Echinodermata; class Ophiuroidea; order Amphilepidida; family Ophiuridae; genus Ophiura; species Ophiura sarsii. The sequence goes on from CM069441.1 coordinate 41,295,216, forward strand.
AAACGCGCCTTAAACTACCCCCATACCTATGTTTAAAGTTAGACACTTTTCAGTGAGTTAGACGCGTGTTTAAGTAAAACAAATGTACGAGAATCGCGTTTAGTTAAACGCTGTGTCTAAAGTCAAAGTTAGACGCGTGTTTAGCTTAAAACCGTGTTTAACTACATACGAGAATACGGCCCATTATGTGTAAAACTCCTGGGGAAAACATGAGATCTTCCTTTTAGAGTAATCATAATTAAATTGGAATCGCAATAATGTTAATTCTAGCAAATACTTGTGTTCAATATGAATATTAAAATATAGTATTTTTAGAGCCAAATTTATGTCTTTTCATACGCTGATTCCTTAAATGACATCAATGAATGATTGAAAAATAGGTTCTATAAAATGTCACCTCTTATAAACATAATAACAACATATGTGACCCAACATGAGTAAATGAAGGACGTATTTATATTGAGTTATTTATATCATGATGATACCAAAATCAATGTTATATCGCATTCGCATTCCTAACCAAAGTTACGGATTATTGAAAATCACTTTGTGTCAAAACATCTAATATGAATTGTCAATTTATGGACATTTAAAGTTTTGGATTTGTTAATAAATCAATGGAGAATATGAAAATACCTCAAAATGTAGTTCAACTGTTTATTTTCACGAAGTTGAACCTTTTGTTGGATACAAGCTCAGAAATAAGACTTTTTATAAATTGAACTTATTGTGACGTTGTTCTACATTTGTGCTCTTAAATCAAATTAACTACTGCAGTATTATGCCTCATTTACTCATGTTGGGGGTACATAAAATGCCACAATAGCAGGGCTTAACAAAAACCCTTCACAAAGACTGTAAGGAATCTGTCCTGAGCGGTGACAATGAAGCAAAGTTTTGCATAATATCCGATTGCATTCGATGAGCTGCAACAGTCTTTGGCCTTGGTGGTGGCGGGGCCACTAAGGCATCTAACAGTCTACTCTCTGATGTCTGTAAGTGGCTGGTTTCTCCAGCGCTTCGAAAGGCTAATCTTTTGTCAAATCTACTGACAGGAGCGCTGAATGGACGAGTTATTGGAATCTTAGGTTGGTGGTCAGTGGCGGGATCTGAACACGCTAGGTTTAGGTTGTTACGATTCTTCACATGGACTAACATCTGTAGTAACAAAGAACAAAAGTTAAGTAGGAAATAATTTAACGCTTGGTTACAGTTTAAATATTTCGATACATATCAATTGAATATATTAATGCAGAAGCAGTAATTAAAATATAATCAAATTAAAATAACTGTTATCGACGTGAAAATCACTTTCAATTTGGTCTTTCATAGTGCAGACTCTTATCCTACTTTAAGCAGAATTGCTCAAAAGGTTCTTGTCTCAAATACAATTTGGAGCAAATTTGGCTTCAATCTTTCTTGTTAACCCTAACTCCTGAAGCATGTTTTTGACAATTAAACTTTGGGGAAAAGATCACTGTTGGCCTACCCTGGTGATCGAACCCAGGCTACCCGCGTGGATGCCCAACTGATTGCGCTAACGATGGAGTTCAAAAAAGTTAACTTTTTCAAATTTGACAGATTGCCGGATCGTGCCACGAGATAGAAGCATGCGGTACAGCAGCTATTTGCTGTGGCCTCTGGTAAGGTTAGGGTTAAGGTAACATGAAGAAAGGTGTTAGTTAAATAAGATATATTTACCCTCATAACTTCTTTAGTGTTCATAAATTTCTCAACTCGCTTTTTTTCCGTGTGTGATTTCTCGGTGAAAAGCTCATCAGCTTTTTGCATATATCGCCTCCTGTTGAAAGATAAAAATGAAATATTTAAATATCTAAATGGAAATAGTTGATACCTTTAAATTAATCTACATCAATATTTTCAAGTTCTGACAATATGTGTACAGCTGCAGCAAAAGGGTGCAGTTGTCTCTCTAAGAAAAAGTTGAGATCTTAATACAAACAAAAGGAGCTTTTTGAATACTTTAAAGGTGTCCTTTATGGTTACGATTGGATACCGATTTTATGAAGAAAAATTACTGTAAACTTGTCTTTATTTTCTTTGTGTTTCCATGCGCAATCAATATCTCAAAAATATATTTTACCGACAACTTGCACCCTTTTGCCGCGACAATACACATGTATATAGATTAAGCTAGATTACAGTCGTAAAGATTCATTAAAAAATAAATGACAAAAATGTGATCCATGTAAGGCTTGCAATACTTTACAAGTGTTAAAATCCAGAAATGTGTTTGTTGCTTGTCAGTCTGGACAACACGCACTGGGGTCCTGATGGGACCAGACTTAGGACCCAGACTCAAGCTAAATGCTTGGTAAGGCGCCTATATAACAATGCTGGCTATATGAAATATTTCACACACAAATCTATTGATAAGACCACAAATATTGTAACACATGGATTATTATCTGTATTGTAATTTCTGAAAGAGCTGATACCCATGTATGCTGCGACGGACATCAGTGAACGAGTTGAAACAATATCAACTTTTATCCGCCGACTGCGCAACGACGGTAGTATGAACTACGGCAATGAGGATACGATATGGCAAGTCAGATGCACAATAATTCTAAGAACAATGTTTTTCGCCGTTTGGTTTACAAATTGAAAACTTCAATTCCAGACCTTGTTCATTCACTTATCGCGTGCCAAGAGTGTATGGGTGTATAGTCTCGGGCAACTATAAAAACTCCTTTTATCCGGCACCACTCTGTCAACCATTAGGGATGTACAATATACAACTATACATACACACCCACACATGTTTACAACTGCTTCTTCCAGTGTTTTAGATATATCTAAACCTAAACTCGAACCTACTCGGACCATGCGGACAGTAGATCAATACAAAGAGACGTATTTGCCTCTGGGAATGATGTGAAATTGTATCAATGGCTTTTCAGAAGTTATTTCATGACTGCGCTAAAGACTACTCAGGCTTTTGTGATGGTTCCTGCTGAGCAATCTTGAACTGAGACACAATAGCTTCAAGGAATTGTACCAGGTCCCCATCCATATGTTCAAATATTGTGAAAAAACTTACCTGAGTTCTGAGTTTTCTCTCATTAGATTATGGATGCGTTCCTTATATTTCTCATCTACTTCATCCACTCGACTCTGAAAGTTTTCTTCATATTGCGTTACACGTAGCCTCTGTGAATAAAACCCATGTAATATTATTAATCCAGGATAAAAGGATATCTACTAGAGTACTAAGACTATAATGTGGCAAACTAACTCTGTGCTTAGAAGGCATCCAGCAATATATAACGCTTCCACATGTAAATCAGGACTGATAATTTTAGCAAGAAATCCCGAGGAAAATTACGCCAACGGTGAGTTTATAATCCATAAGTCGAGAGAAAACAGAATTGTCACGTACAGTATATCTCCATGTTCAATGGCCATCAATCATAATCATTAAAGTATAAGAAAGAAAAAAATTATGTGACTAGTTAATATTCTGAAAGGAAATATACTTTTCCTAGAATTCAGTCAAATTAGACTTAGCCTTCTTTTGTACAGCAATTACTTACTCAAATTTTCTAAGGAGCAGACCATGGTGAATAACAATTAGCCCCCCTCCCCCCCCCCCCCCCCCCCCACCCCCCCCATCTACCCCATACTTGCACTTCTGTTACCCTGACAATTGTGTAATGCCAGAATCGGCTGAATCCATTTGATTATACCGTGTCACTTGATTATTCGCTTAGCATATGTTACGCACCGTTTCTGCTAGCTCCATTCTCGTCTGCCTCAGTAAATCATCTTTCATCACCAACTTTTCTGTTATGGATTCCAACTCATCCTGAACTCTCTTCAGTTGGTCTAATGCTTTCTTCAAATTTGCAACGTCGGCTGAAGCACTGGAAAATTTTATCAGCATATTCTATGAGATAAATCAATAATAATATTCTGTAATGGGCTTTCGATAATTTCACAATTTTGGTAATATTCAAAAGGCACATACATAACAGGAGAGAGAAAAAAAATCTTTCATACAAGAGCTGATAATCAAAATACAAATAGTAAATTGCTCTTTTGTTAACTGCATGTTAAAAACAATATATTGCAGAAAACAAACAACATCTATGTGTGTATCCAATGACTTCGTGAAAAAGGAAGTGATCAATCATCCTGTGGGTTATCATCAGATATTAAAATGTTTCAATCAGCAGTCAGATGCTTCAATGTAATCCCAGCATGCAGTAGATAAGCGCTGCCCAATGAGATAATGGAGCCAATTTAACACCTGTTTTGCTTTGAAATGTACAAAAACATGAAAAGAAACATGGTTCATTAGAGGAAGTGATCGGCAAGACTTTTCATATTTGTGTCGATATATGGACTTGGGTTCTATTTCTGAATCTAATAATACCAAAAAAGTCAAAAAGTCTCCTAATTTTTTAAGCATTTTAAAACATTATAGATTGAAGAAAAATAGATGAAACCAGCCAAATCTAGCATTAATGTTGCTGTCTAGCAACGATAACATTATCCTATGACATGTGCTTAGCTATAAATATCTACTAAAGCTATTGTTTATCGAAACTTGTAGTTGATGGTTGCAATGATTCCTGGGATTGCATTGAATCAACCTATGATCAGCAGTATAAGCATGAAGGGGTAACAGTAACAGTAACACGAGTAAATTTACTGGCGGCGAACGGAGAAAGTGTAGCGAACGAAGTGCAGTGGCTCATGGCATGGGATCCAGAGGCCTTTCTTAGGTTTGTTTAATGCACTTTGAGGGTTCCTGCCACATAATTTCTTGTTTTATGAGCCAGTTTAATGATTTTATCCACAAATTGTTTATAAATCAACCTTACTTTTTTTTAACCTTTTTATTTTTAGAGTGCCGGGTGGAGATTGTGAGTCCTGGGCGGCTTCCTCCCGGCGTAGCTAGAACGTTGTAATCAGTACATTTATGGACCCATTCTTCATGTGGATTCCATATTATTGTTTAATTTCAATCGGACACTTGGAACTCCCAAAACACTTTCCTGCCTGTACTTACATCTATCTCCTTCTTATTTTCTTTCTGCATCAATTGCATCTGTTTCTGATGTTCTCTACTGAAATGCTTCTTCTCTTTCATTTTTTCTTCCAGTAAATCTTGCCCTGTGCAACAAAGGTAAAACAATCAAATAACATGCAACATCAGTTAGGGGAGTTTAATGCACAATTGTGAAATGGTAGAAATTACAGTCACTATGATATATGCAAGCAAAAACTGTTCAGGAAAACCAGTGTATAACAAGTTGAGTTGAGAGTTGGAAAGACTTCATCAGAATAAAGCTGTGCATGCCTTAAAAGGGACAAATTCGTCCCTCTTATCTTCAACCAAATAATTATTTATTATGAGTATTAAAGGTGGGTGTTCCGATCACTTTAGAATTTTTTATCACATCAACTATATCAAAAGAAAACTCATATTTGTCTCATTATTTCTGCAATATCTTAGGCGCAAGATATGTTCCATTTAGACGTTATTGGCCAAAATGCAGTGAATTACCGCCAAGGTGGTAAACCACCCAGCTTGTTTGTGTATTACTCAATGGGCAAATTTCATGTCACCTTGTGCTTATAAAATAAGAGCCATTGGAATTATACAACTCAAACTTTGGAATACGACTATTTTAAGAATTACCCTTCATGTAAAATAGAAAACATCAAGTTGAAAATCGGGCCAGAATGGAAGAAAATGGAAAACAAATGTTATCAAACTGTATGATTTTTCATTAAGCTTTTTTGTTGTTGATATGTTGGGATAGATTTGATCGATTTCCCTGGCATTTTGCAATTCTCTCTTTCATACAAAATCAGCCTACACAAATGTGTATTATCCTTACTTTGTTCTTGTAGTGCATTCTCTGTATCTTCCTGGAATTTGAGTTTCATATCGACTTCTTTCTTGTTCCATTTCTCCTCCATGTCTTGTACCAGTGTTCCTTTATATGCTTCAAATGCACCTTGTAAGAACTCCAACTCTCCTTTCATTCTTGCTGTGATATACAAAGTACACATGTTCTTGATAGTCAAGTGTGTTATGGATTAGCAACATTGCATGAGCGGCGGACAAATGTGTCAGGCAACCTACCAGGCAAACTTAGGATTTATTTTCATTACCTCTCTAGACTTCTATAGTTTAATCAGTCCCAAAATGGTGAGAAACAATTGTTTTTTTATCTCTCCCAGTGCAAAAGTAATATAAGTGCACATGGCTACACAAGCACGGTTTCGACCAAACCTCTGCATCACGCATATGATGTAAAATTTGCTTGTTGCCTTCATGTGCGCCCACGTCCTTCTGCATTCATTCATCGCTGTTGTAATGACGCTTCGACAATTTGGAACTGATCAAACTATAGAAATGACTCCTAGGGCCAAGTCACTGAAATGGTATGTTTCATGACACCAGAAATTGTTAATACAAGAAATGGGGGGAGGGAGTAACACACATATCGTGTGGCTAAGTAAACCTTACTATGTATATATCATGACTATCCATCCTTTGGTCTTTGTGTTCAATGTTCTAATCAGGATTAGGATGCTCAATAGGTAATCCTCATGGTCATATTCAACATACAACGACTGACTTGGCGGATAGGCAATGATGGCCACATTAATTAATCGTATACAACAATGAGCAAGTTTCATATGTTTGTGACAAAGGTAGCTGAATTTGCTAAAACTGTTGTACTTCAATTTGATGGCAACCAGACTCCCCGTCCATACAGTGTCTTCAATTTTGGAATGGGCATAAAGGGGACAGGCCTGCGATCAGGGGGGCTCCCCATCCAAGAATATTGGTTATTTAAACATTTCAATAATATACACTGTTAGGAATATGAAGTGATTTAATTAAACTGATCTGAATTGAGGTTACAAGCCCAATTATAACAACTAAGGCCAAAAAAATAAATTGACTGCCCTTATGCAACTGCCCTTTTTTGACTGCCCTTTCGGAAATCTAGGGTCGCTATATATATATATTGTTTTTGGTTTTTTTTAAACGAGTTTAATTTTTTTTTTTTTATTATTTGAAAGAAGCACACAACAATAAAGAAAGATGAGTAGTATCTGCTTGTTTAAAAATCATAAAAAAATCAAAAAAATTCAACAAAAAAATAAATAAATACAAATTCTTTAAAACGTGCTTTTGTGTAGTATCTCCCTGTAAAATTAAAAAAATAAAAAATAAAAAATCCGACCGTCCGAACCAGACTCTGGCCCTTTAGGGCAAGTCAACTTTTTTTTTGGGGGGGGGGGGCGCCTAAATTAGATTCTAACCTAATGCTGTATTGCTGGATGTCTTCAAATGTGTCATTTCTTTCTTATGTAATTCTTTGATCATTTCTACTTGATCTTCTTGTTCCAAAGTGATCTCCTTCAATTCTTCCATGTGTCGTCTCTCTAGATCGTTCAGTTTTTCTTTCATAGCTATTGCAGTCTATAGGAAACAAAAATAGATGATCAATATCATTAAGGAAACAGACAGATATACACCTAACACAAAGAAATCCAGACCAGGTACTTTGATGTTGGCTAATCCAAAATCAATAATAGGTACCAAAAATCTGAGATCTACATTAAATGCGCACATTTCTTCTCTGCAGTTTGATACCTCATCCATCAAAATGGAGCGGATAGTTTTGAAGTTATGATGGTGTAAATGACCACAAATAACGAAAACAAGTTGCACTAAAATTGGGATTCTATGGGATATCGTTGCTTAGTGTGTGATTACGCAGTGAAAATGTGTGTGTAAAGAACGTTTGAATATTGGGTTTAATTAGGTTTCGTGTTTGTGAAACGCGTTTTAAACATGTTTTTAGAGCGTTTTAAACATGTTTTTAAAACGTATTTGAAACATCTTGAAAGACTCCCTGTCATGCCTGTTACCCAATCATCCAGATACCTGACTGGTTCAGATACATGATATCCCATGAATACCAGTTACACCCTTAAAACCCTCAGTGATCTACTGTGCAAACCATTTCCTACCTTTTCTTTTGTTGATTTATGATTCAAACGTTCTTCTTCAAGATACAATGTGAGATCACATACTTGTTGTTGTAGCTGTACAATTAATGCATCCCTGAATCAAATATATCAAATAAAAACAATTAGTCAACATGTACACGCCACTATGGGGGAGGGCGGGGAGTTTTGTGAAAGCAAAGTGTCAAGCCCCCCAAATTGAGGACCCTAGTTACACGCGCTACAACTCTTTCTTTTTTAGATTATGGTTTCATACAAGATATTCAAGTTAAATTGTTAATCACAGTGGTTAACTTTTAAGTTTTGTGCATAGCAAACAGGTGAAAAGAGTTCATTAATCCAGTGACGAATTTCCTCCTTAAAAACCAGAATAATATATGGCCAAGTAAAAATATAACAAGTATATCGTCCAAACTTTTTCAAAATTTGGTGGTGGAGGCCCTTATTATTTGTTATTATTTGATTTTTCCTGCACGGTTATTAATTTTATTTAAACCTTTTCTATGGGTTTTACGATCAAATAACAAACAACAACAACAAAATTAGTGTGGCGGCAAAAAAACGGAGGAGGCGTGGACGATATACTTCTTGGTGTTTTTTTACTTGGCCTAATAAACCTCTGTTCCCCTGCAATGTCACTTGCATATTGCACATTGTGCATATAGACAAAATGCATTACTCAAACATTACATGGTGGCTTGAATTGTTTGCATTTTTTCTATCACACATTTTAATATGAATGATCCATGACAAATAGTTAGGTAGGCAAAGGTACCGTATGTTGGAATATGTCTTCAAATACGGTTTACTGATTTTTGAATCATATCATTATTATGTTTGTTCTATTTTGTCATGTTGTGGATCGTTCCATGCATACATAGCAGCAGCCATAACTTACTGTAAGTCTGGACTTATAATTGATGGTGATCTCGATTGTGCGCGTCCATGAGAACTAGTACTAGGCACTGGGCTGATATTGTCCTGTTCAGATCCGGGATTATTTTGCGATGGGCTGACACTCAGATAATATCTTGTATCACCTATAGTATTGTCTCCTGTGCTATATATACCACCCATGGGAGGGGGCGCTAATCGTGGGGTTTTATGCCCCCTCCCATACTGGTGAACCCAATTATGCATCCTATCTCATAAATTTATTTTTATTTTGATGTAAATTTTGAAACATATGTTGTTATGAAAATTAAACACAACAGGTGCCAGTTATATATGTAATATATAAGAAAACAAAATTTTGAAATAACATTGAGAGAACAGTAAGAGCAAAAAGGTAATATATATACAGCCATGTGTGAAATAATGTTCAAATATAAGGGTCAAAGTTCACAATCAGGAAAGACATGTAAATAATTGTTATATACAAAAAGATTACAAAGAAAGATATTGGTTGAAAGAAAATAATTAAGACCTGGTACAAATTGTGATCCAATAACAAGTGCACACATTGAAACATGAATATGATACGAGTAAACCAGCAACCACCCAACCACCAAATAGCAAAGGAGAACAGAAATATAATGTAGAAAACAGAAAAGAAAAAACAATTAAGTGTAGAATATGAAATGGTTACAAATACAATCAACTTAATTACGGTAAAAGTGGAAATGTTCGTGCTTCATATATTTTTGTGCTCATATCAGCGAAAATAGTAACATGCGAATGTATTTTTTTTGCGTATAGGTCTTATTAAATCACAAATTTAAAAACACGCAAAACATTTAAAAATTGGGGAATTGCGAAAAATTAATCGCACAAAAATTACCACTTCTACAGTAGTTGATAGGAACGAATGCAAATTAAAATAAAGTTACATTTTAAATAGCTGCTTGAGAAATGAAATAAAGTGTAGACAAATAAACACATACAACATAACATGTTAAATTGGTCATACAAGTAAACCTACATTTAATCTGTATGACCAAGGCTTCAAATCAAATTGTTGGTTAATGTCCTCCCTTCCTCTCGTATAGAGGGTGGAGTAGACGGGAGGGGGGATAGATGTGTTTTTATTTAGGCAAAAAAAGTGTTTGTTTGTCCATAGATCCCCTCCAAAGGGTATGGTCGCTAGGTTTTTTGTTTAATAATTCAAATTCAAAAGATGTATAATGTTTGCTAAATAAGATGTGAATGAGAATATGTTTCTATTAAATCACTTCATTTATGGCTTAAAACAGTTAAGGGTAAAGACACAGTTTGTGTATTTCCGGAAAGGAAAACCCCCAATTTGTTCTGGAATTTCCAAAATTAGAGCCGGTATTCATTTGTACAGTAAAACCTTTTTAAAAACACATGTTTGCCTTATTTCTTTATGGGATGAAATATCAAATGATGGGTACTAGTGTTTGCCTTATTTCTTTATGGGAAGAAATATCAAATGATGGGTACTAGTGTTTGCCTTATTTCTTTATGGGATGAAATATCAAATGATGGGTACAAGTGTTTGCCTTATTTCTTTATGGGATGAAATATCAAATGATGGGTACTAGTGTTTGCCTTATTTCTTTATGGGATGAAAATATCAAATGATGGGTACTAGTGTTTGCCTTATTTCTTTATGGGATGAAATATCAAATGATGGGTACTAGTGTTTGCCTTATTTCTTTATGGGATGAAATATCAAATGATGGGTACTAGTGTTTGCCTTATTTCTTTATGGGATGAAATATCAAATGATGGGTACTAGTGTTTGCCTTATTTCTTTATGGGATGAAATATCGAATGATGGATACTAGTGTTTGCCTTATTTCTTTATGGGATGAAAATATCAAATGATGGGTACTAGTGTTTGCCTTATTTCTTTATGGGATGAAATATCAAATGATGAGTACTACTTAACCAGCATGCTTTCCTCATAAGATTAATTGTTTTTGGGTTTTTTTCAATATTCAGAATGTTTTACAATTATTAAAATGTTGAACCTTCAAAACTAGAAGAAGAAAAAAACAATTAGAATTTCAAAATGTAGGATTAACTTTTTGCCCCTATTCCGAAAATTAGGACAGAGGATGGATGACAACAAACAACTGTTTTGAAAAGATAAAAAGCCGTATTGAAACTAATGCAGGGATCAATGGGAATCTTGACCCTACCCCAAGCATTCACCCTAGTTCACTTTCCCAAATATATTTGGGTCAAGATTAGTGTTCGATTCACTGTTCATCTTGGAAACTTCATGTCAAGATTCACCTCTATATCACATTTCTTAGGTTAAGATTCACACCTGTGTGATGCGTTGGCTCTACAGTATAAGATATAGACAATGGACAAAGTAAGGCAATGATTCACCACCAGTCCACCCTTCAAAAAATCTTCATCTTTTAAGATTAAAGATTGAAAATTCACACCATGTAAAATTTTCTAAGGCAAATATTAGGCATTAGCATCTAATCTTTGCCAAACCTGGGGGCGTGTCAAGCTTCCATTGATCCTGCATAAATTGACAGATTGACATAACATGTGCTACATCTGATAGATAGAAATTAAGCTGAAAAAATACTACAATTATGCAATATTTTAACCTGCCTTATGAAAGAATTCTCTTCACCTTTTTTAATCTTAAAGTATGCATAGGGCCAACAAAACATGGTTTGTCTCAGAAACATTGTGCATAAAAGTTAAGTGCTGCATGATTTTTTTTTTAAATGTATAGAGAATTGGCTATGAGGTATGCCATTTTTAAAAAGAAATTATCGGCCATGTTTAATGCATATCATTTTCGTGTTGATGCAAGATTACAGAGAACCACAGGGGGAGAAAAAAAGATAAATGCATCGCCGCCGCATAGAGCTACGCACTACAGCCTATTTCACATACCAATGCGCGCAGATTTCTGAGACAAACCATCTTTTTTCTTTTGGCCTGGTATTGGTATAACTTTTGCCAGGTCAGGTCTCTATAGGTCAGGCGATGAACACTTTCAGCTTTATTCTGTCATGTTAGTATTTTCAATTTGGGTGGTGTATTATATGATATTATATGGGAAGGGGGAGGGTGCAATTTGGGTGGTGTACTATATAATATTACATGGGAAGGGGGGAGAGTGCAAACCAAACATTTACTGTTGTTGCATTCGTGCCAGTGCCAGTGCTCCTTCCAGTTCGGTACTATTACACAGCAACAAAGAAAACAATATTATAGTGAGTGAATTGACCACATCAAATTGATACAAATGTACTTATTTGAATTTGGTTTTATGCAATAACTACACAAAGTCACGATTGTTATCATTTCAACAAAACATTTACTTAAACATCTGTATTTTTGCAGTGAGTTCAGTAAAAATACATTTTGTTATTACATTTAATACACAGCGGTTTATAAATTTGATACAATTAACATGGGATTAATAATGTAAGGCGACAAAATAACCACCCTTTTAAATGTTATACAGGCAAACAGGGTCGAGCGGTCTGATGTTGTTCTTTACTTTTTTGGGGGGGGGGGGTCAAAAATAACCTATTAATCAGGGGTGTGAGAGGCCACAAATAAAAGAGGAAAAATGACAAAAACAAGGAAAAACAGCGTAAAATTGGGTAAAAATTCCAAAAATGGGCTGAAAAGAAAAGAAAAGGCTGAAATTTTGGCATAAGAAAATTTTTTTAAAAAAGAGGAAATCATTTAAAAAGAGGAACTCTCACACCCCTGATTAATGTTACAAAGTAAATGATAACCACAACCATCACATCTCAACTCTTTTGTATATGTTTCACCAGTACATGTACATACACGTATTATAAATGTCAGAAATATATTAAGTTTCTTGAAATATTAATTTGATGAGTTTTTGCAAAATTGTCTAAATTGAAGGATTGCGGAAGTTCAAACGGAATGTCGGTGACCCTAGCTCCCTCTCCCCCATCCCATATACCTAACAACACTGTAAACAATATCAACAAACTTGCTATGGACAGCTCTATAGTATTTCCCGAAGCGAAGGTCATTCATAAGTTTTTATTGACAAATCAATCAATTAGTCAGATACTCACACATAAGCTCTCTATAACTTCATGTCTGTCTGGGTTAGATAAATCAATATATAGTACTGTTCATCTAATAAGTGCCATTCATAAGTTTTGACTTAAGAACCTATATATTGACAAATTTATCAAATTACTTTTAAGGGTATGTGCATTGTTTTGTGACCGATAATAAATTACTGTGTGATTGTGGCACTAGAGTAAACATCAGCATTGCTACTCCACTATAATACAATATTTAGCATTGTCACTTGGTCTATATATAGCCATTACATTCAGCGTGTTTTTATTAAGCAAACCGGCTTTTACCCGTCTTATAAAAAGCAGGATAAAAGCCGGTTGCTCGTGTGAGAGACGTGTTTTTATTGCAGTACGATAAACAAACTTGCCGGCTGCCGCTGACCTCATTATAATAAATGCCAGTGAAAGGTCGTAAGCAGGTCACTCGCGATGCATTGTGGTATTGACAGTAGCAAAATGGCGTCTGCCGTACGACATTTACAGTGCGCTAGTCTGATGTCACATGACTATACCCATTTCCGCTTACCATCGGCAAACGCGCTGAGCTGGAACCGTGCGTGTTTATACTGACGAAAGACTGCTTTTCCTAACCGGTTTCAACCGCTATTATCCTTGGTTTCGAAGGATAAAAGGCATCTAAAATCCAGGAGAAAAAAAACGGTATGAGCGGGCAAATGCCGGTGGTGGTGTGTTTTTACTGGGGGATTTTAATCCGTTAGCAGTCATATGCCTGCTTTTTTTCTTCAGTAAAAACACGCTGTGTGTCAGTGTGAGTTTACCGATGTCCAAACAGGGGTAAACGTGGGCAAATATGGTTGCCTTTTGGTTATTTGGTATCGATGACCCTTATCTTTCTGTGTAAGAGTGTTTCAGTATAAGAGTGTATGTATGGATGGATGGGCTTCATTTCTAATTTGGTCTAAAAATATTATAAATAACAAACAAAACAAATAATAAACAAAACTAACAAACAAAAGACAAAATGAAAGCATAGTAAAACAAAACAAAACACAACCCTCATCAACAATACGGTTTCCAGCCAAGTTATTTCAATAGCTCGATTTCACGGACCATATCCATGTAACAGAACAATTATCCCTCTATTTATTAAGGCTGTGACTTAAACCCGGGCATGTTTAATAATTTATTCCAATTTAAAGACTGGTAAAAATGGCTTCAAATTTGAGGATTTACCTATTTTTTTATAAATAGCTAATACCCCACAATTCAGAAAATGTCAGTTTTATGACAAGATATGCATGGATCAAGATTAAAGTTTGCCAGCTGCTGTATTTCTACCAAAGATGCTATATTTTTTACCAGAGATGCTATATTTCTACCAAAGATGCTATATTTCTACCAGAGATGCTATATTTCTACCAAAGATGCTATATTTCTACCATAGATGCTATATTTCTACCAAAGATGCTATATTTCTACCAGAGATGCTATATTTCTACCAGAGATGCTATATTTCTACCAAAGATGCTATATTTCTACCAGAGATACTATATTCTACCAAAGATACTATATTTCTACCAAAGATGCTATATTTATACCAAAGATGCTATATTTATACCAAAGATGCTATATTTATACCAAAGATGCTATATTTATACCAGAGATGGTATATTTATACCAAAGATGCTATATTTCTACCAGAGATGCTATATTTCTACCAGAGATGCTATATTTCTACCAAAGATGCTATATTTCTACCAGAGATGCTATATTTCTACCAAAGATACTATATTTCTACCAAAGATGCTATATTTCTACCAAAGATGCTATATTTCTACCAAAGATGCTATATTTCTACCAAAGATGCTATATTTCTACCAAAGATGCTATATTTCTACCAAAGATGCTATATTTCTACCAAAGATGCTATATTTCTACAAAGATGCTATATTTCTACCAAAGATGCTATATTTCTACCAAAGATGCTATATTTCTACCAAAGATGCCATATTTCTACCAAAGATGCTATATTTATACCAGATATGCTATATTTCTACCAAAGATGCTATATTTCTACCAGATATGCTATATTTCTACCAGAGATGCTATATTTCTACCAAAGATGCTATATTTCTACAAAGATGCTATATTTCTACCAAAGATGCTATATTTATACAAAGATGCTATATTTCTACCAAAGATGCTATATTTATACAAAAGATAATCTAAGTCTGGGTGAGACTGAGTACCTCCTTCCCCATCAAATTAACTCAATCCAATCAACAATTTGTACTAGTGTTGTGAGCGAGTCCCAGGAATTCCAGTCTCGCCCTAAAATCTTTTAGTCAAATCTGTGCATTTTTTTACTTTTATGCTTCCTAAAATTGCTGTGACGCCATCTTGGAAAAAGTTGGGACACAATTTCAACAAAAGATGGCACCCTTACAATCAGCCCAGAGTATGTTCCCAAAAATCCCATCCCTAATTTGTACATACCGTGCAGGATCTCCTTGAGGTGTAGGGCTGTAAACAAAAACAAATAAACAAATGGAAAATTGTAAATAAAACATATTGTTTGATATATTGAGCCTTGGGTGCTCAGTGGTCATTACAAGGGGTATCAGGCGCCAAGGCTCAAGATAAGCGGGCGCTGGGCGATTTTTACCCCTCGATCCTCCTGCCATAGCGCCTGGTAATGCTGAAAATAAACAACCGGGCGCTGATATTTTGTCCAAACCAGCGCCCATTGACGATCGGGAAGCTTGCCCAAGACATCGAATTTCAATTTGACAATGCTGTCACGCTGGATTTAATAAAAAGTTTGCTCCCGGTAGACTGAAAGTAGCTCCCGGTTCTCAATAAATCCCATGATCCGGGCGCTACTTTTGAAAAAAGTAGATCCCGGTAAAAAAACCTGTTATCTTGAGCCTTGTCAGGCGCGTCCAAGGACTTTTAAAAGTACCCTAAATCAGTAATTGCATTAATGTGAAAAAGCACCCCCTAAACAAGTATGGACAGAAAAACTACCCTAATTATGTGATTCTTTGGACACACCTGTATGAGTTATCCCGTGTTTTTTCTCTTACGTGACACGGGTCATTCTATACGTGCGTGTCCCGGGTACCCGTATCCCGTAAGTCTCACTCTCCGTGAATTCCCCAACCCAACCCACAGTAGAGCCCAAGCCCCGTAATAACCTGCATAGTGCATACCACCACGCAGCGTTCGATTTAACCAATGTAGCATCACGAAATGCGACACACTGTTTGAACACTTTTTGCTACATATTTGTGCATTAGCACAAATATGTAGCAAAAAGTGCTACGCCAAAAGATTCCCTACTTGATCTCTGATCACGTACCATCAAAGCCAAACCTAAAGAGCTAGAGTGTCATCTTCAAATAACTAAAACAAAGTATGGTAAATCCTTAAATATCGGCAGTTCATATTCACTTTCGTCCAGAGTTAAAAATCCCATTGCTTTACACGTAGTTGCGCAGAATTTTTCTGTCGGTTTAAAATGTGTACAAAATGGCGGCTTTCTGCGCAAGTCGGAGAATTTATAAATTATAATCATGACGTCACTTTTAAATTAATGCTAGTCTTGTTCTCATGCCGCTGAGTGTTACGAAAAGGAGCAATAAAAATGATTGGGAATAAGACTAGCTGTCATTTCTTTTTGTGCACGATTTTAAAAAAATCCAGGGAAATGTCAAATTTTATATTTCTTATTTAATTGTATTTTTATTGTGATTGTCCGTATACTCATGAATGTACTGTCAATAAAGAATATTTGTGAATAATAACGTTGTCAGCTAACATGCTTATGAAAAGTAATGATTTTAAGTTTTGCCGCGGCCGCGGCCGCATCCGTCTGGACATGTTTTAATATTTCGGTGCACCACTGGCACAAGAGGAATCGCATAACAATGGCGCGGCGCTTTAGTATCACTCGCGAGCGATCGAAGTGCCTGGTAAACTCCATCTTATTATATTAATTAGCAGTAATTAGGGACGGAATCATTGTTTTTTATTTGAACTTTCATGCACATAGTCTAAATAAATGGCTAATAATCCATTAGTTTCCTTGTATTTCCTTGTGTTTTATTACGAAAATGTGTTAGTTCAAATTGTAAAATCTAGTTCGTGTTTTCGTATACAGTGTTTTGCTTACGGGCCACGGGTCATACGTGCGTGACACGGTCGAACCGTGTCCCGCTCGCATGCCTACGAGGCTGATACCCCTCTTGTAATGTCCACTGAGCACCCCGGAATATTGAGTGTGTAGTGGGCATGGCTGTTTAGTTTCTCAGGGAGCAAAGTTGATTCGATTATTAGACAATGTCAGCCACAATTTTTCATGAAAAAACATGGTATAGGAAACAAACAAAAACAAAACAAACAAACAATCAAAAATAATTATTTTGTGGTCTTCCCATATACAAATACTTCTTTGTTGAAGTTTTTGAAGTGTGACAAAACCCCATATTTATAGCTATAAAGTACTTACGTTGGATCTCTTTGGAATACTTTCCTAGGTGCTGTTTCAGGTAAGTCTTGTAAACCTGTGTTAATTGTCACGGCAACACGACTCTTACTGCGTGTCATAGTCATCCCAGATCCCAAGCTGTACTGCTGCTTTTTCTGAAGAAAAAAATCATAAAAAAAACCCAAAAAATTGACCTTTTTACTTTCTTTCCATACATTTAAAAAACTTCACACCTACAGTAGAATCAGTACTTCTCTATAATGGATGTGAGGCATGGACAGTCACTCCAAAGTTTAGTAAACAGCTGGATGGATGTTGCACTAGAATGCTAAGAATAGTGTTCAACATCAACTGGAGACAGCATGTGACAAATTTAGACCTGTACGGGGATCTACGGGTAAGATTTGAGAATGCAAAACAAGATTTGCTGGACACTGCTTCAGAGGGTCCAATGAGCGTGTCTCCAAACTCATTGACTCCGTGGATTCCAAAACATGGAGCAATGAAGTGTGGAAGACCAGCCCTAACTTATATTGACCTACTAAAGCATGACACATGATTGCAGGTAAAGAGCTCAAGGTAGCCATGTTGGAGAGGAATAGTCGGAAAGGCATCGTGGTTCGGAAAAATCACCTGACCTAAGTCTAAGTCTAATTAAGTAAAAACTTCATGTGCAGGGTTTAGTTTATAATTAGCAAACAAGTTCATCTGTGTTGATCATTTCAGTATCAGTTTGAGTGTTATGATTTCATTTATAGTTATAGTTGTAGATACTCCTTTTAGCTTCACTTCTCCTATGCTACTGTAGGCGTCGCCACATTGTGAGCACATATTACATAACAGCTTTACAAAATTGATTAAATATTAATGGGGTTTTTTAAAATAAACCAACACTATATGCAACAGAATCTAAAATGAACATTCCTCACACAAAATGTACATAAATCACAATTAAATCCAAACCAATGCAACATATTTTAATGATTAATTTACCATATTGTGATGTGATATATATTCCTCAATCAAGTGATTCCGTAAACCAACCTATTCCGTAAACCATTCATACAGAAGACTTATCTCATCACACATACATGACTATCTACTGACTAAACAGTCAAATCAAACTGCTCTGTTATAACTTCTGTATCATTGGCAATATTATGCACACACTGTTAATTTAATTAACCCCTCAGGTGCTTTTGTTAGTGAAGTATGATGCAAATATACTTTATTTAGTTAGTAGGTTTCTTTGCATACTCTCAGACTTTCTCCAGTTAAACAAATAAAGTCCAGACTTATTCAATGCTTCTGTCAAAATATTGACCCTATCATCAGTGGACTAATGGTAGGGTACCAGGCATGGTCTATTGTGAATTGGATGCGCTAATGATAAAGCCAAGGATACTAGCCAAAACTGTTGATTCTTGAAGGGTTGCCACATTGATTTTTTTTCTCTCCTTTTTTTTGGCAACATAAGGTTTTGTGGAATACTGTAAATGTGGAAATTTTCGCGCAAAATTAAGTTTCGAGCTTTTTGCGCTCCAAGCAGCTACTGCGAAAATAAAAACACACAAACATATTTATTTTTGTGTATTTATAACTTATAAGTCTATTTAAAAACAAGCGAAATGCTGAAAATCGACAAAGCGTGAACATTTAATTGCATGAAAATTACCACTTTTACACTATAACATAACATAACAATGAGCATTTATATAGCGCTCTTACACATTATACAATGGTACCACAGCGCTTAACAAAATTAAAACATAAAATTAAAATTAACAGTGTTAAACATCACTCGCACTATGACGGTGGAATAAGTGAGTTTTTAACATCTTCTTAAATTGAGTCAGTGATGAGGCATGCCTGATGTGACGCGGTAAATTATTCCACAATAATGGGCCGGAGGCATAAAATCCTTTCTTGGCGGTAGCGAGACGAGTTTTAGGTACAGCAAGAATCCGAGTGTCAGAGGCAGAACGAAGACCACTTCTTTTAGGTACATAAGTACTAGTAAGGTCCTTAAGATAAGAAGGCGCGCCATCATTGAAACATTTATATACAATAGTCAGGATCTTGAACTCAATGCGCGTTTTAACAGGCAGCCAATGTAACTTGTGGAGAAGAGGAGTTGCATGATCATGCTTTTAGCATTATAAATGAGTTTGGCTGCTCGATTTTGGAGACGTTGTAGCCGTTTAATATCTTTCGCAGAAGATCCCTGTAAGAGAGAGTTGGAATAGTCGAGCCGCGATGTAACAAGTGCGCGTATCGCGTGATGACATGTTGTTTCATCAATAAACATCCGAATACGAGAAAGATTCCTAAGGTGAAAATTCAAACTGCGACAAATGTTAGTAACATGATGAGACATGTTTAAATGGCAGTCAAATTCAACACCAAGATTGCGTACATGGGGGGACGGTCTGATCTCAATATCACCGACACGAAGTGAGATGTTGCATAGTGACTTTAAGGCTCTTGGGTTGGCTGCAATGAAAAATTCTGTTTTATCACTATTCAAGCAAAGCATATTTTGCGACATCCAAGATTTAATATCCTCAATGCACGCAGATAACATAACAAGAGCATGGTCAGCATCCCCTGACTTATTTGGGTCAAATGAGATGTACAGTTGTGTATCATCAGCGTAAAAATGGAACTTTATGTGTTTGTAACGTTTGATTATATCAGCAATCGGTTGTGTGTAGAAAGAGAACATTTGAGGGCCAACACAAGATCCTTGAGGCAAACCGAAGTTGAGAACATGCGAGTCAGAAAACTCATTGGCAATTTTAACCTTGCATGTGCGTCGATAGAGATACGAACGAAACCAGCTCACAACATTTCCTCTAAATCCAAAATCATTTGACAATCTGTTAGTTAGGATATCATGATCAATCGTGTCAAAAGCTGCTGATAGGTCTAGCAATACGAGAAAAATAGCACGTCGGTTGTCAATTTCACACACAATATCACTTTTCACTTTTAATAATGCCGTCTCCGTGCTGTGCTTGGGCCTATACGCTGACTGCATCTTCTGGCGTAGATCATTCTCACTAACATGATTATTTACACGTGACAAAGCAGCTTTTTCGATAATTTTGCTTAAAAATGCTGTGTTGGATACTGGACGGTAGTTCTTAAGCATGTTCTTGTCTAATGATGGTTTCTTTAAGAGTGGTGTGACAATGGCATCCTTAATTGCCGTAGGAAAAGTGCCTGTGGATAGCGAGGTATTAATAATGGAAACGAATGCCGGAAGAAGAGTTTGAATATTATCTTTAAGGAGCCAGGTAGGGATTGGATCAAGTCCACAAGATTTGTTCGGGGATCTTTTAATGAGCGTCAAGATTTCATCCTCATCAGCTAGAGTAAACTCATTCATTTCCGCAACAAGCGTGTTGATCGTGGGTAATGAAGCAGGTTGGCGGGGTAACTGTGAGTCATTAACACCTTTGATCTTATGCCGTATCTTTACAATTTTCTCACTGAAGAATCTACTGAAGTTATCACTCAGGGTTTTCATAGATTCAGCATAGGGAAGTGATGTTGTATTCCGGTTGAGAAGGGTGTTGATGGTTCTGAAGATTGTTTTTGTGTCACTACTGTAAAAGCCAATATTTTTGTGTACAGATATTTTTGAGCATTTTAATCATAGACATTTCGCGAATTGTTTTTTTCGCGAGCGACCTTCTGGATGCACTGCATGAATGTTAAAAACAATATTTTCGAAAATCATTTGCGTGAAAAGCGCGAAAATAAAACCACCGCAAATATTTCAGCTTTTACAGTAATATGAACTAAATTCTACAGTGTCTACTTTAATTTCTGGCAAGAGACATTTGGTTGAGAAATCCTAACATTATCACTTTCAGAAGGTGTGGTGTGTTAGTTAGTCCAACTCTGTGAACTTAGCAAGGCCTTAACAATGTGCCACTTATAGTTAATTGAGTCTTTCAATTTGATGTTTTACATGTTTATATGAATTCCTGACACACATTAATACAATAAACAAAAACAAACACCCTTAAAACAAAACAAAAAACTACTTATTTTGGAATTTTTAAATAAGGGCTTATTTTCTTTGGGTACAGTAATAAAAAAATAACCTTACTTTTAAAATATATAGAAACAATTGAGCAGGTAAGTTTTAGATAAACAAAGCAACTGTTTATTATGGCCTTATTTGCCAAACCTCTTACCTCCAAATCAGGTGTTCCGCCAGGTGATCTGGTTTTCTTTAATGGTAGATGAGCGTCCAAATTCTTGCGTGCAGATGGCTCACTCTCCAACTCATTGACCCTATCGCATCTTGATGATTTGACACTAGGGGGTGCACTCTTAGGAGGGGTACGTCGTCCAGATGAAGCGCTAGACGATTTTACATGAGGGGATGACCTACATAAACAACAAATACTTGTTTATAACCAATGGACAATAAATGTGTATAGGGTACTGGCTGCACAGACAATAACAGAAAGCATGGGGGCCGGGGGATGATGATTTGGGTCTCTAATTTTGTCCCCCTATCTCTACTACTTGGTTTTATGGTCTGCTTGAGATTCTGGAGCAGCTTGTGAAATGGAACATCCAATATCTAATTGAATAATAAATGTTACTCTTTCATGAACACAGGCAATCACATAGAGTCTTCACACAGTGTAGATGTGTTCATACACCTCCTGACGTACAAGCCTATGAAATACCTTTAACACGATCATACTTTAATATTGACCCAGCTGTGTTAGGGCATTATGAGCATGGATTTGGCCTAGCTAAAAGTTTGCTGGTCACTGAGGCAAGCCTCCCTCGCTGGATACTGGATTCAGGGCTGTCACTAGCCAAAATTTAGTGGCGGTTAATTTTACTGACGGCGAACGGAATAAGTGTTGCAAACGAAGTGCAGTGGATCATGACATGGGGTCTAGAGGCATTCTTAATGGTTTTTTAGGGGTTATTAATGCACTTTGAGGGTTCTTGCCACATAATTTCTTGTTTTATAAGGCAGTTTAATGATTTTATCCACAAATTGTAAAAAAAAAATTTAGTGCCGGTTTTTTTACCCTTTTTTTTTTAAGAGTGCCGGTCGGCAATCGCGAGTGCCGGCTCCTCCCGACCGGCGCCGACCTGACTGGATTGGGGTAGTCCAAGGATATATGATTAAATCTACCCACAGAGCACAGACCTTGCAAAAAAAGTATTTCTGTTATATATCAAACTTGACTTACATACATGTCTGGCTTTATAGATGGTATTTCAATCCCATAAAGGAGGTAGACTGTAATTAATGTGTGCCCAATATCATAGAAGTGCTAGGTTAATACAATTTACATGTAAGACAAGCTATGTTTTCCACAATATTGGCTGCAGGGTCTTCTATGTAGCTTCATGGTCAGGGTCTTTGGGTTTGGGGTGATAGGTATAAAGCCTTTACAGACTGCAAATACTATATATATCCTTAGCATAAACCAGTATGCACATGCACTAGTTGTTTCAAAAAATAATTTAGTGTGATTAGGCGTCACACACAAAAAAGGTTCTACAGGCCCGACCAACCTTTTTTTTAGAAATTAGAGAAATAAAAGTTCATTTGCAAATGAAAACCAACCCTCAAAAAAAAAATTGACTTGATAAAACCGTCAAAAATGTTTACAGATTTTTTATTTATTTTTTATGGTCATTTAGAAGGAAAAAAAAGAAGAAGGAAAAAAGAAATAAAAGCCTGGCCGACCGACCAACCTAGTGATTTCTTTTTGTCTGTAGAACAGGGTTTTGGGTTTTTCATCAACTTATGGTGGAAAAAAAAAATCAATTTTATTTCCCAAATGGTTACAGTGCTTGTGGTAGGAATTGACCAATGAATTGGCATAATAAATCCCAGAATATTTAGGAGATGGAATTGCACGCAATCATCTACAGCAGCGGCTCATAACCTAGGGGTCGTGACCCCCATGTTGGTCGTTTGGGGTTTTCCAGGGGGTCATGATGGGGTTGTAAATATAGCTTTTTGGCGAACCATTTTAATATTTCGCTCTAATAAGGCTTAGTAAACCCAAAAGAAACGTTCAAATATGCCAAATTTCCTGCTCTCTACACTCGCATCATATAACTAAGCAGTTTCAGTTTTAATAAATTGGGCTGTTTTTTCACACACAAAATGTGGGGGTCACGGTAGTTACGGTACTGACCAAGAATGTCTGATGGGATCATGGGCCCAAAAAGGTTAAGAACCACTGGTCTACAGTATCAGCCTACAATTCATACCCTTAACACTTTCCACACGGCAGGCGGCTGTAGCAGACGACACTTCCAAAATGTCACAACATTTTTCAAAAATGTCAAAATAAAATGTCAAAATTATTGAATGTCATCACCATATTTGGAATCACCATAAGAAATGCATTCAAGTAAGTACAAACATGTCTAGTATTCGTTCAGTTATCTTTGAGATAGACTTTGACAATTGGGAAAGGTTTCTAAGAAATAGTCAAACTAATAGCCGCATGGTAATGCACTTATCAATTGCAGCCCCGGCCCTGGGGGACCCGGGGATAGCGGGGATTAGGGCCGGGACGTACAAATTGCCGATGTGACGTCCCGGCTACAGTCGTGTACGGTCCCCGCAGGGAGGGGCACATATTTTTGTACGCCCCCGCTACAGTCCCGGCCCCCCTGGGCCGGGACAAAGTGTACGGCGGCATACGATCCCGGCCCCCCTGGGCCGGGACAAAGTGTACGACGGCGTACTGTCCCGGCCCCCCATAGCCGGGGTGTACATTTTGTGTACCTTAGCGTACGCCCCCGCTATGTATGTGTACGCCCCGGCTATGCCCCGGGTGTACATTTGTGTACCCTAGCGTACGCCCCCGCTACAATGCCCGGCCATGCCCCGGCCTATTTTTTCAGAATGTACGTCCCCGCTACGCCCCGGCTAGCGGGGGCACGTTTTGTACGTCCCGGCTACACGCCCCCGCATAGCCGGGCAACGTTTTTTGTACGTTTGCGTACGGTCCCCGCCATGCCCCGGGTCCCCCGCGGCCGGGACTGCAATTGATAAGTGCATAAGTGTTAATGATTTTAAATTTGTAACATTCCCATTAGAATACGGTCTGTTTACCTACCTTGGTCGCATACTACTCTCGTCAGACTTGATCTTGGTCTTAGCTTTTCTTCCCAAACCGCTCATTTTGTACTTGTTAGCTTCAGATTGATCCCTGCTACGCCACTCTCCTCCAAGAGAGATAGCAGACCGTGAGGCATTAGGTCCTGGTTGGTTAAAGTTACTCATCTTGCAGTGCAGAAGATATTATGTCTAACAATGTTTTCTTCAAATGATGTGTGAATTCTCTTGTAGACAGATTTCAGAATTTACAAAGAATTCCATACTGCATCTGTTGCACTTGGAAGTCAGGAATTGGACGCGGACATTGATGAAACACACTACTACATTTTGTTTGTTTCATATTATGAGACACCTGTTAAAGATAAGCATAAATACATGTTTTTAACAATTATGAGCCCTGGCTTAGGCCTACCTTTCTAGTCTAGATTAGGCCTAGGCCTGCCTAGTACAACAAATCATACTTAGTGTTATTTGTCATCAGTTGGTATTATTCATCAAGTATGACTCCTGATTTTTGTGGTAATTTTTGTATCGCTTGGTAGAGCTCAAAAACACACTTCTTTGTGCTTGTTCTTATCTACTCTATCTCATCTATCTTGCCATTCATTTAAAATGTTGTACAAATGCAACATTCCCTTGAAATTTAAAGTAAAATTCTAAGCCAATTCACGTCAACCGCACTAGCGATGTTCCGGCCAATGTTCAACTTGATATTTTTTATAAATAGACTCGTTTAAGAACATTACCAGCTCGTAAGGGATGTGCGTAATAGACGTTTGTTATTTTGCGATGGGGGGAGGGGGGGGGAGACTAAATCTGGACTACGTGTTGCATGATGGGATAGCAAGAAAGTCTGAAAACTAATTCAACGGGAATGCTGTTTGCTGTAATTCCCCCTTGTGTCATTGTAACGGGCCACCATTCACTTGTACAGCAAATCAAATTGACAGTTTCTAGCAATACAATTTCCCCATACGTTGGTGGGGAAAAGAAGAAAAAAACACCAACGTATGGGTTTCCTGTACTATAGTCAGATTTACAATTGAACGAACACATTGAAGCAGCGTATTGCGTACATTGCATGAGTGCGCACAGCCATAAGCGTGATAATTTCAGGCGCGATCATCTTTGTGCTGCGTGCGTGTTGTTCGTTCAATTATTAATTTGACTATAATAAGGCCTAGGGCGCCTACCTAAGCCTGGCTAATGTATAGATTTGTAAAATGTTGGCAACTGTGGGCTTGGTTGGTGTGTTTACTATGCATACTTTTGTGATTAGTGACAGTGTCCAGACCTCTGCAATTTTGTTCTGTTTAAAATATGAAATCTAAAAGATATGCATTATTATATTGCACATCTTTTAAATTTCAATATTTTATTTAGAACAAAATAATTATTATATGTGACGTGTTCTACCATAACCAGACACAATTGGGCAAGATATCAAAATTGAGTTATTGATTATTAAACTAGAGATCTTCAGCTTTACAGTGGTACCTCTCTTTTCAACAGTGCTTACCTACCTACCTTATTTTAAAAACCAAACAACGGAAGCAGAAAAACAGCGCATTATCGCCGATCGGAGGTGTGAAAATGAAAATTTGTGAATACGTGTCGTCTAAACGGATTAAGATAGCGGCTTCCTTTGTGTGTACTTCTTTACGTTTACCGCTACCACCTGTGTCTCTTCAACAACTGTCAAAGTTACCGAATTCCATGACGTGTGATTAATAATGTAGGGTACGTCCCCGGAATCTTAAAATTACTGCTATCGATCGTGTAGTAATATACTGACGACGGGACGCAGCGATGCATGTTTGAGGGCAGCGTATAAGTCAGCATAATTTTTCCCTCGTGGCCATGGCCGTTTCATTGCGTCATTTTAGTCTCTTTAACAGTGGTTTCAGACGGACGCTGCACATGTACCAATGATTTATTTCAATGAATTGGAAACAGCAGCGTTTCACGTAACAAATCTGCATTGAAAAACAATAACAAAATGTACGAAGCACCCGGATGACCGTGTCGACCACCTATAGGCCCAGCCCTCAAATTAAGAAATGGAAAGGGCAAGGCAATTTCAGGCAATTTGAAAGGGGCACCAACTTCCACCAAGGCAATCATGTACTTTTCAATGGAGTAAAAACAGCCAGAAGTTGAGGGCATCGAGGCAACTAGGTGGGGAACCGACGGCAATTGCCTTCGGTGCCTTCGGTTAATTTGAGGGCTGTATAGGCCTAATTGACGTCTACTACAGCTCTAGTCCTACTCCTAGTAACATAGGACCTGCGAATCTCATCTATCACCTGACCTGGACATTATCAACGACATACTAATATTAAATAAGTCCTGAGACACATCCCGTTACACGCAAATTTTCCCCCCGGATCGAACGTTACGGAACCCCTGTGTTGCGTGGTGGCATATAAACCCAATTTTCAGTGGTATGCACTTACCGTCCAGGCTACATTTGATGTCTTAGAAAATGTCACTTGGGCTTAGCAAATACTACAGAGCTACAGATATGTCAGATATAATTCAAACATGAACATCGGTGGATTTCATCGTCGTCAAATTGTATTTGAAGAAAATGGTGTGGTCGGAAAATAACATGATTCGGCGACATTGTTTTGATAACGTCACGAGGTCTCGCGATATTTTGTGAGAATTCACGTTGTCTCGCGATATTTTGCGAGAATTCATGCAAAATCGATATTTTGACAGTACTTTGACTGCTTTGACAGTTGTTGAAGAGACACAGGTGGTACACACAAAGGAAGTCGCTATCTTAATCCGTTTAGACGACATGTTTTCACGAATTTTCATTTTCGCACCTCAGATAATGCGCTGTTTTTCTGCTTCCGTTTTTCGGTTTTAAAATTAAGGTAGGTAGGAATGCTCTGTAGGAAAACGTATTACTGATAATCTTATTTGCAAACGTCTAACCTTTGCGGTGTTCAAGAAATATTTTTATGTGAACTACTCGCTGCTGTGACACAGTTGTATCGGCTTTGAAATCAGGGGCTATGTTAGCTACAAAAACAAGCATTGACTTCCTACGTCGTATTTGTTTCAAAACAAAAAATAAATTTACTGGTAGTTAAATTTAAGTTATCCTTACTTATAGAACTATACTTACGGATTATGTTGATACCATCGATGTTATTCTACGCTCACGAAAATTCTGGAGATTTTAGAGGTTTTTTAACGACTAAATGATTACCTTTCTTCAATGCCGTCGAGTTTGCTTGGTCCCTCCCTGCATCAATGGGCTCCACACAACTCATCCACAAGGGATTCTGGGTACCGGGAATCAGCCAAAGAAATAGGGGTCAATTCAGGGTCGATTAGACTAACTCTCAGTCGCCCTCCTACGTCGCTATCTTGCAGGCTATATTTGTACAGCTTAAAAGCTGCCGTACGGTAATATTGAAGACTTGGGGATGTAGCCTAGGGTCGATGCGGAGAGTTCATATCAAATAGAGTTCTTCCGTTTGCACAGCGCATTAATTCCCTGTCTAGTATTTATGTAAATGAAAACTGCATACCCAGGACCCTAATTGTACATAATTTGTCATATTGGGTGGTTTTAAATGTCAAATATGTTAGAACATTGTATAGTTTGGTAATAGACCTTTTAAAATTGAGATCAGAAATCTTCGGAAAACAGGTCACGTGCGTTCTTCGGAATCTCACTAAAAGCAGCCTGGTGCCAACAATTTGGAACCAGGCTGTTGTTAACTGTTGATCGCATTCATAGTATTGGTTGTCCGCCTAGTGATTTACTATGTTTACACACACGTGTACACCCATGAGGAGTAAAACGTGGAACGAGACTAATTGAAACTATTCGGAACCAATCGTAAATTACCGCGAATTGACTTTCATCTTCTGCTGAGAGTTCTTCATTTCGCTGTGATTAGGGCCGATTTTATATCATTAATATTTCATTTTGAGTAGCATTTATGAAGCTGAAAATTTATTTAGGATGCAATAACAGTAGGCCTACATAGCACGTGTATAACCCAGGTAAGTGTATTCAAATGTTCTAGAAATAGGCAAACTAGAGACGAAAATCGCCGACGTCCGAAAATATGCTTTCATTTCATAGCTCTCATACTGAGTCGTGTCACGACGTATGAGAGCTATGAAACAGAGCTAGGGCTATGTCAGGTAGCTATTGCAAGCAATAGCAAACGTGAACTGAAGTTATAGATAGGTATAACATCCCGGGCAATATCCTCATATAGGTCTTACATACGGAATAAAGCATGAGGCAGCAATTGTTTTGCAGTTGTTTTACATTGTAAAAATGATAGCTGCCTTGTGATTTATTCAGTATGTAATTGTAAGACCTATTTGACTTGAGGATATTATTGCCACATCCCGTATCATCATGTGATGTCATCTTCTGCAATTAATTAATGGTAGGCCTAGAGGCTAGTGTCGATATTGAAGAGTGCTTGAGACGATAATCACCTACAATCACATATCCGAACAATACTGAAGAAGGTTGCCTCTACCACCTTACTTGTTTTGTTTTTTTTAAATGGCCAAAGTCTACGGCAAAGGCTAAATTTGCCAAATTTAAAATAAGCTTGTTTATTAATAAAATAAATAAAATAAAATTCCATATAATAGGCCTAAGTGTATTTTACAATCTGTCTTCTTGCCTAGAGGCCTTAATATTTGACTATCATATCATATCACTTTAAATAATATACCTGTCGTCCTATCCTTCTACCAGCAAGCTGCTGATTAGCTGTAAATTGGTAGAAAGTAGACAAAATGATCGTCGTTAGGGAAGCATTATTTTGATATGAACGTCGCCATTATGGAAGTGTTGCCATCCTATTACATTACCAATCACTTATGCACATTCCTATTCGTACTCTTGAGAAATCTCTAGATCATTGTTTTGCCACGGCTGCTGATTAGAGCTTTTGGACAAAGAGGGCGTTCATCGCCTGATTCAATAGAGCAGATGGGAGAGGCGTGGACGAGGCAGGCTCGTGAATTTGGTAACATATCTTTTAATATTGACCATCGCAATAAAATATAAAACGATTGCAATTATACCCCAAAAAGATACCGTATTTATCACTTCGGTCATTCTGTTTTGTTCCCGGACGATGCGTCACATGGTTGAAATGTTAAACCAAAGCCTACTCAAAACCCTGTCAAAATCGGGGACCGAGATGGCACTGACTCCCGACCGTAGTACTAGTATACTATAGTATTAGTATAGTGCCGCAACTGAATTCGTTTTTATGAAAATGTTAAAAATATGTGTAACACGCTTAATGAGACCATGTACGATCCGAACACGCAAGATAAAAAATCGTATCCGGATCGTTCAGAAAAAAACCAATATTACTAAACAACAGAACAGTTGCCGTACCCTATGGCAAATTTTGTCCACCCCCCCCCCCCCCCCCCTTCCTCCGACAACTTAGGCGAAACCTATACGTTAGTCATACAGTTGGAGGTTTTCTGGACACGCTGTACCAACTGGCAATGGGCTATTCCAGATAATATGTGCACACCCCTATAGAGGGGTTCGTATTTCCGCACGGTTCGAATGATAATCGGAGAAATAGGAGTAGGCCTATTTTCCTTGAGATATCATTTAATTGTATTTAACCTGTATTTTTTACGGAATGCTGTCAAAAGATCGAGTAAACTTTTATACAAATAACAATGTTATTAATAATGCACACATCAAGGACAAAGGGCGATTACAATGATTAATAAACATATTTGTATTAATGTTGTTTATTAAGCTGCTTTTGATTTCCATGACCTCCAGATATTTCCAATAATATTAGGGCTTTTATCTTAATTCTAATGTTACTTTCATTGGCATTTTTAACCTCGACCCATTTTTATGCATGTTTCCTGAGTGCTCTAGTAGAGAGTTACCAGTTTGATTTATAATCACTCAGTTTATAAACCTCGTTAATGACTGTAGAATATTGTTGCTCATTATACAAAACAAAAAGTATTTTATTATCATGCCATTTAAAATGCCATGTCATTACGATGATTCAAAAAGTCTACTTGGCCTCCTCCGTAGAAATCTTTACAGCTGCTCCGAGCAGTCAAAGAGACTGTCTTCAAAACAAGTTAGGCCCAAACTTGAATACTGCGCCAGCATATGGGATCTTCATAATCAGAACCACAAAGACAAACTGGAAGCGGTTCAAACGTCGTACAGCCAGATTCGTCTGCAAGGACTTCCGCCGAAAATCCAGCGTTTCTTCAATGATATCCAAATTAGACTGGAAGTCGCTGGAGGAACGAAGAGCTGCTTCCAGACTCACCCTACTGTACAAGTCCATCAAACACACAGTCGCAATACAGACCAGCTCCAAACTAAACCACAGGGGGTATATCCACACGCAAATCAGCATCAATTTCATTCAATCACCAGACTTCAAAGAAAGACTGTCTTAAATTCTCCTTCCTACCAAGAACCATGTGGAGTGGAATCTTCTGCCTGCCAACACTAAGGAATCCACATCTGTTGAAGCCTTCAAATCCAAACTCAGTAATATGCAGATGTCATCTTTCTTAAGGGGGGGCCCACCATTAACCACGTCAGCTAGCCGCGTCTGCAACTATTAATATCCCGCAGTGGAGTTTGTTGCAGTATTTAGACAGATACAGAAGTCACTTTAAATTTCATATCAATAAATGTCCTTAAGGTGACGCAAAGAAAACCCTGTTCTACGGGCATGGACTTCTCAGGTACGCGTAAGGGTCGGTCGGTCGGGCGTTTTTTTGGTTTTATACACTGAAAAATAAATTGGTGTCACAGCGACGCCTTCTTGGAGTCAACTGTAAATGACACTTACAAAGGTGTTATTTTGACTCCAAAATTGGTGTAATCGTCAATGATATGGGTTTGCACATAATTTACGGTGACACCGTTAAGTGTCCGACGGACACCTTTCAGTGATCATTTAGTGATTTACACCAAAACTGGTGTCAGATTAATTGAAATAACTCCAAGGGCGTCAATAGTTGGCGGGAAAGCTCACGATTTTTAGAGGTGTCGAAGCAGCATGACACCAATTGGTGTAATTCTGACACCAATTGGTGTAATTCTGACACCAACTGGTGTAATTCTGACACCAATTGGTGTAATTCTGACACCAAATTGGTGTAATTCTGACACCAATTGGTGTAATTCTGACACCAATTGGTGTAATTCTGACACCAATTGGTGTAATTCTGACACCAATTGGTGTAATTCTGACACCAATTGGTGTAATTCTGACACCAATTGGTGTAATTCTGGCACCAATTGGTGTAATTCTGGCACCAAATTGGGCGTCTATCAACATATCAACGCATGCGTTTTCTCGTCGCCATTTTGTTTGCATATGTTACGAGCTGGTAAGACTGGTAAGTACCGATCTGCTCCATTTCCAGACATTTTTGATAATAATTATGATACAATTAGCGTAATGTAAGCCTTGTTCATGTTGTTTAATATTGCGCCAACTAACTGATGAAATAAATTACAATTTCATAGTCAGAGACTAGCATTTTGTTGGACTGTGTGTCAGTGCATGGACCTACTAGTACATGTAGGGGTGTGTTCGTCATGCATGCATACGATGATATGTGCAACATTACATATACATGTAGCCCGATTTATCTGGCTCAGTGGTCGTCTTTTCATACGGACGTCTTACATTACGCTACTTGTATCATAATTATTATCAAAAATGTCTGGAAATGGAGCAGATCGGTACTTACCAGTCTTACCGGCTCCTAAACATGTGCTACCGTATCTCAATATGACTCTTAAGAGTCAATATTACACCCCATTTGGGGTGTAATGACATTTTTCGAAAATGGGTCCTCAGGTAACCACCCTAGGTGTCAAAATGAATATGACACCCAAAGGTGTCATATTTGACACCCATAATGGTGTCAATTTGACACCTTTAGGTGGCCAACTGAGGACCCATTTTTTGACGCTTGTTTTAGTGTCAAAATGACACCAAATTATTTTTCAGTGTAGGCTGTCAACTTTTGAGAATTGCCACCGAGACGAGACAGAATTCAAAATCGGGGTGGGGTTGTCGTCAAGTCAGAAGCTTGAGAGCTTGGCCCGTGGACCCCCAAACCGGCGCAAAGAAATTGCCAAAAACAACAATACATTGTTATATTGGTTCTTTTTTAGCAATTTTCACTGTCAAACAAATTTCCAAAAACCAAAACAAACAAAAATTCGAAAAAAGGGTCGGTCGGGTCCATAGAATAGTATGAGAATAAGTTAGTCATACATAACAATTAACATTGACCTTTCGACATGAAAACAGCAGCCTGTGCCACTATTGTCACTATTGCTAGGATCTTCCCCCTAAACTGCCATGATTTTATTTTTATATTTAGCCTGGTGCTCCGTGACCCGGCAGCAAGAGTTTTTGAGTTTAAATATATAGGAAAAATCGAATGGGACTCTTAAATATTCATGTGCACGGGTCTGAGAACATGTTTTTTATTGAAAAGTTAAGCTATATAAGACATGATTTCGATCGAAGAAGAAAGTCATTCACGATAGATTAGGCCTACGCCCATGGAGTGTACAATCATGACAATGGGCTTTAAACATGAAAAAATAAACCATTATATCGCTAACCCACCCGGCCTGCGGCCAGCCTCGACCAGGCACACTTTTTTATACGGGGCTTTTTACTGTTCTACAAGGGGCATTTTGTTAATCCAAAAGGGTTTATTTTCCATTGCTACATTTTTCAAAATAGCATTTCAACAAAATGTCATGATTTGCTTGTGAAATGCGCCTCAACCGACAGCACTACGAACCAGTGGTGTAGCCAGGTTATTCATATTGGGGAGGCGAGAAATGAAAATGAACCGACAAGACTTTTGTGAATCAAGAAATGCGCGCGTAAGCGCGCGAAACTTTTCGACTTTACACATATTTTTGGCACGATCGAGGTACATTTTGGCTCTAAATAAGCTTGTAGCAGAGAAGTAATGCATTTTGGGGACACATGCGCGCGCGAAAATTTTTCATCTGTGTAACTTTTGACCATCATAATTCCATGATTCCTGTGGTCAAATGAACCGACAGTGCCAATCTCAACCGACACGACATCAATATTGGGGGGGGGGGGGGGGGGGGGGCGATCGCCCCCTCTGGCGACGCCACTGCTACGAATAGGAGAAAGGGTTTGAATATGTTGAAGTAGTAACGAAAAATAAATAAATAATATCATTTTGTGCATGGCCAAGGGGGGGGGGGGGGGGGGGGGCTGAATGTGACGTGAAATTATGGAGGGGTGGGCTGTATGTACGTGACGTTATCGGTCGTTAACCCCGCTGTTAATGCTCCCATATTTTAAAGAGCTGTCATTGCACTTGTCATAGGCCTAGCCAAACCGACGCCTGATTTTTCAGCACCTTCCTCAGTAATTGGAGATCCGAGAAATTTGAACTTGGATCTGATCCACACTTTACTTTGGCCATCAACATCCATCATCACCGATGACCACGACTTTGCAACATAGAGACGTATGTCCATGCTCTCACTTTCATGTGTTACCCGCTTTAAGTAGACGGCCAACTCATCCAGCAGGCTATGGCCAGCAGATTGGTGTCATAATGGGTTTTATCATTGAGATTACAAGAAATGCCAGGCAAATGCTTTGAAAGAGTGTTTTGGCATAGCGGAATATTGTAAGGCATCCTTGAACGGGACTCTGTAGCTTAGGCCTTTGCCTCAATAATGTCTTGTATGCCTTTCAAAAAAATTATTGTCCTTGTTAAAGTTTATTGTATTTTGCAGTAGATAACTACCAGACTAGTCAAGCAAGAGTCGAGTATAGGAAACAATTTCTAAGAGACACTTAGAATCCTTTTAGTTAGAACTCTAAGTTTTGTATAAAGCAAGACTTGTGGCATTGCTCCCCAAGAGAGATTGTTAAATCTGATTGCTAAATAGATGGCCTACCCGGGGGCCTACCTTTTTCACCAAATAAGTAATTTTATTGAAAATATCCGAAGATTAAGATTTAAATGGTTATCTGGTCAAACTTTAACGATAGGTATACTGTCTTATCTAATAACAAACCAAAATGAGCATCAATTGCGAAAAATATTATTGTTTTCCACACTGAACATGGCAGTCGGTTTTCAAGAAAAGGAAAGACAAATCCAATCTACTATACAGGGTGAGTCAAAATAGTCAGGTCCCGATTTCACCCATTTTTTAAACCAGTTAAAATTCTAAAATGAATATCTTTAATGACTCGCCTATAGCAAGGTGGCATTACTAGCTATAACCTAGATTTTATTTCATTCAAATAGGTTATTCGAAACGGGAGATATGATAAAATAAAAAAAATCTGTGAAATAAAATCTGTTCCAACTTATCTAAGGGATCCTATAATGGATGTTAACGTTTAACGCGCGCCTTTTGAATAAGTCAATCAAAGGCGTGTTGGTATTCACAGCAATTACAATAGGAAAAGAGATTCTATTGTCTTTGCGGTTATGTTTTCAATAGTTTTC
Source organism: Ophiura sarsii (assembly GCA_035610835.1). Lineage (NCBI taxonomy): Eukaryota > Metazoa > Echinodermata > Ophiuroidea > Amphilepidida > Ophiuridae > Ophiura > Ophiura sarsii. The sequence continues at coordinate 41,330,386 of CM069441.1, forward strand.
GTGCAATCAGAGATAGCCTATAACAAACATTATTGAGTTTTAACAAAATGTTGACCAAAGCATTTTGAAACTTGTTATTTTAATCGAACTGATATGAGAGAAGTCTGAGAGAAAACAGATCTTATATCTTTTAAACAGTTTGTGCTTTGGCAACTTACCAGGCAAAGTGCATAGTCCATTTTTATGAATATATTTGTGCAATACTGAGTTATATTATAATATATTTAAATACTTTGCATGCAATATCGTTTAATTTATCAGAGATTCAACAAAAAAACATGATATTTTGGTATAAATTGCAACAGTTACACAGTGTGTTGTGTTGTATGAATAGCTAATATTACAGTAGTATTAACATCTACCACCAAACTTGGAACACTTTGGATTACGCGTCTTTTTGTAAATACATTGTATGTTGTAAATCTGGCGTGGAATATGATATTGTCTTGAAAACATCACCAGGTATATGAAAAAGTATGTCTATCTCATAAACAATGAAAACAATTACCAATTTTGTACAAGAAGTATTTTTCTTGATTTTTTGAAAACGGGACCTGACTATTTTGACTCACCCTGTAATTGTGTAACTGAATTTAAAGGTTCAATGGTGATTGATTTCACTATTATCAGCAAAGTTATTGAGAAAGTACACTTTCACAGTATGGAGTGTTATTATTTTGGTTCAATAATTTCAATGCAAAAAAGGTTTCGTGCAAAATAAAAAGTTAAAAATGGACATCATGAAATAAGTTTTGAAAGAGCAATAAGAACATCAATTATCAGTAATGACAATCTGTGTGCTTGGCATAATAAAAAGAGGTTTTTGTTTCATTTCAATTTTGGAATAGCTGGCAGTATGTAGTTTTGATTGCAATTAGAACTTCTTTTGACTTTTCTTTGACCAGGCAAGCCAGGGATACACTTTAACCTTAAATAGCATTGTCTCAGTTGTAGACATGGAAGTAAACATCCAAAGCAGGGTCGGAATTGGATTAATCTGGAAATTAAGCTAAATATAATGTAGGCATATATTTTTTTTGCACCGAGTTATGACACTGTGAAAATAAGTTATAGGTATTTGTCCTCCAACATTGACCAACCTAAAGAGCAATTTCATCTTTAAAAAAATGAAATTATTAAAATCGGTGCCTTCCATTTATTTCATGTTTTATCTTTATTAATGGAATCATCTTGGGCATGGGTTATCCCTTTTAAAGGGAATTTTTATACCTCCTATACCTTATAACTTTCCCCCGGGAACTTTCCTATAATACATGAATATAAGCCAATCTTCGTGAAACATTCTATTTTGAATCTCAGCTACAAATTCATAGTATTAAATGTGTCGGAGCGGTACTCGCACTACTTTTCTGCAAATGCAGTAAAAACCGAATGTCCATTAAAGGTAGATGACCCGATCACATTCCGATTTTCAACTTGAAGTTTTCTATTCTACATGAAAGGTCATCCTTAAAAAAGTCGTGTTCCAAAGTTTGAGTTGCATAGCTCTTATGGTTCTTATTTTAGACGCACAAGATGCTGTGAACTGTACACATTGAGTAGTACACAAACTATATCGGTGGTTACCACCAGTCGCGGTAATTCGACGTTATTTCATCGATTTCTCCGTAATTATACCGATTTAGGCCGTCAAATTTCAGTATGATGATGAGAAAAATACGAGCTTTCATATGATATGAAAATCTCCGTATGTTTGAAATAATTCTGTGTTACGAAAATGTGATCGGGTCATCTACCTTTAAATGTGACGGAAACGGAAGAAAACGGTAACATATCTCCAAAGTGCTTATCATTTCGCCAATTACGAGACTCTACGTTCCTATCGGTCAAGTATATATAACCATTCTAAATGTCAGCTTATATCTGTTTAAACAGGCTATAAACAATAAAAGTGACATGCCGGTATCTGAAATATATTTCGTCTGATCCCCAATCAGATCAGGATAAAAGGCATATTATGTGATCTTTTGGGCGCCCTCTATCCACTGTGTAGGGAACACTGTAACTTAGAATATATTTATTTATGATCAGAAATGTAAATCTGCAAGAAAATCTACTTTCTTAAAAAAAATCATGAATAGAGGGCGCCCCTGGAAAAGATCACATAATATGCCTTTAACCTCCCACTATAGAGGGAACACTGCAAATGTCATGCTAAGAACTAAGAGATCTTCAAGGTGAGAGGATGGTGTAGACCAGACATATCCATGTCCATCTTTTAAAGATAGACGTCTATAATACTAGAGTGAGGGGCTGAGCGCCCTCTACCCTCCTTAGCTGTCTTGTCTGCATAAGTAGGGTTTAGAGGCGCCTGCCCCCGGGAAGGACCAAGACAATCACTGATGTCAACTGGAGTACATTATACACAGATCTCCAGTTGGCGGGAACGGCGTAACCCCACACTGCGGTGTAGGGGGCTGGTTTAGGTGTTCTCACTTCCTCTTCCTTTCTTTCCAGTTCTCTAAGTTTGCTTACCTGTAAGTCAGGTAATTAGTACCTGCATCCAGCTATGGATAAATAAGGTAATCTATTTCCTTGGGCGGATGAGAGGGTCAACCTCCAACGGCAAAAGGGCGTAAGGTCATTATCCTTTATCGGCCATGGATAAAACAGGCAGTCTGTACGTCTGAACCACTAGAGATTTTTGGTTGGAGACTGGATCTCTAAGGTTAGGGGCGGAGGAAAAATTATCAATAGGCCTATGACAATTTTCAACGGTCACACCAGACAACTTTGTGCTGTTTGCGCTTGCACAGCACAAAACTCCACTAGGCGTGGCGCACCAATGGAGTATTTAGCCAATAGTAAGAATGGAAGAAGCAATTCAAAGCACCAGGGTTAAAGCCCCTGCCTCAATATCCCCCAGGACATCTCGTCAGAAGAATCTGAAATATGACGCATCTGCCCCAAACCTATACCAAGGAGGACAGAGGCTGATTCGGGATCGAATGGAGGATCAAGTGTATAAAATTTGTAAAATGTAAACGTAAATTTGTTAAATGTAAACGTATTGTCCAAGTCAGCACCTTTAACACAAGAACGCTGAACCAACCACACTGTCTTGGAGAACTTGCTGATTCAGCATCAAAGTTCAACATTGATGTCATATGCAGGCGCGTACCGCGGCATGTGAGCCAGGGGGGGGGGGGGGGGGGGGGGGGGGGGGGGCAGAAGTATGTCGTCCCGGTAGTGGCGTAAATTTTCGTAAAAGGTTGCCCCAAATTTTGTCCCAGTCAGTCACCTCGTGAATTTCACGTAAGTGGGGGGGGGGGGGGGGGGGGGGGGTCGCACGGTCACAAAATTTCACAGTCCAAAAAGCACAACAGTCAACAAATAATGCCAAGTCCTCAGTGTTTTATGTCATTTTTTTTTCCTTATGCAAATTTAGCGTCCCGGTATTGGGAATTTACGGTCCCGGTAATTGGAGCCAGGGGGGGCAACTTGCCCCCCCTGCCCCCCGGTCGGTACGCCACTGGTCATATGCATTCAGGAACATCGTTTCGTCCATGATTCGAATTATGATGTCAGAAAGGTCTCAGACGATTACACACTAATTACTTCCTCTGCAAGTGCAACTCGCAACACAGTTGGAGCTTCAGTAGGCGGAGTTGGCTTTTTGATGAATACACATGCCTCAAAGTGTCTGTCATCTGTCACCACAATAAGCCAAAAAATCATAGTGGCAACTTTCCTTGGAAATCCAGCAACAACAGTAATTTCCATCTACAGTCCCACCAACTGCTCTGAAGAAGACGAGATACCCTCCTTGACCCACTTAGCAGCATTCCTCAACACAACGTAGTCTTGATCTGCGGTGATTTTAATGCCAAACTAGGATCAGATGTCGCTAAGTTTTCCTTCCATGACCTCACCAACCGGACCGGAACGGGACACATCTTTGCAACCTTATAAATGAATTCAATTTGATTGTGAGCAACACATCTTTTAGGAAGCCCCAACGCAAGCTGTGGACTTTCAAATACCCCGACTCTACCAAAGCACATATTGACTTTATCTTAGTAAGGAAGAAGTGGCGCAACTCAATTCGCAATGTAGAAACATACAGCTCCTTTTCGACAGTTGGATCTGACCATAGAATAATGTAACAGCCAGGGTACGACTGAGTCTCCGAACTCCAAAGAGAAGTGCAAATAAATTGTGCTCCCTGAACTTCAAAGCATTGAGCCAGGACAGCAAACTACAGGAAAAATATGCCGTAGAAGTGATAAATCGTTTCAGCCTACTACAAGATGTACTTCAGGACCGTCCTGCCCAGGAGAATTACAACCGCCTTTCAACAGCTTGTCTTGATGCAGCTAAAGCAGTACTTCCCAAGTGGCCTAAGAGGAACTTAAAGTCCATATCACAGTGTCGATCTGTAAGCCCGGGTCTGTAAGAGCGCAAGAAGTAGACTTCAAAATGCAATTGACCAGGGTGATGCTACTATTCAACCCCGCCACGAGCTTAAGGAAGCATATCTCTCAGAAGAGGAAAACTTGCTAAACGAGAAGATCTCACAAATTCAGCATGCATCCCATTCCAACAAACACACAGAAGCTTGGAGAGTCATCAATGAAATTACTGGGAGGAAAGTAAGAAAACCAGCAATGTTAGCAGGCCCACCAGCTGAGAGGATTACAACCTGGCTGCACCACTTTCAAAACCTTCTTGGAAAACCCCCAACTGTTCCAGACTCCGTCTTTGACATTACACCAGTAGTGGAAGGCACTCTCCCAATCATTGTAAATGAATTCTCCTTAGACGAAGACGAGTCTGCTCTCAATCAAGCTAAACCAGGAGGGGCCATTGGACTGAACAACATTCCACTTGAGCTTTGGAAGTCAAAGCATTTCCGATCTCACCTACTGGAAATCTGCAACAGAGCATTGATTCACCACGAAATCCCTAGCCAGTGGTTAGTGAGTGCCATAATTCCTATCCCCAAAAAGGGAGATCTCTTTCAACCAACCAACTACCGAGGGATTAGCCTCTCCTGTATTGGGGCTAAGGTCTACAACCGTATGTTACTGAACCGGATACGCCCATTTGTGGACCCTCTTCTTCGATGGAATCAAAATGGCTTTAGAGAGAAACGATCCACAATCTCCCAGATTCTAGCATTGAGAAGAATAATTGAAGGAATGAAAGAAAGAAACCTTCCACTGGCTGCCGTGTTCATAGACTTCTCTAAGGCTTTTGACTCAGTACACCGCGATCGTATGTGTGACATCCTCAGTGCCTATGGTATCACTGGAACCATTGTCAAGGCAATAAAGTTAATGTATGACAACTCTTCGGCTATTGTCACATCACCCGATGGGGAGACGGAACCTTTTAAGATTTTAGCTGGCGTTCTTCAAGGTGACACTTTGGCACCCTTCATCTTCATCATAATTCTTGACTACGTAATGCGCTGTGCCCTGACAGATATCCATGATGAGACATGGTATACTGCTGGAGCCTAGGAGGAGTAGACGCTATCCTGAAATTCGTCTTCACGATCTCGATTTCGCAGATGATATAGCTCTCCTAGGAACATCAATCAGTAAAGCGGAATTACTGTTACAGAGTGTTGAGGCAGCATCAAATGCAGTTGGCCTGCATTTAAATGAAGGAAAAACAAAAAGCCTCCTTATAAATATTGCCACCTCAGCCAGTGTAAAGACCATCAAAGGAGTAGAGCTGGAAAATGTCTCCAATTTCAAATACTTGGGAGCCTACGTTCTAGACACATTCCAGGAATTCAAATGCAGGAAAGCATAAGCATGGGTTGCCTGCAATAAACTGCAGAAGATCTGGAAATCTGATCTCGATAGAACGACAAAAATCAGATTCTTCAAAGCCTGCGTAGAAAGCATTTTGTTGTAGGCCTACAGCTCCGAAACATGGACTATCATCAGGAAAATTGAAGACAGAATCAATGGATGTTATACTCAACTGTTACGTAGAATATTTGACATCAGTTGGAGGGATCACATCCCAAACAGGGTGGTATATGGCGATATCCCCCTATAACATCAATAATCAGGCAGCGCCGTTTATGTTTCGCTGGCCACTGCATGCGAACAACCAACTATCTCCCGTCTAATTTTCTGGACCCCTCCTGGTGGGAAAGCTAACAGAGGCAGAAGACACCTTCAGTATCCTGATACCGTCACTCAAGAATGATATGGGTTTAGATCCTCCAGAGATCCGCCAACTCATGAATGACAGGAAAGTCTGGGCCCAGTACGTTGCGATTGCTTCCTCCGTTTCGTCCACGGACGACCAATGATGATGAAGAGATCTTCAATGTACAGGACTAAATGAAGGGATTCCAAGTCTTTCCAAGAGTTGATTTTCTCTACTATTGAATATCTGATTGAATATTCTGAAGGTTGCACATAAAGAAATTAGTGACTCATATATCATGTTAGAAATTTAATGTACGAGATGAAATGTAACATCAAATTTGACTGATTAGTGACATTCCAGTAGGCCGCCGCAAATTCATATAGCACTCGAGTTTATATACTATTTACAAGCTAACAATAATTAATAATTGCTTACAATCTTAATACATGATAATACCGCATTATATTGGGCTATTCCAGAAAAAAATTGCACCCCCCCTATAGAGGAATTCGGATTTCCAAACTTTTTTTCAATAATCGAGGCCTGGAATTCCAGACTTTTTTTTCTCGCAGTTAGTCAGCCACCCTATAGAGGAACTCGGAATTCCAGACTTTTTTCAAAGAAAAGCCTGAAATTCATCAAATTTCCCGGATTTTCGAACAAATTTTCATTAATGTACCCGGAATTCCCAGCAAATTTTCATTATCACAATTCCTCTATACCCAATTCCCATATCTTTAACCTCTGGAATTCCAGACTTTTTTAAAAATAATATTTTGTTCCTCTATAGGGGGGGGTGCAATTTTTTTCTGGAATAGCCCAATTTTAGATCCGTTGTTTTCCATTTTCAATATTTAACATCGTGCATACAATATGGAGAAATATATTTAATTTTGAGGGTAAATTTGCATTCCGGTGTCCTTAATCTCTGTCTGGCTTTGACCACATCAGAGCAAAAGTCAGTGAAACATATATCAATTATCATTTACTATATAAATGCGTATAGCTATGATTCAGACTATAATTAGTCTAATCACTGTCATGTCATGAGGCTGATATTCATATGTTACGAGGGAGGAGGTTGAACTTATTGAATGTCCCTCGTATAGTAATTAATAACATGATATCCAATTATGTGTTAAATTGTAAACAACCGGTCAAGCCATAGATCAATGAGCGGTATATTCAAGATCATGATCAAGCCAAATGATTCTTAGGGTTACATGGTTTTGGAACACCTCTAATTCTTCCATATAGTCATCCTCTGATAGTCTCATTTGATCATCTGACCATGAAAGTTGTATCCCTTCTTTGTTATGCCATCCAAGGTAATTGGTATCACACCGGGAACAAACTTCGGCCATGCCTGATGATTTTATGAATGCCATGACCGGATATATAAATAAAAATTGGGGGCGATCCAAGAGAAAGAAGCATGTTTTGTAACCATTTTCTGTTGCATACCAAACAAAATACCATGGAAATGGTGTATGTATTTTCGATAATTCAAACCAAAAAACAAATCAAAACACCGCAGTCTAAAAATAGTACAGGAAACCAATCAAGTTGATTTGTGTGCATGGAGGGGTGGGGGGGGGGGGGGGGGGGGGGGTACCGTCTGAAGAACAATCTAGGTATATATGACAGCCACAACAACTCACCATTTATTCAAAGATTTTCTGATTTATTAGACAACCCCTCAACAATTGGGAGATTTTTCAAACAAGATAAGCTATTATGTCTCTCTTTTGGGAGTCTAATAACATCTCTCTGATTGAATCATCAAGGCTAAACAAATATAGCTTTGACTCAATCACAGACTGCAGGACTGTTAAAATAAACTGCATAGGTACATGTAATTTACAAAGACTACAAACATGGCGGCCCCCACTTATGTCTAGAAAGACCAAAATCTGTAATGTAAGTTTTTGCAATAACATGCTATATGGCGTGGCTTCGCCCCCAAACAAGCACTATTGTTAAAGATACTATAACATGGTTCAATTTTAATGAGAAATACTTTATATGTTTCTTGGTGAACACATATAGAACACAGGTTGAACTTAAATCACTCTAATTTCTAAAATAACCCCATGCTCCAACTAAAATTCAGTTTGAATTAAACCAAAACCAGCTCCAAAGTAATATAAAAATCAAAACGATAGCCTCTCCATGGTCATCATACAAGGAGCAAATAGATAGCATTAACAGGGATCATGTACATGATAATTAGGCATTATGCTATCTTCAGTAGACAGCACTGTGAACTTGTGATGGCACAATTGCGGGTTATCAACTCCTAATTAAACAAGGACGTAATTAATTAGTGGGGAAATGATTAATACGAATGATAGTTTGTTAAAGGAAATGTCCATGACATCCTGAATAAATGGGTGTAAAATAAATATAAAAGTTTAAGCTGAGTTGGTATAGGATTATGCAATGGAAAATTGATTTATATTATATACAATTTATATTTTAACTGGCGCATTTTTTCGGTCAATTTGAACGCCATTCTTTTCGACTGTGAAGAAATATGAACGTTATAAAATTATAAAAATGTTAATGCATGAAGTAAACACTTTGCTAATGATAAATGATAATGTAAACATGTAAATAGATGAACCCCGCCCGTGAGTACGACGATGATGTCTATGATGTCAGTCAGGTGAGTTCGCGAAATATGCCTTGACACAACCAATGAAAGCAACAATGACGTCGAATTGTTATGGACCTAACCATTATATTATGGGGATAACTTGTTGGTAGGTAACATATTCAAATCGATTTTCTTATCCAATTTGTAATCAACTGCTTCTAAATTGCACAGAAACTTCATTCCAAAATTACTAACGGAATTTAAAGATGTATTTTGAATTATTTACTTTGAATATATTAGCAAAATAAAATCAGTTTATTTAGTAAAATTTACGTAATAACCCTAAGTGAAAGTATTTATTTGGAATAATCCAATGGTAGCCATTTTAGCCATCTGGGCCGGGTATGCAGAAACATCCAAAGTATTTGATGACGAACCGGCATAATTTTCACGATTTGACGGCTATTTTTGATTGATTTCGACAATTTATTATATCCAGAGTGTTGTGAAAATAACCTAGATCATGTGGTAGCGAAAAAGAAAAGCTGGGACCTTGAGAATCCAGCGAAAGATGGCTAGACCTGCGACAAGTCATCGCGATCTAGACCCGCACCATCCGCGTGTGACAGTAGGTGACCATCTTCAACAGCCGCATCACCAGCCATCAGTTGGAAATCATACGCAGGTTGGTGACCAAAAAATGTCAAACATAATTGTTTTTGTTATCATTGTGAATATGACACTGGGGTATATTAGGGGATAAATAATTAGGCAACGCATTATAGAAATGATTGGTTTTCCTTGATGAAATTATCACAACAAATGCAATCATTGCAAATAGGAAAACAAACAATAATAAAATAACAAATTGTTGATTTCCAGAAAGATATTCATTTTTCAGATGTTTGAAATGTCATTAGCATCTGGTCTGTTTATCTTCCTTGTAATGACACATGAATGAATGATTTGTCAAAATATTTTCATTGCAATGAAATATGTTAATATTGAATCTCAATTTCTGTGCCGTAAATATCAATACTTGTGGTCACTAAATATTCAGGGATTCGTATCCCACGTCTGACACCAATGTATTCATTATTGTAATATACCCGTCTTTAGCCTTTAGGAACCTATGCTGATCCCAAAAACTAATTATTGACATAAAGGGTTTAATTCATCTGTCAAAAATTGTATGCAATTTGATGTTGAGGACTGATATGATTGCTTTTAGGCCATGGTAATGAAAGTCTTAGATTTGCGTCCACCGCCCGCATGAAAAACTCATTATTTAAGAAAATTTTCATTATTCGCGTAAGAACACAAAAATTCCCAACGTTTCCTGCTTTGTGAGTCGTCAGTCAGCGAAAGAACGATGTTTTCAGTCACTTCGTTCAACGCTGGCGATCGCGATCAAGCCACCATCTTGGATTTGAGCCATCTATTGTCGAAAATGTGTTTTCAACACATTTTCGACAATAGATGGCGCCCTTCCCTGCGGGAAATCCGGGAATTTGTGCTTGGATAGGATAATGAATAATGAGTAATGAAAAACGGCCGCATGTGATTTGAAAAATGCCCGGACACAAATCTAAGACTTTCATTACCATGGCCTTATTTAAAGGTAGATGATCCGATCACATTTTCGTAACACAGAGAATTATTTCAAACATACGGAGATTTTCATATCATATGAAAGCTCATATTTTTCTCATCATACTGAAATTTGACGGCCTAAATCGGTATAATTACGGAGAAATCGATGAAATAACGTCGAATTATCGCGAATGGTGGTAACCACCGATATAGTTTGTGTACTACTCAATGGGTACAGTTCACAGCATCTTGTGCGTCTAAAATAAGAACCATTAGAGCTATGCAACTCAAACTTTGGAACACAACTTTTTTAAGGATGACCTTTCATGTAGAATAGAAAACTTCAAGTTGAAAATCGGAACATCTACCTTTAACTGCTTTAAACTACCCTCATTTCAGGTATTAAAATGGACCGAATTCTTTGCAATACCGCTTGCGGTACTGCAAAACTCCGCTTGCATTCCCGCGAAGCGGGAATGTAAGCTCCGCTTGGTATCTCCGCTTGCGGATATGCCAACATTTATTGGCATTGCCGCAAGCGGGGGAAAAAGTCCTCAAGCGGAGGTACCACTTCCTGTTTGTAATTCCTCTTCGCGGAATTGTCGCTTTGGCTTTGCTTTCCCGCTTACGGACATGCACGTATTTGTTCACATTTCCCAACGCGGCACAAACTTACCGCTTGTAGTTATTCTAAAATTACATCTCCGCTTCGCGGGATTGTCGCTTCGGGATTGCTTTGCCGCGCACGGAAAAGCAAAACAAAATTCACATCTCCGCTTCGCGGGATTGTTGCTTTCGGATTGCTTTGCCGCTCACGGAAAAGCAAAACAAAATTCACATCTCCGCTTCGCGGAGTTGTCGCTTTTGGGTTGTTTTTACGCACGCGGGAAAGAACATATTTCTTAATACTTCCGCTAGCGGAGTCATCGAAATATTCTTCAAATGTCCGCTTGCGGGAATACCATTATTTGTTCACATTTCCGCCTCGCGGAGTTGTCGCTTTTGAATTGCTTTTCCGCGCGTGCAATTATTAAGATCTTTGCGATCTCCTTATTCTTAACACCCTTAGGCCCTATTCCACTCAGCAGATGGTGTAGATTGCAATTCAATAATTTATAGAAATAAGGATAATATCGAGCGGTTGATGGGGCACGTGCCGCCATTTTTCAATAATTCATTAGTAATGTCATCCAATCCTGACGATTTATCATTCTTACATTTCCTAATAGCATCTCTAATTATATCTAAGCTTAGGCCTAGGTCAATATCACTAATAGGCCTATACAATTATTATCAATTTATAACAAGTTCTAATATTATTTACAAATCTCTTCTATTGATTCATAATCCTCCTCGGTATTCATGTTTACATTCATTTTACCAAGCGTTCTCCAATATTGCAAAACTTATTGTTTCATTTTATCAAATAGGCCCTATTATTATTATTACCCCCTGGCCCCTTAAGACAATGAACATCCTGTTTAGGTTGCCTACCCCTGAGTTATTGCCAGAACTTACAACAAAGAGGACCACCCTATTGAGCAATTTGAATAGACCTATCAATACGCATTTGCATAATCTTATCCTTGATTAGGAATTTAGCTATATGACGTTTGACTTGGTAATCACTCCAAAGCTTATCCCCTTCAATAGTAGCCCTCTTATCACCTTTACACCATTGTAGGCCTATAGGGGGATTTATGATCAAAAATGTAAATCTGCAAGAAAATCTACTTTCTAAAAAAAATCATGGATAGAGGGCGCCCCTTGGAAGAGATCACATAATATTCCTTTAATATAAGTTTCAAATCAAATCATTCAAAATACTAAATTACACATTGCAATACCGAATATTTCAATGTGCATCATACAGATATCACGGTTATTATAATTATGCTGAATCATTACATTTGTAACTTGCAGCTAAAAGGATAATTATAGGCCCCTAAAATAAGCTGGTTATTTATGTCATATCGTCGATCCGATTTAACGCCTCTTTTATTTTACCACAAACGTATAGGTATCGCATGCTTACAGCTATGTATTGTATGCAATTAGCTTTATGAACAAAACTAATTTTATTTCATCAAATGTAAACATTTCACCACTAGGGGAGAGTGGGGAGTGTTTGCCCGTTTTCATTTGAAATGGGTTCGAGACGTCAGTTTTAAAGAATGATTGGACCGACCTATGAAAGATTAAAAAAAAGATTGGTATCTTGGCTACGTACGACCACAATTTCAATACCCTAAACCTTAGTGTAAAGTGATAAGTAGGAAATCAAGACAGTGTATCATGCCCATAGGCCGGGGCAAGTTCGCCATCGGATCATAATCAGACTTCATTTATCAAATAGATATACACATGTTATGCAATGTGATAGAAATGTAACTCTGCAAGAAAATATACTTTTTTAAAAACAAATCATGGACAGAGGGCGCCCCCTGGAAAAGATCACATAATATTCATTTAATAGAAGATTACAATCCCCGAACTTCCCTATCTTTGAATAATTGTGATACATAAATAATACCTATTCTTTATCTTATCAATTCCTTAAAGTAATGTATTATACCTTTGCTCAAACTACACTCAATATTCCATATCATATCTCCCAGTTTTCTATTTCGTTAATAGTTTCTGTATTTTGGGGTTTCAAAATTGCGGTATTCTAAAAACTCGGCATTTGAAAATATTTAACTTCAACCATGTCTTTTTTTTTCAATAAAGAAATAGGAATATTTGTTCATGTGTTATATTCTGAATCCGCGAGCTTTTTAATCCATGTCAACTTAAACTTTGCCAAAATTGTGATAGGGCGACGAAAAAAAGAAACCCAGTTTCTACAGGCCCGACCCATTTTTTTTTGAAATCGTGAAAAAAATGTCACATGCAAATATGAATACCGACACAAATATTGTTGTTGGCATATCTAATTACGGCGACATACGTTCATTTTGATGCGGGAAAAAGAAAAAAGGAAAGAAAAAACCCGACCGACTGACCCAACCTGAGCGGTCCGCTTGCCCGTAGAACAGGATTTATTTTGTTCGTGGCCTATAAGTGAAGCATTTTTAGTCCACCTTTTCATTTATTAACAAATTGGCACATTACATCACGATCTTTACAAAGTTTTCTTAATCATAATCCATGCATTGATACTTTTTTCGGCCTGTAACATCTATTGACAGACTAATCATAATCCAAGTATACAAATAAACAAATTGACACATTGCGATTTAAAGTGTCTCTTAATCATAATCCACGTATTGATATCCTAAATTTTCGGCGCGTGTCATATCTATAATCTGTTCATAATACGAAATAATAATCCAAGTTTAAATAAACAAATTGACATTTGTGATCTTTGCAATGTGTCTCCTAATCCTAATCCATGTATTGATATCCTAAATTTTCGGCGCGTGTCATATAGGCCTATATTGATAACCTGTCATGATTAATAATATCCACGGACTGATCTATTCTTTGCAAAGAACAGGGTGCCCCAAAAGTTGTTTCGATACATTTTTAAAACGTTGTATATAGTAATACATACACGTATGTTGAAAGAATTTGCAGTTCAAAGCTAAAAACATATTATACTTGGATAGAGAAAACTAATACTTGACCCATAACTGAGGCTTTACATGGTCACATAACTCACAATTCCATTTTTCAACTCATGATACAGGGCCGTCAGACACTTTTGCCTAAAATTTTCGTAAAAGGTTGCCCCAAAATTTTCCCAAGTCAGTCACCTCGTGAATTTCACGTAATAGGGGGGGGGGGGGGGGGGGGGGGGGGGAATAACAAGAATTAAAGTTCTCACTTTTTTGTAAAATGCAAAATAGTCGGTAACACATGTTACGGTAACACGCGTTACACTTTGTCCAGCCATAATTTACTAGCCTTAGATTCTTTATTATATTTATAAATTAAAATTAATTTTGACTTTGGCAATTGAACTAACATATTAACCATAAATAGTGATAAATAACACTTGAAAAATTAAGGTTTTAGCACGTTTTCCTGAATATGAGTTTGGTAACACGCGTTACGACATTTTGATGGCCTATTGTAGAGTGGTGTTATGAATTTATCTAATTGTTTAACTATTTTTAAATATGGCCTAACTAGTAGAATTAAAATTATAAGTGGCGTAAATTAAAACCAAATCAATAAAGTAAATATTTTCAAAAAAGCGTTGCTCCGGTAACACGTGTTACCATTTTGGGGGTAAGAAAAGTAGAATTTTTTCATAATAAACATGAGCCAAATGTTGTAACAATTTTTCCTGAACCTTTGCATGAGCTTTGAACAACATAGAGGTAAAAATAGGGGTTATTATGATGTTGGTTGACAAATAATACGATGTTATATAAATACAAAAGCCGATTTATTTTTATAATTATCGGTCCCTGGGAAATTTAAGGGTAGCATGATATAATAAAAAAGATAATCCCTCTTCTTTTACTTTGGTCAGGAGAAAATAACAACATGTCTATCGATTTATCAGAACAAAATTATCACGTGGTTGTATTGATTGTAATTACACGCCAAGTTGTATTTCAATAGACGACAGGATGTGTTCTTACAACACAGTCAAATTTTATTTCAATAGGCTGAATAGACATAAAAGACAGTGTTTCACAGCTTCCATAGTAATCCACAACTTAAGGGGTTAAGTGGTCATTTATTCAGGTGTATAGTCACCACTCACCATTGTCACATAATAGAAATGTTGTCTCCTGTAGGCCTATTGATTGTAATTACGCAGCCAAGTTGTATTTCAATAGACGACAGGATGTGTTCTTACAACACAGTCAAATTTTATTTCAATAGGTTGAATAGACAATAGTGTTTCATAGCTTAAGAGGAGGTTAAGTGGTCATGCAGGTGAATAGTCACCATGGTCACAGAATAGAAATGTTGTCTCGCGCACAAAAACTATATCACACAGGCCTATATACCCCCGGGTATATACCCAATGGAATACAGATATTTAAATATTATAGGCCTACTATTAATATTATTATTTAAATTGGTCAAGTTCCCTATTGAATCGCCTATGCGATCCTCTATAATATGTTGGTATGTGATGCGTAACCCTTAGTTTCATCTTCGGATGTGGTGTTTGTATGTATTTGAAGTAGGCCTATCAGTTTTGTAATATTGGAGAACGCTTGGTAAAATGAATGCAAACATGAATACCGAGGAGCATTATAATGAATCAATATCGCGGAAATGTGAACAAATAATTGTATCCCCGCAAGCGGACATTGGATGATTATTTCGATGACTCCGCGCGCGGAAGAGCAATCTAAAAGCGACAATTCCGCGAAGCGGAATTGTGAACAAATAATGGTAACCCCTCAAGAGGAGGTACAATCAAATATGGACATTTCCACGCACGGAAAAGCAATCTAAAAGCGACAATCCCGCGAAGCGGAGATGTGAACAAATAATGGTAACCCCGCAAGAGGAGGTACAATCAAATATGGACATTTCCACGCACGGAAAAGCAATCTAAAAGCGACAATCCCGCGAAGCGGAGATGTGAACAAATAATGGTAACCCCGCAAGCGGGTAGTTGGCTCCGCTTACGGAAGTTCCAATAAATGTGTGCATTGCCGCGTGGGGAAAAGCGATCCAAAAGCGACAAGTCCGCGAAGCGGCGATGTGAACAAATAAGTGTATCCCCGCAAGCGGGTGTTTGGTCCGCTTGCGGCAATGCCAATAAATGTGTGCATATCCGCAAGCGGAGACACCAAGCGGGCCTTGCATTCCCGCTTTGCGGGAATGCAAGCGGAGTTGTGCAGTACCGCAAGCGGTACTGCACAAAAAACTGTTCAGAAAAATAGTTCCTCATTTTCATGGTCGGGTTGACGACTGATGTCCATGAAAAAAATCACGTTAGGAAAACAAGCTGAGTGTACGTCTGTGCAGAACCCATCACGTGGCAACAAGCAGTATTAGGCCAAATAAAAAAATAAACAAGTTTAACGTCCTGACTTTTTCAAAAAAAGGACGGAAGAGGCCCTTTTTTTGGGCACTTTTTGGAGCAAAATCGTCCTGATTAGCGACAAACTTTGTGAACCTGAAGGAAGGAGGGGGAGGCCTCTTTAAATTGTTTTTATTTCATGGTTTTGAGGAGTTTGTCACCACAAAACTTGTTTAAAATGCATATATAAGAAGAAAGAAAGCTTTTACAAAAATCTTAAACTCTGAAACACCTGAACAAACAAGTTATGACTGAAATAATGAAAAAGGAAAAGAAATTTGAAGCAGACCAAAAAAAAAGGAGCAGGAGGAGACGTTAAACATGTATTTTATTTTATTTTGCCTTACTATTAGAGTGAATTCTGGGTAATAAATCGGCATAGTGGACACAAAACCTGGATAACGGCCAAGAGAATACGGTACCCTATTGAGTGCAGTATTAATGTTGTTGAAAAAACACCCTTTTATTTAAGGACATTGTTTATTTTGATACTATATTTACACCCGTCTTTCTGTGTAAGGCTACCGGATTAAATTTCATCCAAATGATAGATCCATATTGGTCAAAAATCAGGTATAAGCACTAAATTTTAAGTTAAACCTGTCTGTTATGTATGTAAGACCAGCAAGACCAAGTTTATGTCATATAACCAGAGCCAGAAGGGATCCATACAGACAAATGATGGCAACAAGCTGGAGGAAGTTCAAGATTTTAAATATCTTGGTGCCTGGATGGAGAGTACGGCAAAAGACATTAAGCAACGCAAAGCAGCAGCATGGAGAGCATGTAGCAAAATGAACAAAATATGGAAGTCAACTCTATCTCGGAAATTCAAACTTTGCCTGTTTGCCTCAACGGTGGAGTCAGTTCTAATGGACGCGAAGCTTGGACCATTACTCCCAAGCTACAGAAAGAGCTAGATGGCTGCTACACCAGGAATGCTGAGAGCAGTACTCATGTCAACTGGAAACAACATATACCAAACACCCAACTGTATGGCGACCTCCCCAAAATAAGCCAGAAGATCCGGAAGAGACGAACAAGGTTTGCTGGCCACTGTTACAGAAGAAAGGAGCCAGTATCCAAACTAGTGCACTGGATCCCCAAACATGGCAAAAGAAAGCCGGGACGACCTGCTCTGACATTTATCGATCTACTCAAGCAAGATACTGGACTGGAGACGAGTAACATAAAGACAGCAATGAACGACAGAAGAGTGTGGAGAGCCATCGTAGATCGGGGACACGACCCGAATTAAGTGAGTAAGTAAGTTATGAATTTAGACATTAATTACCTTGTTAATTTAGTCACATGATAGCCTCATCTACGGTCTTGGTATAATTCCCCCTTAAACATTTGCCTGAACAAGTACCCAAATCATGATTTGGGTACTGTAATGACTAGTTACTAGTACAATACATGGTCTCCAAATGGTTGTTTCCCACCTCTGACACCAATTTTAACCTCGCTATGATTAGGGGCCAAGTGTTGTGTGATTATTTAATATGTTTGGGTGCAACCATTGCCATGGTATTATTAAAATTGTTACCTATTGCAATACATTACAAACCCACTTAAAGGGACAATAAGAAATGTGTTGGAGGCTGCGCCCTCAATTATGATAAAAACTGGGATTGTTTTATTTTTACAATTGTATGAACTTACCTAGGATTAAGAAAAATCAGCCCTCTTTGTACAACAAAACGTCACTTCAAAAATGGTGATCGAGCCGCGATCAGCATTTTACGTAAGACAGTGTCCCCCTGTAGCTCGTGTGATACTTAACGTGAACCATATTTACATAGAGGTAGAGGGCGTTCTTAAGAAAAGGTTAAATAAATAGCGATGGTATTGTTTTAATCAAGTTTTGCTGTGTTTTTGTGAGTAGAAACAACAGTAATGGTAATTTTTAATGTTCATCTTGAATTCTGAAGTAAATTATTTAAATATTAACAATTGATGATGGCCTATAAGCATGATTCTAGCAGAATCTATGATGAGCGAAACTCAATTAAATAAACGCGAGGATCAAGCAAATGATACCAGCCATCTGCCCAGCCAAGTAAGTGAAATGAATAGATAATTTAATAGACTCGGACAAACTGGCGAGAATCAACAAAAAATCTTCAACACTACTTTGTGTGTCCCTTTAAATATTTTGATGGCATACTCTGAGGTTCTATTCTTCAAAATCAATTATGCATGACAACATGTCCTCAACCATTGTTAATTGTTATCCATGTGATGAACTGCAACTCTTTGGGATTAACCCGTGATTCTTATTGTTATCAGTCATCAATGATTTCGTGTGCATAATTTAATTTTCATGGTAGGATCAAGATGAAATTACCAGACAATGACTGGCGTATCAATTTCAGCTGATGACATATAAGTGCATGTATGTGCAGTTGCAATTGTTAGAATTGCAATAGGGTAATGTACAATTATATGAGTATATAATATAGGATTAAAACCATACACCGCTAACTGCTGGTCGAGTCGGTAAGGTGTATGACTTCTAGGTGATCCCCCCCCCCCCCCCCCCCCCCCCCCCCCCCCCCCCCCCACCTCAAAAAAGAAAAAAATTGCCTTTTTTACTCCCCCGGTAATTTAATACCTTAAAACATGCCCGGGGAGTTGGGATAATCAAAGTCTAGGCACTGGGATTTTGTGTGTTTTAGAATGACTAAAACAATGAGTTTGCATCAATAAATTGCTTTTGGTATGGTGCCAAACACTAACACCTATCATACCAAATTTTCCTCTTGTGGCATATCTCAACTTAAATGTTTGGTATAAAAGTGTTAAATGATGTGTTACAATGAATTTGTAAACGGCCTAAATCTAGTAAACATAATAGCGTGTCACGCCCATACATGTACTCATATGGCATACATTGTAGTATAGGGAAATTTTCCAATTCCATTTGTCTCATTTTCGGGCCACGATTAAAGGTATATTATGCGATCTTTTCTAGGGAACACCCTCAATTCTCGAAAATAAATTTAAAGCAGATTTTATTGCAGATTTACATTTCTGATCATAAATCGTAAATACATTTCAAGTTACAGGGCGATACGATTCCTATTTACTTCAAAATCATGGTTTCAGATTGAAAATAAACTGTCGGATTAACCCGACAGTTTATATTTTCACTCTAAATTCACTCTAAAATCATGATTTTGAGGTAATTAGGAATCGTATCGCTCTGTAGCTCGGAATATATTTATGATTTATGATCAGAAATATAAATTTGCAAGAAAATCTGCCTCCAATTTTTTTTCTCGAGGATTGAGGGCGTCTCCTCTAATTAGAAGATCACATTAATATCTTTAAACCAGGAACCATGTTGTACCTCTAATTACGTTAGTAGGGACATACTGCCGAATCAACAGGCTTGTAGTCCAGTCAATCTAACAAATTTGAAGGGGCAACCTGCCACTATTTGCAACATAATTGTTTCCACTTCAGTGCATTTCAGTACGGTCCCCTAATCACCAGCATGGTCTTATTTGAATAATATGCAAATTAACTCTTTTCTACTACAATATTCTTCATAAATTCTTATATCTCTACTAATTTTTAATCATTTACTGTTTTTCCCGACGACACCCACAAACTCTCGCCATCATTTTATTTTTAATATTTTTAGTTTAACATTTACTGGAGAGTGAAAACAAACATATTATTGATTAATATTGATTGATCAGCAAATGAAATTAAAATAGACTGAGACTCTCTGCTGCCCTCTACATTTTGTCATCACTGCTACCTTTACGGTACATATTGAAGATCGACTGGGGGATGTAGAAAATCAAGCAAGATGGTGTCGCACATGACAAAAACAATATTTCTTTGGCTTAAAAAAAAGTCAAAATGACATAAATTAATTGGAATATAAATGAAAAATATGATACCTCTCTACCAGGGCACTACCAAAACCCTATTGTATATTTCACGGACATAAATTATGCTAATGAGCTCATTAAATGACGTCACTCATATCATCGGGTTTTGCCGATGATTGAAATCCGTTGATTGAAATTCTAGGTCGAGTAAAATGATGTTCTTATTTGTTGTCTGTGAGCTTTTCTGATTTTTTTCCCGTATTGGAGTATTTTTTTATTGAAAATAGACAGTTCAAATTAAACGTTGGTTCCAAGTTCAAGTAACAGGACATGTATTAAAGGCGACAGCAAAGGCAATATGCAAGCAACATTTGAGAAAAAACGATGACCGACTTTGCAAGAAAGTGTACGGGGAAGTGTACGGGTGAACATGACAAACCAAAACAGCCTAGTAATAATCACCTCCGTGGCGCAATTGGTTAGCGCGTTCGGCTGTTAACCGAAAGGTTGGTGGTTCGAGTCCAGCCGGGGGCGTTGTTACTTTTTGCATTTAATGCAGATCGACAAATCACAGTAAAAATATAATATTGACAAAATCACAGACCACTTACACAAAAATCGCATCTGCGCATGCTCCTGTCGCGATCGAAATCTACCACGCAAGCAATGAGAGAGTTTTCATAGTGCAGGGATAACTTTCAAAATTATATGTTGTAATGCAGAGGAGAAAATTGGACTGATAGTAAGCTTATTTACTTTTAAGGTTGAATTATTTGGGGGTGATTTTTTAGGCATGACCTTTTTAAATTTTGTACAGCGCATGAGTGACAGTTTTTGGTCGCGGTTATGATCTCTTATTTGGTTTATTTTCACGGGATTTCTCGTTCTTGGTTGCAAATAGCGAAATCACATAAAATCACGGTTTTAGTTAAACTAGCCTCTCGGATTTTGCCTAAAAGAAAGAAAAAACATGTTTTTTGAGGGCGTAAGGATAGGGCCAGGTTAAAGGTATATGACCCGATCACATTTTTGGGGCTATGATTTTTTTTTCACATCAAGATATTTTGGTATCAGAAGAATCCCCATATTTTTCTCATTATGTCAGTAAAATATTAGGGGCCAGAAATGTTTCATTTGGAAATTATCTAGGCTAAAATGTGGTGAATTACTGCCAAAGGTGGTTAACCACCAACTGGTCTGTGTACTACTCAATGGGCACATGTCTTTTGACCTTGCGCTTCTAAAAATAGAACCATTGGAGTTATGCAACTCAAACTTTGGAATGCAACCATTTTTAAGATGACCATTCATGTAAAATAGAAAACATCAAGTTGCAAATCGGGTCATCTACCTTTAACATTGCCGAATTTTTATGCATGATTTGCTTCAAAAATACAACTTTTTTCTTCATCAAGGCATGTTTATCAAGTTCACTCTTTTCTACTACAATATACTTCATAAAATCTTCATCTCTCCACTAAACATGAATTATTTCCTGTTTTTTCTGATAATGCATGTGACTCTTACTATGGATGAGTTTGGCATGTTACCAGCAAAAAGAAAAACAACTATTGTGAAACAGTTATTTATAGGCACAGAAAAGTTTGCAAAATCCTCACATTAGGCATCTATTAGTTTTTATTTAGGTGAAAGGTCAGCACATTACTTGATATGGCGGTATAGCTTCCTGACCTTTGACCTAATGAAACTAAATGCTTAACTAGTTGATATGACAGGGTTTAGCATTAATGTGGAACTTTTGGCTTAATAATGCTTAATATATCCTGAGATGTAAAATTTCCTGATTTCCTGAAATTAGACCATGAAAAAAAGGAGTTGTTTGGGCATTTCCAGAATTGGGTAATGATATTTCAGCATAAAAAGAGGAAAAAACATAACAATAGAGGGTGATACCACATAGCCTATTCTCCAGACAAGCCCTTATGAAGTCTGGTCTGCTAAATTTTGCCCCCCTTCCATCCCAAAAGTGTCAGGGTTATCCTGAAATCTTCTCATTTCCCTTGCAGAGTGTGCCGTTAATATTTTGTATGGCTTGGTAAAAGTCTAAGAACATACCACAATGTCATGTCCCATGGTCCAAAAACATTACTAGTATTACATAAGCACCAAACAGTTACACTGGTAAGTGGTACACATAATATGCTATAAATGCATCGATGGGTTTTTGCTTATTTCAAATTAACATAATTGATTAGGGCCCTAATTAGACACTAATAAAATTTGCTTACATATTTTAGATATTATAAGGCAATGAAAAAATCCCCCCACTGTTCTATTGGCAAACGGACCTCTCAGGTAGGGTTGGTCGGTCGGGGCGTTTTGTGTTGTTTTTTTGCCAACAATTTGGGAAATTTCAGTAAATTTTCAGCAATTTTGTGTTCAAACATTTCAAAACAATTTCAAACATTTTTAAAAAAGATAAAAAATGTGCCAATTTTGTTATTATTGTTGAAAATTTGACAAATGAAATGGGTCAGTCGGGCTCGTAGAATAAGTTTTTGTTGTGAAAATATTTAGCCAATAGTACCACCTTAAAAATGAATCTGTGCTATAGTATAGTTCTAAATTGTTGAGAAAAAATGCAGGTTTTTTCATCTCTCTGTGCGCCAAAGTCATCCAAGCATGTGCATGCATTTTTTAGCATTCGTCACACATATTGCACATCGCTCATCAGTTGCCTTATGCGAGCCTTTCTGTGCTAATATATGCTGGTGTAAAAAATAAGGAGGCTCACTAATTTTGAACTATGACTGTATGAACTATAACAAAGATCGCAGATAAAGGATTTGGCACCTCTTACAGGGGTAGAATTTCGTAACCAACTGTGAGAATCTGTTAAGATTCTCGCGGAAGGATTTTGCGAGAATCCAGATTCTCGCCAATTTTGAGAATCCATGGATTATTGCGAAATTAATGAAAATAATATCCAGAATAAGGCTATAAGCTTGCACAACTTCCAAATTCGGCATGTTTGTTGACTAAGGGTCAACTACCAGTCATCTAATGTCCTGTTTTGGACTTACAAAAAAGAAAAGTAAAAGGTTTTTGTTTGTTTGCGGGAATCCAAGGGGATTCGCGCGCTAGTGATTTGACGCGAATCGATTCGCGGATTCGCGCTGAAATTCTACCCCTGCTCCTAGATGATAGTGCAAGATGCTTACATAATAACAGGATACTAGCCTGCCAAAGCATATTATACCCCACCTGCCACCTGGGCACCCCAGGAGATTGGAGAATTGTGTGCTAGCTACTAGCACACAATGCATTCAGGACCCTTAAAGGAATACCGTTTTAAACCATGCATTATATGGTAGGAAAATATTTATCTAATGTATTTTGAACACAGAACTGTAATGTTCAATCAAACAAATTTAAACTGCACATCCCCAACCTGCACATCCCCAACCTGTGATTATTTGAAATTCGCGCCCGGTTTTCTTTGTCGAACGTGCTGATGGAATAGCCATCAGCAACAGCAACAGGTCGCTGGACGGTATCATGTAGGAGTTCAATGCATAAATCGATAATACCAATACATGAAACACTCGTAAGTCTCTCGTCATAGCTTTGATAAATATGGCGACGTCCATACATGCGATTGTTTTTCTTTCTAAAGCTGATTCTGTCTTTTACACGGTACTTTTAACAACTTTAACCTACAGAAGTGGCCTGTATAATAATAATGCTACATATCTGAGCACTAAAGTTCAATGGAACGGATTTCCTTTAAGGGTATTACACTTTCCACCGGGCTATTGGTTTTACCAAATAAAACAGATTTTTCAGAAACATTTATATTAAGGTCCATCTCAACGATTACTGAACCAATAATTGGCCATGTTTGTACTTATTTTAATGCATTTCTTATGGTGATTCCAAATATGGTTATTACATTCAATAATGTTGACATTTTTGAAAATTTTTGTGAATGTTTGGAAAGTGTTTAAGAGCTATCAGGAACCTGCCGGTGAAAAAGAAGATCTTTAGGGTAGCACAATGTCAATGCCTCCCTGGGGGAGGGGAAGATGAGGAGTGTGAATTCAATAATTATGACACCTGAACATGCAAACTGTATAGACATTATTAGACAAGTATCATTGAACCAGCAAGGAAATCAATGGATGATCAATATATGTATTGGGATTGTACACGATGTAATGTTACACATGTACGAAGGGATTCCAAACATCAACCATGTTGTACATGTACATTATATAAAAGGAATGGTAATTTTTGATGGGACCATAAAAATGGAAAAATTAGCTCTAGTCTAGCCTTGTAGAACTAAGCTCGACCAGAATATATAATGATGTGTTGGGCTGTAATGTATGTGGGGGGGAATATTCCATTATTTTACACATCCAAAAAAGCCATAAATTTCAAACTTTGAAGACAATCTTTTCTGTGACACCTATATTACTTTCCTGTTCACAATATTACATTTTTGTGATCTACAGGCCATTAAATTGATGTGTACGATTCATTTATTGATCGGTTGCCAGTAGTCGAAAATCAATTGGTCGTAAATCCACAAGGTCCAATACTCCATACGCCTTTTAGAATCATACATAATAGTTGGGCCAAATAAAAAAATTAAAGTTTTGAGGCCGAATGGAGTTATTTTTTATTCAAAAAATAGAAGGAAAAAAAACAAAACAATTTTTTTAATTATTTTTCTTTCAAGCCTATCCCAGCATCAATATCTTATCTACTGATCTGCATTTAATTTGATTCTCAGAAGTGTAAAATGTGGTGCCAAACACTGTTAAAACAATGTACATGTAAATATGTATTAACATGGTGCTATTATAGTATTAAAACAATGTAAATATGTCCAGTTCTTGTTTGTCTAACAATTGTCTCTTTTGAATTATCATTTCATTTAATACTAAAAGGGAAAACGCCATGGATTGCCAGAAATCTCCAATGGTGGCCATTTTGATGAATAAAAAATAAAAAGCCCCTCGTCCACTTTTTTTTGAAAAACCCGCACGCGAAACTTGTTTTTTCATATTTATTTATACATCTAAGAAAAACAATTTGGAACGGTAATTGATATTTTTGGGTGGGGGGTGGGGCGGTGTATTTTATGTAGATATATTTTTTCTTCTTTCTTCTTTTTTTTTCTTCCTCTTATTTTTTTTTTTTACACTCTTTAAAAAATGTTATAATGTTTTAATTTGTTTATTTGTTTATTTATTTATTTGTCTATCTGTTACGCTCAGTTGACTTTGGTATTATTATTATGTACACTCAACATTTATCTTTTCATGTAACACTTTGCTTTGAGTGCATCCATCCATATCTCTTTTTATACCCAATGTTTTTTCTGTAAAATAATTAAATGCACGACTCAATGCAAAATGCACTTAAAATTAGGCCTAATGCGTGATTGAGTGCTTTTTCGCCCTTCCACCCCCAGCCCCCCCCCCCCCCCACCCACCGAATATCAAAGTTTTGTTTGTTTGGGAGTACCTATAACCCTTACAGCCCTGAACCCCATGAAATCCCATTTGAAAACTATGCTGGAGGCACGTGTCACCTCAGTCTATCTCGTCGGGCACTGACACCAGGTGATAAATGCGCACGGAATTGTTAATTGCGGGCGCGTGACTCCCTGGCCGAGTGGACTAAGACCCCGTCATCCATGCTGGAGGACCCGGGATCGAATCCTGTCGTCGGTAAGTCCGGTTTTTCTCGGTAAATTTCGCCCATTTCCACCCTCGGATATTTTTTTCAACATTTCCATTCCAAAAGTGTTAGGGTTAATATACCCTACCACTGCATGTCTTCAATGGGGACTTTTAAAGAACGACCCATACACTTACACAGTGAAGAATAAAAATGGTAGGGTATTCTAAAGGTTACCCTAAGCTACTTTCAGTCAGATTTTCTTACCTGTGGTGACCACTATTAATTTTGTAAGTTATTCCTGGTAGAGAGGTTTCATAATTTTCATTATATTCCAATTAATTACTGCAGTATTTTTGAGATTATTATTTCTCACTTACAGTAAATAAGCTTACCTCTGGGGTAGATTTCTGGCAGCAACTCGCTTGCCTGTCGTCAGCCCTAATAACACGAGGGGGCGATGTTGGCGGTCAGGCTACAGGGGTGGATTTAGGGGGCATGCCACCTCCCTTTGACAGGGCGAAAATGTTAAAAACGTTTTTAAAAAGAGTGATAAAACGTGTACAAAAGTGCGAAAATGTGTATAGAAAAAAAATCGCAGGAGGCCCCTTCACCCCCGCTTTGACGCCCCCTATTGAGAAATCCTGGATCCGCTCCTGGGCTATTGAGTCTCATCATCGCCGTCAGGAGGTGATGGACGACGACTCAATAGCGGCGTGTAGATTGCTGGTAGGTAGTAGCGTCCTCCGTCTCTGTTACTGATTACTGCCATGTTTTCAATTTTTTGCACCAATGATTATTTTCTTCTTTTCGCCATGTGCGGCGCTATCTTGTTTTATATCAGTTTTCCTTGTTGATCAATACTATCAATATCTGTTTGTTTTCACTCCAGTCATTCTCCAGTAAATTTTAAAATTCTAAAAATGAAAATAAAATGATGGCGAGAGATTGTGTGTATCGTCGGGTAAAACAGTAAATTATTGACAATAAGTGGAGATATAAGAATTCATGAAGAATATTGTAGAAGAAAAGAGTAACCTTATGATCAGCATGCCTTTCTGATGAAGAAAAAAGTGTGATATTGTGGGGAATTATGGTTCCAAATTCAGCAATGATATGAATGTTTGTGAGTAAATTTACCACAGGCCGAGCACTAACAGACTTAGACCGTGATCGTTGCTGAATATTTGCAATCCGGCGCAGTCCCACCCAAACGCAAAACGCATGGCACAACACAGCGCAGTTTCATGTGCAAGGGGCTTGCATTGTATTTTTAATTAGTGTGGAATGTCACAATAACAATTTGTGCAATTTCTAGAGTTTAGTATTCTTCGAAACTTACAATCTCAAAAAATTAATATGGACTTCATTTCATAAGTCTTGTGCCTCATTAGATAACATTTTTTATTTACTGTAAAACCAGAAATGTTTGCAAGTTTAAAATTTTGAATGTTTTGAATGTTTAACCCTAAATTGACATTGGAGACATAAAATATTCTATTAACTCCGCTTTTTACAGCCCTCTAGGACCCTGGGCTAGGGATTATTTTTTTATTTCCCTCTCCTTACACGGGCATCACTGAAAATGACTACCCTTGTCTTAATAATAGGAGTGCCGTCATGATATCTTCAACCTACATGTACCTTTACAAATGATCCCTAATTATGCATCTTGGGTCGGGATCAGGTGTGTTGGTTGAACAAAATCCACTTTCACCATCATGCTTTTATCACTTGCTAGTCTAATAAAATGTGGATATCATTATTAATTTGTTCATGCAACAAGGATAAAACGATTTGAAGTTTAAAATATGTCTTGAAATTTCTTGTACCCATACACATAATGGTGGAACAAAATGCCTGTCTGTTCATATAATTTCCATGTGTTGGCTGTTCAGTCAGTAGGTACATCTACAAAGCATGAAATGTGAATGGTAATTTTTATGGTATTTGGTTTGAGTAAATAATCAACCAATTTTGCTTTAGCACTGTAAATATTGGTGACTTTATAGTATAACACGAACCATCTGTTAGCTATTTCCAATGCTTATTAATAAGTCATC
This sequence comes from Ophiura sarsii, assembly GCA_035610835.1. NCBI lineage: Eukaryota > Metazoa > Echinodermata > Ophiuroidea > Amphilepidida > Ophiuridae > Ophiura > Ophiura sarsii. Next base: position 41,358,277 of record CM069441.1, read on the forward strand.
TCATTGCATGCGGCATGGTATTGGGTCGTCTGAGAAGATCTCAATGATTTTTGTCTCGTTGAGTAACGCAAAATATTTCAAACCTATTGTCATAGCGTGCCTGATATCTAGATAGCGCAGTAATCAAAATGTGTGAGATAGTTATTATTTCTAATAGACAAATCTGTGTCATCATGGAATGTGTGAAATAATGGGATGTCGTCCATCGCAGAATAAGCTTCGATGCCTCGCCACGTTTTTGTCATATAGGAAGTTTATTTACCCACTTGTTTAAGCGTCGAGTGGTTAGAGTCTGTACGACTTGTTGTCAGGTCTGGCTTATCCTTGGTCATGTATGAAATTAACGATGTGCCGTTGTCGCTGACTTGATGCAACTGGGGATTTATATAATATGATCTAGGCTGTGAGATAAACGCTGGTGCACATCGATTTGACGGTGCCAGGCCAGGCAGTCGGACGGACGGGGATATTTTGGTGCTATGATGGTACAACAGATGTATCGGTTTCAAAAGGATTTCAATATGTACAACAATCATGTGAGTAGTATGGTATTACCCATGACAGCAGTATTATAACATGAACACTTAAATATTGATGCTATGTGTGAGATGGGGTAGGGGGGGGGGTTGTATGTTCATGTACAAATACCATAGTCCTACATTAAGACTGGTATTATGGATATAAATATTCATGTTGCGAGTTGATGGGGAAAGGGGAGTTCATGTGTAATATAATAGTGGTACACAGACAGTGGTATAATCAGATACATTATTGATGGTATGTGTAGGAAGGGGAGACATCAATAATGGTTGTGGTATGTCATGGACATTTTGATACATTTTAATAGATTTGTAGGGAGGAGGCATGGTATCATTGAATTGAAAATTATTTTATGTTAATGTTGGGGAGGGGGAATTGGATTTATTAAGTGAAGATAAAAGGGATCAATGTACAATATAAAGACTAGTTTGTTACCCAAGACCATGATGTGTCTAGGATTTGTAAAGGATGTTTCAACATTTTGTGTGTGGGAGGGGGGGGGGGGGGGGGGGGGGGCATGGTATCATTGAATTGAAAATTATTTTATGTTAATGTTGGGGAGGGGGAATTGGATTAATTATGTGAAGATAAAAGGGATCAATGTACAATATAAAGACTAGTGTGTTACCCAAGAACATGGTGTGTCTAGGATTTGTAGGGATAAAGTGTTAACAAGTACATTACATGATTGTGTTGTAGGTTCAATATTCATCATTCTGATTACTTTGTCGGCATAATTCAGTTATACCCTACACACCCAACATCAGTAGTATGCTCGTTCTTAAAAATCATGCACTATGATATACCTCTGTGAAGGGTATAACAGAATTACTCCACTTTGTCATTTGAATAGTGGAAGCTATGTACAATATTAGTAGTAAATGTATTACACATTAGACAGGTACATTATTTGAGTTTCATGGGAAAGGATGTTTCAATATTTTGTGTGTGGGGGTGGGGGGGGGGGGGCGGGGGGCATTTGAGCATTAATTTGAAGTCTGGGGATGATGCAGTTCTTACATAATCATGAACATGTGACAATGGTATCTCATGGATGGATATTTGAGTATTAATATTTTGTGGGAGATGGGAGATGAAATGCGAGCACTTTATCACAACATTCCCGTTGGATTTAAAACAAATGGACATTTGAATATGTTTTTGGGCAGGGATGGTGTTTGCATCTGTTCTAAATAAAACAAAACTGATGAGCCATGTTAGACTGTTTTTTGTATACATGGTATATTCCAGAGGAGGTGACTGACAGGGACACAGGTGGGCCATTCACTACCAAATTGATGCATAAATGTAAGGGAATTGGGGGGGGGGGGGGGAGAAAATAGTAGTTGATATTAGTTTAACGTTCAATTGTGTAAGTAACATTTGAGTGATTGGAATAGCTTTTGACATCAACAGATCCATTTCCATGTCAAACTATAATAGTGCGTACGTACATAGTTAACATCATCCTAACCTGTATGTCTCGCTATGTAATGAGATCCAAATCTCTGCACGTTCGAAGTGCATTTTTAGTAATATAATGATGTTGATGGGACATGGTTTCAGACAAATTAATGACATTGATTTTATCATCATTTAAGCAACTGCAGTTTTATAGCATATATCTCATTAATCTAGTTTAAAAAAAATAATGATTAAGCATGCAATACATTCTCAAATTGGCTATTCTTTAAAACAGTGCCAATTCTGATGATATCAAAATATTAAAGAGTAACATACAAATTACCGTTCAACATTCTCAACAAATTTGGCCAACAGAATTCTTCTTTTGGGTGTATTTCAAAAATTATAAGTGTAATTAGGAGGTGAAGTAACTCTTTCTTTCAGTGTCACTTATTTATCAAGTTCATAATTATTTAAGTTATTTTCTAGTTAAAAACAATATTCCACTCATACTGAATAGAATCTCCTAAATGAGTTATTCCAACCAACGAAGATAAGCATTATATGCATCATCGATTTCATTTTGTGTCGAGATTGAAAGTTTAACTTCAAATTATTTTATTACTAACACATACAAACTTGCATTCTAATATTGTGCATGCATCCCTACTACCAAATAATTATGTGCAACAGAAATTTGTATTGAAGAATGTCTCTTATTTTATGAAATATCATGATGAGGCTTTAAAAAAAAAAGGTTTCCAGTTCCCCGAACTCGAGAAAATATTTTCCCAAATTTTACAAAATAAAAACATAAACTTCTCGACCTACTTCATTGTTTGTGACAAGCCACAAATGTCAAAGGGACGGGTAGCTTGGTATGATATCTTAAATACAAGGTCTACTAAGAATTTCTACAGATACAGAATTTGTAAAAAAATTGAAAATTATTTCCCCCCTGGAAGAAAACGCGATATTTTTAAGGCAAAAACTGAGAGGCTAGTATACTAAAACTGAGATTTCCTGAAATTTTGCTATTTGCAATAAAAAAACCAGAGAAATCGCTCAAAATAAATTCAATGCGAGATTGTACCGCGATCAAAAGCTGTCACTCATTCTCATGCAATAAAAAAAGGACATGACCGAAAAATCACCCCTAAATATCGCTCCTTGAATTCTATTTTAAAATTAAATAAGCTTACTTTTAGTTCAATGTTCTAACCTACATGACAGCATATTAATTTGGCAAGTTATTCCTGATAGAGAGTTTTCATAATGTTCATTATTTTCCAATTAATAGCTGCTGTATTTCGACTTTTTTGATGTTGAACATTTATTTTTTCCATTCGCACATACATGGCTTTCCACACATGCACGATCAAAATTTGCATCAAATTTGGGGACCAACCAATTTACTGCGCTGCCAAAAATAATCACAAGAATTATGAACTTCGAACTTTTATGGTTCCGATTCCATGCATGCTCGATCCCAATTTTGGTACCAACCAATTACGGCAATAGCGTTACATGCCGAACTAAAATACTGGGAATACAATTGCTAGACTCTAGCAAATCACATTATCACGGTGTTAAAAAGCAGATTGTCAAAAAATTAACAACATCGCTTTTGTTTACATTTAGAGAAGGGTATTTCCCTACATTCATGAAGTTTCGAAAGGTACGATCGAAAAAATTAAGAATTGAACTTGACATTTAATCCAATTTCCGTCATGTTTTGTGGGGACAAAATGCAATTCGGCCAAATGACGGTAACTTTTTAGAAACCTGAGAAAAGTGGTAAAACCTGAGATTCGCAGCGAAAAAAACCGAGATCACGTTTCTTCCTCCGGGCCTTTCCCATGCTGTCTGACCCTGGTTTTTCCCCAGTGGAACCGGAAACAAGCAATTATTTTGTGGAGGCCTGGTGTAGTAGATGGCTTTTACTCCTTTGAATGAATATAAATCCAAAGTAAGGTCTGTCTATCCCAGCAATAGATTATGATAACTTAGTCTTAATTAGGTTGGTGAAAGGTAGGCATTGAAATAGATACACAAATATCACAGCAGGTGTTTTATGGTTGATTGTCAAGTCAAACTGAATTGTCAATTGTCATTATTTTTAATTTGATTATAATATAATATCATCATTTTATTTGATGAAATTATATGAAAGGCTCTTTAAATCGTATGTAATGTTAAATAATGGCATGCTAGGTTCAAGTAGATTTCAATAATGTAGTGTGTTAAATTCTCTGTGTAATCATTAGCAATTCATTCGGAAATCTTAGCAATAAGCATCAGGTTACCAGAATTGTTGATGTCCCAAATTTTAATAAAATAATAATAATACACCGTTCTTATCTAGCGCTTTCCACAATGCAAACAAAGTCCCAAAGCGCTTTTGTCCAATTATTAATCGCTGCCATTTTGAAACCGAATCCTTTTCATCGCTACACTTACCCGGCTACCGGCCAACAGTGCACAGCCTATCAGCACTACTTAGATTGTGGTTCCCCTATAACCATAATTCTAAATCAATGAAATTGTTCTCCAAAACATGAAATCTTTGGATAAACCATAACTTGGGGTTAAAATACTCTTTTGTCTAAGAGGGCTATTTTGAGCAAATTCTGCCAAAAGTAGCCCTTTTAGTACATTTCCTCTCACAAGCCAAAACTTTCTCAGGGGACTATTTTGTGAAAACGGGGCGTAAATCGCCCTCTGCCCCCATGTGTATTGAGCCCGGACCATAACCACCCAGACCAGCAATCAGTATCCAGATAGGTGCAACAATGACCAAGTACGGTAACCATAAACAAAGAAATTAGATCTTAAAAATACCTTAAAAATTGCTGGAATCTGATCAATCCAATATCAAGTTACTATTTGGCTCCTAGTGGTTATCGCCTGTCATGCCATATGTTGCAGGCAGTGTTGTAACAACTCAAGTTAATGATGTGACTTGACTTGGACACAAGGATCTATGCTTTGACTTAAGTCACCATTTTGGATGACTTGGACTTAACACTTCAGCAAGCCTCCAGATAAGCGGGCGCCGGACGCATTTTACCCCTGGTTCCCGAGTTTTGGCTCCTGGTATTTCTTTAAAATTCATAGCCAGGCGCCAGCAAATTTTGGTACTTTGTCGCCTGGTCTTGCCTCCATAAACTATGCTCAAACATACCTAAAATCATCTAAAATCTAATTGAAAATTACTTGCTACAACTAACATGTTTTACTGTATAATTAAAATGAATTGTTATTCATTTCACGGCTATTTCCGAGCCCATTTTAGCATGTAAACATGCCTATAGCGATATCGGAACACATGTCATAACAACAACGTCGCATTCGTGTCGCCTTTGCACTCGACCAACAAATCACTAAAAAAAATTAGTGTACAAGTTATTGAATCAAAAACGTTCTGCATTTTTTTAGATAGACTGATATATTCTGAATAATATGTGTGGGTATATGAAATCCCAAAAGTTGCAAATCAAGATGAAATCTGCATCGTAAAATTCGTAAAAATACGACTTTGCCATCCTAAGTATATAAATCCCTGTCCAAATTGCCTTTTGGAAATCCCTATTATGACCAGCAGCACCGTTCAGTTTCCAAAGGACCAGGCCGTACCAGACTAGATTTGACTAAATTTAGAATTCTACAAGTTCGAAAATAATTAAATACATTTAAATAAATAAATGTTAATAACTAAATAAATAATAAAATAAAAACTAACTTTTTGGGTATATGAAATCCCAAAAGTTGCAAATCAAGATGAAATCTGCATCGTAAAATTCGTAAAAATACGACTTTGCCATCCTAAGTATATAAATCCCTGTCCAAATTGCCTTTTGGAAATCCCTATTATGACCAGCAGCACCGTTCAGTTTCCAAAGGACCAGGCCGTACCAGACTAGATTTGACTAAATTTAGAATTCTACAAGTTCGAAAATAATTAAATACATTTAAATAAATAAATGTTAATAACTAAATAAATAATAAAATAAAAACTAACTTTTTAAAACTAACTTTTAAAACTAATTTTTAAAATGACTAATATAATGTAAAAGTTGAATGCAAACTGCTTATCCACAAAAATAGCCTGTGTAAGAAAATGTAATAAATATAAGAGGACCTGACGTTTCGATTCTAACAGAATCTTTATCGAAGGTAAAATGACAGAATACAACATACACAACATATATAGATGGGGAACTAAGGGCAGGAAGTGACAAGAGATAATGTAACACATTGGGGGTCAAAGCGACGGATGGATGAATAGGGGAAGGTATATCAAACTTGACAGCTGATTGATGAAGTGGATAATGTAACAAAAGGATGACATAGACAAAGGGGAGATTAAAAAGTAAAAGGCAAGTGGGATATAAAAAAATGGAGAGTAAAATCCATGATGGTGATAGATGACTACAAATGAATAATAATAATACAGCAAGTCACGACTTGGGAATCCCCCTGGCTGGGAGATTAACTAAATTAGGTCAAGGTCACATAGAGGTCATCCCCCCCCCCCCCCCCCCCCCCCCCCCCCCCCGGTGTTAATGTTTCTTTTCTCCAAGTTTGACGTCAATCGGGCAACTTTTTACGATTTGACCTGGATGACCTTTGACCTCATATGACCCCCCAGATATTCATCGCCCGATTTAACCCCTTGTTGACCTTTGACCTTGGATGACCTCCAATGACCATTGACCTATAACCTTTTTGTTGCTTTTTTAAAATGACTTCCGGTGTGTCAAAAATAGCTCCTAGTTCACTAGAAAATTAGAAGTCCAGGAGCCGCTTTTCCCAAATGTGTGGCTCCTGGTCCAGACTCGCTTATCTGGAGGCTTGCTCATCATTCATTGATAGCAATGACTTGACTTGACTTGTGACTTGGTTCCAAAGCTTTTCAAAAGACTTGACTCGAGTCACTTTTCCAAAAGACTTGACTTGACTGAAATGGTCCCTTACAGGTTCACACTGGTCCGTCACGTCCGGCATGTGCTGGCCATAGTGTATTGTTCTGCACACGGTCCTATGTTAAATAATGATGTAAACATTCTCTGATTGGTCAAATACTTTGGGACAGGGGTGGGCAACCTAGCGGCCAGTCAGTGGGTTTTTTGCGGCCTGCGAGATGTATCAAGAAAAATAAATAAATAAATATATTTAACATCATCACAACAAACGAGCTAGCTGCCTGGTCTATTTTCCCAATTAATTGTCATCTGTCAGATAACCAGAGGGGGCGATCCTCCCCCTCCCAATATTGACATTGTGTCGGTTGAGATTGGCACTGTCGGTTCATTTGACAAGAGGAATCATGGAAATATGATGGTCAAAAGTGCACAGTTGACAATTTTTCGCGCGATTATCGCGCATATGTGTCCCCAGATGGCAATATTTAAATCGTGCCAAAAAGTAAGTGTAAAGTCGTAAAGTGTTAGTGCTATGCGCGCATTGCTTGACTAAGAACAATCTTGTCGGTGGACTTTCATTGCCCCCCCCCCCCGCCCAATATGAATAACGCCACTGTCATCTGTACTATATTGAGATAAAGTTTTTGTGAGGATAGATAATATTAAGCACACACACCTAATGCATGCTTGAAAGTCTTCGGAATCAAAGGTTTGAAATCAACAGCAGGCCATTGCTACAAAATGGGGTTGCCCAGTTTATTTTTCACTCCTTATATCTGGCCCATTCATTCAAAAAGGTTGCCCACCCCTGCTTTAGGCGGACTGATTTGTTTTGTAACACCTTCCAAATACACGTTATCATATAAGAGAGGTCATCCTAATCGTGAATCTTAACGAATTTACAATGCATTGTCGATGATGTTTTTGTGTGTGCATTGACCAGAGCCATTGTACACTGGCAATCAGCATTAGAAAGAAGAAAAATAAACTGGTTATCCAGTGGATAATTAACCCAGCAGAAGATTTTGTTTATCCGCCACAATTTATTGTCATCCGCAATTTATTGTCATCCGCAATTGTTTCAGTTGTTTTGGTGTCAAAATCTTGGTGATCGGTCAGATAATCAGCAAGAAAAAAATGGTTATTCGCCAGGAAATTTTGTCATTTCGGGTGCACGGATTACCGCTATTTTGAACGCTGGTGGCAGTTGATTTTACGAGACAAACAGGCCTAAACGTTTTGATACGTTAAGCATATGGACACCAGGAGCTACTTAGTGACACTTGTGAGTTAAAATTAGCTCCTGGTCCTATACTTTTTTGTGCAATACTTGAAAAACACAGGCACTAAACATTTTGTAACCACAGGGTAAAAGTCTCCTAGCTCCTGCTTAATTCAAGGCTTCGTCGTCTACGCTTTCTGGCTATGTTGCCATTGCGCTCGCAACTATTGCTTTCCAGGTCTTGACCTGTATACGCTCAAGTTGCGCTTTGACAATTAACTCAGTGGTCCGTCACGATCCACTCCCGACAACCTAACCTAACCTAAATGTGTGTACAGACACAGACCGGGATGATCCCCTACTCTTTACGAAAGAGTCTGTGACCTTTTTAACGTGCTCGGGGATAGTTCTTCCGATACACGGGACCAGCATTTCTACGTGTCTTCCGAAACACGATGCGCCATGTACATGCCTACTTCAGTCTGCACGGTCTGAAGGAGGCATGGGGACGAGGTTGTGTTGGTGTATCGAATTGAACTCGCGCTCAAACGATCCACCAACAGAACAACGGTGCGCAGCCTGTTTCTGTAATATTCAAAAAGAACTGATTATACTCATTATTTTGTGTGTATAGGTGTGCCTTAACCACCTAATTATCATTTTGCCACCCATATATTTCCCACTAATGACCTTTTTTTACCACTCACAACCTTTTTATCCTAACCTTACCAGAGGCCACAAAAGGCCACAGCAAATAGCCTCTATGCCGCGTGCTTCACGATCCGGCGAGCTGTCAAACTTTTTCGAGCTCCCCCGTTAGCGCAATCCGTTAGTCGTCCGCCTGCCACGCGAGCGGCCCAGGTTCAGGCACAGGTTCGATCCCCGGTTCGAGCGAAAAGTGATCTTTCCCCAAAAATTTGACCCGTTTTTCTTCCCTGGTAGTTTAATTGTCAAAAACCAGACTAGGAAGTTAGGGTTAAGAAAAATAAGGGGCCATCCATTTGCCAAACAGGTGAAAAGGCGACCCTATTTGGCGGCACATCCCTGTATTACCTCGGATCCACTGAGTACCCTCCCCAGCCCCACTCTTAAAAGTAGACGTTCTGATTGCTGGCCCAATTTTCAACTTGATGTTTTCTATTTTGCATGAAAGGTCATCCTTAAATTGTCACATTCCAAAGTTTTAATTTTGCATAACTCTGATGGTTCTTATTTTAGAAGCACAGGTTTACAATCATTTTGCCCATTGAGTAGTACCCAAACTGGCTGGTGTTAACCACCTTTGGCAGTAATTCACCACATTTTAGCCTCTAATTTCTAAATGAACATTTCTGGCCCCTAAGATTTTACAGACATAATGAGAAAAATATGGGGATTCTTCTGATATGAAAATATCTTGATGTGAAAAAATCATACCCCCCAAAAATTGATCTGAACATACACCTTTTAAGTATCATATTTTAGAGTATCCCTGGAAACCCCCAACCTGTCCAAATCTAACCCATGAAGTACCACCCAACCGAAAAGAAAACTCTCTAAAAATCATCCATTATTAACCCAATGTGTTAGCTACAAATCCCAATATATTGTACACCACGTTTTATTCAGTGTAGTTACTTGAAACAGTGTCTTTAATAATTGAGTGGAAGAAAAACATGTAGTATTATATTTTGAGCGCACATGACTTGCTCCTCGCTATGTTACCCAGACTCACTCTCTTCATGTAAAGTAGGTAAATATCTAGGGGAATTATCTATCCAAGTCGGCCATTTTGTTTGCAGGCTTGCTGATCATGTTTCCTTGGAATTAATTATTTACCATTTAGCACGTTACAGAATCTGCATCTATCTGGATGTTTGAGTTGGTGTTATAAAAATTGGTTAGGCCAAGGGGGAAAACTCATGTGTTCTATGGGCCTGACCCATCTATTCTTTTTTATTGGAGGATTTTTTGTTTTATTTTTCAGAAAATGTTTTTGAAAATTTAGTTGGAAAATAATGGTTTGAAAATTTAGTTGAAATATTTTAAAATTAGTTGAATGTTTTGAGAGATTTTAATCATTTGAAGGATATAACATTTTTAACCATTTTGAAAATGTAAGAATCCTCCCCCCTCCCAGCCCCCGAAGCAAAACAAAACAAAATAGACAAAAATCAACAGCAACACAAATTATGAAAAAATGCCTAAACCACTGATCCTACCTGCCTGTACGTCGAACAGGTTTTTTCCCTTCTGTTTGTCACCTTGGCTTCGCTAAGCCACTAAAATAATGCAGAGTTGAATCCCAAGTGTCAACTTTGAGGATGGGACCTGGGCAGATACTTGTAAAATAAATTGTTACATGGAGGTGACCTTCTATTGATGTTTTTGTTAGGATTATCTTAGCCGAAGTAATTTGTGACCCAGAGAAAATGTTCAATGTAAATATGAAAAATATTGTATTTGCGTACATATCTATACAAATTGTAAGAGGAAACTCTTTCAGATTGTAGTATCCAAAGGGTTAAAGAGTGATTTAAAGGTAGATATTCTGATTGCGGTCAGCCTTAAAATAGTTTTATTCCAAAGTTTGAGTTGCATAACTCCAATGGTTCTTATTTTAATAGAAGCACAAGGTGACATGGAATTTGCCCATTGAGTAGTACACAAACTGGCTGGTTAACCACCATTGGCAGTAATTCACTTTTTTTGCCTATAACGTCTAAATGGAACATATTTTGCGCCAAATATTTTTCAGAAATAATGAGAAAAGTATGGGGTTTTTCTGATATCAAAATATGTTGATGGGCAAAAAAAAGCTTTTGTGATCGGAACATTCACCTCAAAATAGGTTCAGGCCAAAGATTGGGGACATAAATTGTTAACAAAATCGAGAGTTGATGGCAATCGATGTACTCAAATTTATTATAGATTTTTATATTATAACATTTTGTGTCTGCTAATTTCCCTTGTAATTAATTAAAGGTGTATGTTCCAATCACCTTTTTTTTTTACATCAAGATATTTTGATATCAGAAGAATCCTCATATTTTTCTCATTATGTCTGTAAAATCTTAGGGGCCAGAAACGTTCCATTTATATTAATAGAAATTATAGGCCAAATGTGGTGCCAAAGGTGGGTGACCACCAGTGTGTGTACCACTCAATGGGCACATTTCTTGTGACCTTGTGCTTTTTAAAAATAAAACCATTGGAGTTATGCTACTCAAGCTTGCAACCATTTTAAGGATGACCTTTCATGTAAAATAAAAACACATTAAGGTGAAAATCGGGCCTGCAATCAGAACATGTACCTTTAATGTGAAATCTTGAATCCAATTTGTAGTTTTAAAAATCCTTTCTCTATAATAGTGTGAAGATAAGACATTTGAACAATGTATTCCCATTTAACAAAACTGAGAACTAGGTCTACTGCCTACATAAAACATCTTTTTGGTTGTTGGTATGTAAAAAGTTACTTTATATGGATTCACACTAGGCCATGAGATGTATGCATACCCTACAAGTATCACATCACAATAATGAAATTATGTTAAAGGTAGCACTGGTTTCATGCACTCTTAACCACAGCTCGCTTCAACTAGCACTGGTTTCATGCACTCTTAACCACAGCTCGCTTCAACTAGCACTGGTTTCATGCACTCTTAACCACAGTTCGCTTCAACTAGTGCTATACTTTGTTCCTCTAACTCTGTGGGGTGACATTGATTTTAATGATCAACGCAGCATTCACACCCAAGTGCTAGAATTCACCTTTGATTGTTTTGTATTGGTACTTGTGTTAATAGGGTGCCATTTTTGGAACATGCTATTGATGTTACTTCAAGGAGTTAAATAGACGACGAATAGTTATATTGGTACATGTACCTGTGTAGAGCGTAACAATTACACATGTGGTAATAGGGTGTGATTCTTGGAACATGCTATTGTCGTCTCTTCACGGAGTTAGATAGACGACGTATAGTTATATTGGTACCTGTGCCCAAGCTTAACAATCGCACACGTAGCAATAGAGTGCGATTCTTGGAACGCGCTATTGACGTCATTTCACGGAGTTAGATAGACGACGTATAGTTATATTGGTACCTGTGCCCAAGCTTAACAATCGCACGCGTAGCAATAGGGTGTGATTCTTGGAACGCGCTATTGACGTAACTTCTCCGAGTTAGATAAACGACGTATAAGTATATTGGTACCTGTGTGAGAGCATAACAATTACACACGTGGTAATAGGGTGTGATTCTTGGAACATGCTATTGACGTCACTTCACGATGTTAGATAGACAACGTATAGTTATATCGGTACCTGTGCGAGAGCATAACAATTACATGCACTCTTAACCACAGCTCGCTTCAACTAGCACTGGTTTCATGCACTCTTAACCACAGCTCGCTTCAACTAGCACTGGTTTCATGCACTCTTAACCACAGTTCGCTTCAACTAGTGCTATACTTTGTTCCTCTAACTCTGTGGGGTGACATTGATTTTAATGATCAACGCAGCATTCACACCCAAGTGCTAGAATTCACCTTTGATTGTTTTGTATTGGTACTTGTGTTAATAGGGTGCCATTCTTGGAACATGCTATTGATGTTACTTCAAGGAGTTAAATAGACGACGAATAGTTATATTGGTACATGTACCTGTGTAGAGCGTAACAATTACACATGTGGTAATAGGGTGTGATTCTTGGAACATGCTATTGTCGTCTCTTCACGGAGTTAGATAGACGACGTATAGTTATATTGGTACCTGTGCCCAAGCTTAACAATCGCACACGTAGCAATAGAGTGCGATTCTTGGAACGCGCTATTGACGTCATTTCACGGAGTTAGATAGACGACGTATAGTTATATTGGTACCTGTGCCCAAGCTTAACAATCGCACGCGTAGCAATAGGGTGTGATTCTTGGAACGCGCTATTGACGTAACTTCTCCGAGTTAGATAAACGACGTATAAGTATATTGGTACCTGTGTGAGAGCATAACAATTACACACGTGGTAATAGGGTGTGATTCTTGGAACATGCTATTGACTTCACTTCACGATGTTAGATAGACAACGTATAGTTATATCGGTACCTGTGCGAGAGCATAACAATTACACACGTGGTAATAGGGTGTGATTCTTGGAACATGCTATTGACGTCACTTCACGATGTTAGATAGACAACGTATAGTTATATTGGTACCTGTGCGAGAGCATAACAATTACACACGTGGTAATAGGGTGTGATTCTTGGAACATGCTATTGACGTTACTTCACGGTGTTAGATAGACAACGTATAGTTATATCGGTACCTGTGTGAGAGCATAACAATTACACACGTGGTAATAGGGTATGATTCTTGGAACATGCTATTGACGTCACTTCACGATGTTAGATAGACAACGTATAGTTATATCGGTACCTGTGTGAGAGCATAACAATTACACACATGGTAATAGGGTGCTATTCTTGGAACATGATATTGTCGTCACTTCACGCCTCACGGAGTTCGATAGACGATCGATAGTTATATTGGTACCTGTGTGAGAGCGTAACAATTACACATGTGGTAATAGGGTGCGATTCTTGGAACATGCTATTGACGTCACTTCACTGAGTTACATAAACGATGTATAGTTATATTGGTGCCTGTGCCCAAGTTTAACAATCGCACGTGTGGCAATAGGGTGCGATTCTTGGAACATTCTATTGACGTAACTTTACAGAGTTAGATAGACGACGTATAATTATATCGTTACCTGTGTGAGAGCATAACAATTTTACACGTGGTAAAAGGGTGCGATTCTTAGAACATGCTATTGACGTCACTTCACGATGTTTCCAACTAGGCTGGCCTGGAAGTAAGAAGTGAGTTTATCGGAAGTAAGAAGTAGTGACCGTGTGAACAATGTTGGAAGTAAGTTCGCCTTACTTCCACTGATTTACTCTCTGCCATTTGGGCAAGAGTAGTGAGGTGGTGCTAGATGTAACTAACTTCTGATGACTGTGAATGCAATTACATCCGATGAGTGAAAGCGGTGTGACCTTTGCTGCGTGACCTTTTCTCGCGAATTGACCTTGCATGGGCACTTCCGGGTTAAGATCGAGTCCTGTTAATTTGTCAACATCACAACTGCTAGCATTAAAAATAAAATGGCAAAAATGACAGAAAATATAACGAAAAGGGACAGAAAGGAAAGACGATTGACAAACTCAGGTCTACAGAAGAAACGGAGCAACTAATCGCCATATGGGGGAAGCCAGACATTCTGGAGAAAATAAGCAACACATCATGTATGTTATAAGAAACAGATATGGGATGACATTTCGGTCGTGCTACATGACTGTGGTTTCCCTGCCAGCACGGGATATCAGATTCACATCTTCTTCATCAAGTATATAGCTTTATTCATCCTACGAAGAAGAAGATATGGGATGAAAGCTGAGGAATCTTTGACATTCGTAAAATAATAATGACGATACAGCATGAGAATTAGGAGACATTTTAACTCGGATTTCACGATGATTCGTGAGTCCTTACTTTGAATAAATCAGAATTTGTGGGATTTTGATACCAAAGGTCAACTGGCAGTGATGTTTATTTCCGTTTTTTTAGCGAAAAACTTAATCCTGCTAGACTGAGTCGAAAGTAAATTATGGGGTGTAGCTATCATAGATGTAAGGCGGAAGTAGCGGAGGTGTGGACATGCTACAGGAGTATCCAAATTCTGTTATTGCATCAGGATTAACTTGCGTCTTGGAGTAAGGCCAAAAAAAAAAAATTGTTATATTGGCGTAACCCGCCCGACCCTAAAAATACGCCCGACCCTACACTTTTCTTTTTTTTTTTCAGTGAAAAAAAAACAAAAAAAACAACCGACCGACCGACCCTAAAAAATAAAAAAATGAAAAAAATAAATGTTTTTTCTCGAACGAAATACGACGGTGCTCCTCGAATACTGAGGGGTACTTCTAACAAACAATAGGGAATGTTTAAACTCGGTTAACATTGTTCAAAAACAGCTGCTAAAAAAAAAAAAAAAAAAAAAAAAAAAAAAAAAAATCCCTACCTACCTACCCTATTTTTGTTCAGCCCGTTACGCCAATATAACAATTTTTTTTTTTTTGCCTAAGTACCCGTGTGAACGAAGCTAATGAGTCTGGGCCCATCATAACCCAAAGGGGGGTGTCTGCATGGTCTGACAGTGTTTCAAATAAATTGTAAGGTGCCGGATAAGTTTGTTAGACGACTCGCTTCAAAAATACTACCAAACTGTCCAGATATATATTCCCTTGCTAACACATATCCTAAACAAACAAACACTCCTTTGCAAACACCCAAACAAACAAACAAAATATGTTCACATTAAACTTTTATCCTTATACTACAGGGTGTATCAAAATGAACTATACTGTGTTTCTAAAATACATAAAAAATACAAAATTATTATTGTTTTAGATTTAAACACCTGCAATATAAAGGTGAACATGTTTCCTACATTATACACTCGTCCAATGAAGTTCCTTGCCACTTAGTAAAGTCCAAATATTTCAAATTAATATTTAATAGAATATATGAAGAGGTATTTTGCAAAAGGGCCTACATCCACTTTGGCTTTTATTGAGAAAAAGTCAAAAAACTGTTTCTAAATATTCAAGTTGAGCAATTGAAAAACTGAATGGATTATGAAAGAGGTACACTACATACTAATTGAAATTGAAATAAATTTTAAATGTGCTAGTTTTAATTTTGTTTAAAATCATGTTTACATTTTTTGAAAAATTGGATGTAGGCCCTTTTGCAACAAAACTCCATCTGTTTGTACATAAAGAAAAAATACAACACACAAAAAATCATTTATTTTAATCATTTCAAATAAATAAGTTTGATATTGAAATGTATAGGTCACAATCATATGTTTCAAGGAAATAAAGTCATTTTTTTCAAAAATACCTACATCTCATTGTAAACAGCCATTGAAGTTGTTGTTTTGTTGCAAAAGGGCCTGTATCCCGATTTAATTCTGGATACAGGCCCTTTTGCAACAAAACAACAATTTCAATGGCTGTTTACAATGAGATGTAGGTCTTTTTGAAAAAAATGATTTTGTTTCCTTGAAACATATGATTTTTCCCTATACATTTCTATATCAAACTCATTTTTTGAAAAAATGCACCATAGCCCTTTTGCAAAATATCTCTTCATATATAATTGTATATCAAAATAAGCAGAAAGTAATCAGGGATATTATTAATTTTGGGATAGGAAAGTCGTATACTAACACACGTAGCGAAAACGGGGCCGTTTGCATAAAGTACATAAATTATTGTAATCATCGGAATGTGTCGGTGACCGGCGTTGAACGCGTTTAACAGTGTTTAACCAGGTTTAACGTAATATTTGGTCAGCATAGGTTTGAGGGCGTTGTGGATTTAAACAAACGACGGTGGCCACGCGAAACCTAAATGTTGAATACGTAATGAATAAGGTGAATAACACGTAATCGCGAATGTTAATCTTATAATTTTGACAAATTCATCATAATTAGAAGAATTGTCATCGTTAACCGGGCGATGACTGTTAAAAATAATTCAAAATAGTGCACTCCCGTTGACATATTGGGTCGTCTGAGAGACGCGTGGCCAGCGTCGTGTCGTCTGCTACAATCACGCCTGATCAGTATAGCGCCACCAGTTCTATGCTGACCAAATTTTTATTTAAAAGTGGACCCGATCGGCAAGCTCACTGGCATACCCCTGAAGTAATCCTCTAACAGCTTAACATGGAATTTAGACATGATCACTCATGCATGGCAGATCCCATTCACATGACAATGGCAAGGTCTGTGGAAGAAGATTGCAAAAAATTGGATAATCACTCCATTCAAATGTTAATGTGAATGATTGAACACAATATGAACCTTACCATTGCTTAATGAATGTGCTCAGCCATGCATGAATGCGTACATCTTAATTTCATACAGACATGATAGAGAATTATTGTCTGCTTATTTTGACATGCAATTGTTGAATTTATATTTAATATATATGTGAAATATTTGAACTTCAATATTTGAACTTCAATGAGTGGCAAGGAACTTCTTTGGATGTTAATTTTATTGAGATAGCTCTTTTTGTTCTCGTGTGGCAAGAATTAATCGAAAATCAATGAAAAACATGTTTTCAATTTCAATCAATCATTTCAAACAATGTAGACCACACCACATAAGCAATATTCAAAACTCCCACCAAAGAAAGGAAAGTTGAAACCACTCCACAAAAGTATGCAAATAATAAATAGTTATACAAGTGATGTGAAAAGTTAAGATATGGCGATTAAAAATAAACCCTGTCCTATTGACGGATGGATATCTCGGGTACGGTTAGTAATTTCGCAGATTTTTTAAATTGATCATTTCGACCAAAATTTAAATCTACCATCTGTATCTGTATTTTCCGTCAGAAATTTCCGATTTTCAAAATCTAAAATTCTTATGAAAGCTGGGCGTTTGTGCAAGATTGATGTGAAAACGGTTTGAACAACATCGAACGAATTCATACCGTATTAAATCCTATTGCCTCGGTACAGTTCATTCTGATACACCCTGTACACCCTGCTTAAGATAAAATACTCAATTTGGTCCTGACATTATATAGCCTACATAGTTCAATGCCCTTTATAATATTACACACATGCTGTTGGCTAGGTCGTCATGTACATGTACTGGCTGAGCGTTCATGCGCCGGTGTACGCGTGTGCACAGACTAGGCAGCAGCATAATTTTACATGTCTACGGTAGACAGCTAGCTCTGTACCATACTCCTAGTTGTCACCTATATGGCACTACGCTCTGTTGTGGAATGACAATATCGTTAGCATGCATATTTTATGACGCTAATATTTCATGATCGCATTGAAATATACCCTCGTCTGCCTTTGTATTATTGAATGCTAATTATGTGATAAGGACAGAGGTTGAATGCTATGCAATAAATCCATGGAATATTGAATTCTGTTGTGGTATTTTAAAAATAAATTGATCATGAATAAATCTTTCACGGATTATGATTTGGAAATACCAGAAATGTAATGAAACAATGCTACATAATATTCATTAGCTACTTTATAAAAGGTACAGCAAAAAATAGTTGTCATGTTGTAACCCAACATTTAAAATTTGTCACGATAAAATAAATAATTTTACATTTTAAAAAGGAAAGTACACCGTAATGTCAGTGGCCATGTTTTTCTACGTTCACAAAATGTGGAACCAAGTCACTATATTGTGGATACTATAAATGCGAACTATTTTTGGCTTTTGCATGACAGGGTGGTTCAGAATGATTTAAACCATGTTTAAAAATTAATAAAAATATAATAACAACATTACAGCCCAAATACAATGCCTGCAATATAATGGGGAACATGTCTCCTACTAACTTTGTCAATTTTATTAAAATATCAATATCCATTCCGATATGACATCACATTATTGAAAATTGGTGAAACCTGTTTTTCACTTTCAGCATATAACTAACAATTGATAAAACTCGCACAGAATGTCCAAACTGCGGCTTGAGAAAGTTTAGTATAAATTACTTAAAGGTATATGACCCGATCACTTTTTTGGGGCTATGCTTTTTTTTTCACATCAAGATATTTTGGTATCAGAAGAATCCCATATTTTTCTCATTATGTCTGTAAAATATTAGGGGTTAGAAATGTTTCATTTGGAAATTATAGGCTAAAATGTGGTGAATTACTGCCAATGGTGGTTAACCACCAACCAGTCTGTGTACTACTCAATGGGCACATGTCTTTTGACCATGCGCTTCTAAAAATAGAACCATTGGAGTTATGCAACTCAAACTTTGGAATGCAACAATTTTAAGGATGACCTTTCATGTAAAATAGAAAACATCAAGTTGAAAATCGGGTCATCTACCTTTAAGCTGAACAATTCCCCCACACCATTCAAATATATTGCTCCATATAACATCACAAACAGTTGATATCTATTAGTGAAAATTAAAATTAAAAGCGGGCACATCAAATAACTAGCTTATCATTAGAATGAGCCTTGTGCCGAACACGGTCAATGGTTTTATGAGTTGCAAAAAAGGTAGTTTTAGTCAAATTTGGAATCTACCATTTTTACAAAAGAGCCCATAATTTCTGTCAGAAACAACTAAATTGTGAAATTCCTAGGAGAGCTAACAATATGTACATGTTGGAATCATAAGCACTTTTACCAATGATAACAATGGTATTCATAACTAACACTGTTCCGGTATAAATTATTGTTGTCACCATGCACATTGATATACACTGAGCCAAAAAAGAAACTTATAAAATTTAAACAGATCACCATAGGGTCAGTACACATTTCTCTTGTGTCATTGAAGCAAACAATTGGTTATTGACTGCCATTTGAAGCAATACATTGCAGTAATATTGTATCCAAATTTGGTACATTTTCATGCACAGAATTTTATTTGGTGATCTGTTAAAATTTTATAAGCTTTTTTTTTTATAAGTTTCTTTTTTGGCTCAGTGTACTTGCACTTGCTTACACTTTAGGGAGGCTCAAGCAGCTACCGCAAAAATGCACAAAATACATTATTTTTTGTGTATAAATCTATGTAATGAACTTCAAAATGGTGAATTTGAAAATGAGTGAGACTACTCAAAATCAGCTGAGTGAACAAATAATTGCGCTCACATTTTTGAATTTTGTACCCACCTACCATACTTTATTGAGTCTGAAATTATACCAATGTCAGAACAATTTTGTGCCTCACGGTTAATTGACCCAATTGTATCATGGTTATAACAATAAAAAGTTCAATGCGCAGTGTGTGATAAAGTGGAATAACGTAAACCAGGTTTTCTATTGTGTTTTTTGTGTAATCGTTCACATATGCATTCCTAGATCATTAGGCCTAAAAAAAAAAGAGTTTGATTAGCGTAACCAGACCGACCCTAAATACATCGCCGACCCTGAATATTTTTTATTATTTTGAGGGGAAAAAGAAAAAGAAAAAGAAAAAATATATTATAAGAATTGAACAAAGTATTAAAGTTTTTGACTGTTTGCTTTCATTTTCGGCTATTTTAAGTCCCCATCGAAATGATATATTGTTGAACACAACAGTACTGTGCAATGTCTACACATAGCTCTAGTGTATTTAATTGCCGGGCAAAAATGTATCGTTGTGTTCAACGATGTGTTCAAAAGTAGGTGATTTAAAAAAAAATAAAAAAAATTTAAAAAAAATCCCGACCGACCTACCCTATTTGTTTTGGTCATGTTACGCCAATCAAACCTTCTTCTTTTTTAGGCCTTACGCTAGCATTTTATTTGATTAAAGGGTAGATTTTCCACTTTTTAAAAATGAAAAACTGAAAGGTTTCTGAAAGTTCATTCATCAGTGATGATCTGATTAATCTCCTCCCCTTTTAAAGCTGTTGAATAATGGAAAATGTAATGTCTTGTGCCCTCTTGTTACTAGACACATGTTGTGACAAGCCCAAATAAGTGACAAATTGAGAAATATGTGTTTATCCAGTAAGGCCAAATTAAATTAATTGTTTGTCTCAAAGCTCCTCTCCTGTTGTAAAACTAATGCGGAATGCGGTTTTTTTTCAAGTTTTTCAAGTTTTTTTTTAAATATAAAATATTGAAATCCTTGTAAAAGTGAACTTTTGTATTTAAGATGATGTGATCAATGAAAATCTGAAAAATCTGTGAAATTTTGGGATTTTTTTTCTTCAGATTTTTGTTTTTCTAATGCGCATCAATAAACTAACGCGCGCGGGAGCTTTGAGACAATGATTTTTTTAATTTGGCCTAATACAAATTTGTGTAATAAATATTTCATTCCATGTCTTGCTGTTACTACTGTTTTGCATTCATGCACAATACATATTTCATTGATCACAACAATTTTGATTGGCTTATGAATTTTGATATTTGTAAAATGTTGTTATTTATTGACCTGTGATTTAATTTTAAGTCATTTTGTTAATTTTAACAACCACCCAGAATATTTCAAAAGACAACCTTCTTTGCTATTGCCACATGGATATAATATGGATGCGAATACAAAGACATTTAATGAGAAGGAGAACACTTAGAAAAGGTGATAACTCAAGGATCAAAAATCTGTTGGACTGACGGCATGGAGGAAGCAACAGGTCTATCTCCTATCTCTGAGCATTGCATGTCAGAAAATAGACAACCGATAGACAACGAACAGTGTTGCTCCATCATCAACGGGTCTCAAAAAATTAGCCATGATCCATACAAGAACAACCATTTAAAAAATCAAAGTGAATTTTAAAATTTACAAAAATGGGTTCCCAAGTAGTTCGTAAATACATTCAAAATTGATAATAATGAAAGTTGTGAAGTGGTGAAAATGTTTGGCAAAATCATTACAACTATAACCCTGTCATCCTGATCCTGTGTCAAAATGAGGTTATGAAAAAAAAATGCAACGGTGGCCGCCATCCTTCAAAACACATGGCCTAATGCGACGTACAAATAAAATCCCATACTCCGAAAGTAATCCAATCATTTTCTGAACAATTCCTCTATTGACATGATAATGGGTCTTATTACATCAAAATGTCATATTAGCATCATACAATTATACACTGAGGGGGTGGAGAGTTATTTCAAGGCAACATTCTGAGAAATAGAAATACTTTGAAAGGTTTATTCCGTTTATGCATTACTGTAAAAGTGGAAATGTTTGCACTACATTATTTTCGCTCATAAATCGGCAAGCACAAAAATGAAAATGTGCGAATGTATTCATTTTGTATGTAGGTCTATGTAAGGAAGCTCAAAATCACAAAAATAAAAACAAGCAAAATTGATGATGCTTTCCAGAACAATGATTTAGATTAGTCGCTTCCATGTACTATACTACCTTTTTAGCGCTAGATATTTGGTGACACAGTTTTTGTTTTGAGTGTATTTGCCTATTTCAAAAGAAAAAGGCTAAACAAAAACAATGAAGTAAATGCATGAGAGAACACTCCGAGTAGAACCACATTTCTGTGAGGGAAAATCTATTTTTAAAGACAAATCCATTTTGAAGACAAATCCAATTTGGGACACCCTGTATGCCCTCCACAGTCAGAGAGCCAATAGATGACCCAAACAATTAGGCATGGACAGTTTACGAGGTAGAATTACATGGATTTTGGGTTTATTGTAACCACAAGAAATAGATCCGAATTGCTGCAGGGACATGTCTATATTTGAAGAAAATCTATTTTTAAAGACAAATCCATTTTGAAGACAAATCCATTTTGGGACACCCTGTCCCTGTATGCCCTCCACAGTCAGAGAGCCAATAGATGACCCAAACAATTAGGCATGGACAGTTTACGAGGTAGAATTACATGGATTTGATTTTGGGTTTATTGTAACCACAAGAAATAGATCCGAAATGCTGCAGGGACATGTCTATATTTTAAGAAAATCTATTTTTAAAGACAAATCCATTTTGAAGACAAATCCATTTTGGGACACCCTGTCCCTGTATGCCCTCCACAGTCAGAGAGCCAATAGATGACCCAAACAATTAGGCATGGACAGTTTACGAGGTAGAATTACATGGATTTTGGGTTTATTGTAACCACAAGAAATAGATCCGAAATGCTGCAGGGACATGTCTATATTTGAAGAAAATCTATTTTTAAAGACAAATCCATTTGAAGACAAATCCATTTTGGGACACCCTGTCCCTGTATGCCCTCCACAGTCAGAGAGCCAATAGATGACCCAAACAATTAGGCATGGACAGTTTACGAGGTAGAATTACATGGATTTTGGGTTTATTGTAACCACAAGAAATAGATCCGAATTGCTGCAGGGACATGTCTATATTTGAAGAAAATCTATTTTTAAAGACAAATCCATTTTGAAGACAAATCCATTTTGGGACACCCTGTCCCTGTATGCCCTCCACAGTCAGAGAGCCAATAGATGACCCAAACAATTACGCATGGACAGTTTACGAGGCAGAATTACATGGATTTTGGGTTTATTGTAACCACAAGAAATAGATCCGAAATGCTGCAGGGACATGTCTATATTTTAAGAAAATCTATTTTTAAAGACAAATCCATTTTGGGACACCCTGTCCCTGTATGCCCTCCACAGTCAGAGAGCCAATAGATGACCCAAACAATTACGCATGGACAGTTTATGAGTCAGAATTACATGGATTTTGGGTTTATTGTAACCACAAGAAATAGATCCGAAATGCTGCAAGGACATAAGTCTATATTATTTGAAGAAAATCTATTTTGAAAGACAAATCCATTTTGAAGACAAATCCAATCTGGGACACCCTGTCCCTGTATGCCCTCCACAGTCAGAGAGCCAATAGATGACCCAAACAATTACGCATGGACAGTTTACGAGGTAGAATTACATGGATTTTGGGTTTATTGTAACCACAAGAAATAGATCCGAAATGCTGCAGGGACATAAGTCTATATTATTTGAAGAAAATCTATTTTGAAAGACAAATCCATTTTGAAGACAAATCCAATTTGGGACACCCTGTCCCTGTATGCCCTCCACAGTCAGAGAGCCAATAGATGACCCAAACAATTACGCATGGACAGTTTACGAGGCAGAATTACATGGATTTTGGGTTTATTGTAACCACAAGAAATAGATCCGAAATGCTGCAGGGACATGTCTATATTTGAAGAAAATCTATTTTTAAAGACAAATCCATTTTGAAGACAAATCCATTTTGGGACACCCTGTCCCTGTATGCCCTCCACAGTCAGAGAGCCAATAGATGACCCAAACAATTAGGCATGGACAGTTTACGAGGTAGAATTACATGGATTTTGGGTTTATTGTAACCACAAGAAATAGATCCGAATTGCTGCAGGGACATGTCTATATTTGAAGAAAATCTATTTTTAAAGACAAATCCATTTTGAAGACAAATCCATTTTGGGACACCCTGTCCCTGTATGCCCTCCACAGTCAGAGAGCCAATAGATGACCCAAACAATTAGGCATGGACAGTTTACGAGGTAGAATTACATGGATTTTGGGTTTATTGTAACCACAAGAAATAGATCCGAATTGCTGCAGGGACATGTCTATATTTGAAGAAAATCTATTTTTAAAGACAAATCCATTTTGAAGACAAATCCATTTTGGGACACCCTGTCCCTGTATGCCCTACACAGTCAGAGAGCCAATAGATGACCCAAACAATTACGCATGGACAGTTTACGAGGCAGAATTACATGGATTTTGATTTTATTGTAACCACAAGAAATAGATCCGAAAATGCTGAACATTTTGCAATGTGTGATACCAGCTAGATTCTGTTCAGATCTGTGAACAGAAATCTTTTATAGTAGCGTTAAATATTATGGGTCTGTCGTCTGCATCGTCTGGACCTGTTACACACAAGGCTGAACCCTGTATGCTATCTAGCTTGTTATGCTGCCATCTATTGGTCAATATGAGTTAATTATGCACAAACTCGTGCCTGTAACTGTGGGCCATAAACTGAGTGCGCGCAGCCATGCGTGTGTAATGCATACACTCGCTAATGCATACACGGCACTGGAATTTATTAAAATACTTTTACTATGTCATTAACATCGATATTATGTTTTCATGATTTGCTCCTGAAATGTTAGCCGCATCTTGATAATATTAAGTTTGAAATAGGTTCAAACTGTATATTTATGATATTATTATAAAGTAATTGACTATCATAGTAAGCTAAGACAATAGGATATGTATGTACACATGTAGGGAGGGGGAGTAGGGCCAGTGGAACATAAGAGCATGCCATCCACAATTCTGGGGAGAGGAGCACATAAATAATGAAATGAATACATAAATGTTTAAGGTGCAAAGTGGGGTTGACTGGCTTTAAAATATAATTTTTGTTGGTGTTTTTCTCATCAGAAAAAGCTATACAATTTAAAGTTGAATTTACTTCTTATTTCATTGAAATCCCGTATTTGGTTAAAAAGTGGTGCCTATTTCAAGTAAAAGAAATTGCGCGAAAAATTTGTCAAATGACATAATTTCATATACTTAGTCATGTTATGTATTTCTTATGTATTTCTTTGTTTTTAAGGGGTAATTTGAACAAAATTAGCCAAAAATAATAATTGCATGTTCAAAAAACAGTTACAAAAGGAAATAATTTGTTATAATAAATATCAAACTTAGCAAGGAATCAACAATAAAATATTTTTTTTGTGTATGCGCACAAAATGCGCACATTACAAAATGGCCGTTTTCTTAAAATCATGACTTTTGGTACAAAAATTCAATTTTTTAAACTTCATCGCCATTTTTCGTCCGATTGGCATGTAATTTGCTGTGAACAATTCTCTTGATGCAAACAACAAAACAATGGTAGGTTTTTTCAATACCAACCCCACAAGCAATTTCACAAGGAAAAAACTCAAACATTTCTGATTTTTCCCCAAAATCTAATTTTTTAAGTTTTGAGAAGAATTTTTGAAAAACCTACCATAACATTGTTAAACCGTTTCAATGAATAGAACTCATGTAAGATACAAAATATTGAAGGAGTTACATTTTGAACATTTGGTGTTGAACTTCTTAATGTTGGTATGTTTTTGGTAAAATGAAGCTAATTTGCATATTAAATTACCCAATTGATAAAAATTCACATTTTGATAACATTATAGTATAAGCTTTCCACATAATGTATAGTTTGTTTGGGTTTACTCTGCTTGAATTAATGTCAATATACTGATGCCATCCATTCTGCCCAATTCAAACCCCACCTTGCACCTTAACTGGCATTTTCACTGTAAGGGGACGCAAAAATGAAACCCTGATCTATGGGTGAGACCGACCCATTTTAGTTGAAATTGGTGTGGAAAGATTTTGCATGCATGTGAATACCGACCCAAATAATTTGTTTGGCATGTCAAATTACGGCAACATTTTTAGAGATTTTTTTGATTTTTTTGATGGTCATTTTGAAGGGTTAAATAAAAAAAACCTGACTGACCCAACCCACCCAACCTGAGAGGTCTGTTCCCGTAAAACAGGGTTTCTTTTTTCCGTCACCTAAAAGGGGCATGTGGTGAGAATAAAACAGTATAACAATATTGAGTCATTTCATGGGTAAGAGCATGATTTTTATTTGTCGGTATTTGTAATGTTGTGAACATCCAAGTGTTACCTTACTACATCGTAGGATGTCAACATTCTGTCATATGATAATTGTGATTTGTTTACTCCAACAAGTAATCTACCAAAGCGTACTACTGAGTCATTCGAGTGCATTATTAAACCTCTCGTCTTAATAAACTTAGAACATTATAGTATTGATGAGAACAAAATGTGAAAAATGTCAGTTCTTTGGGATTGTTTTTATAGTTGTATATGAGGTACTTAGGTGAGATATCGATATCGGAATCAGAAGGAGATTTAATCATGATGATAGGAGCCCAAGAACTGAGGTTGTGTTAGAATTCAATCTTACAAGAAATCCTGGTTCTTTTAGTTCCATCTGGAATGGCTATAAATAATGGGTACATATGATTAACTGTAAAAAAGATTTGATGGAAGGTCAATACAGGGTGTCCCAGAATGTATAAAAAATATAAAACAAATAGTGTTTCAAATTTAAACACTTGATGGTGGAAATGTGTCCTACTTATTCCGTTAATTTCATTGAGATATCCCTTTTTTGTTCCGCTGGGGCAAGACATAAGCGAAAATCTATGAAAATTTGTTTTATATTTTGGCCCATATAATTTATGTTTACAGTTATTTTCTCTATCACTACCAGTATTTCAAACAATGAACCCCACACCTCATAAGTAATATTCAAAACTCCCGCAAAAGAGAGGAAGGTAAACCACTCAAGCTAAACAAATCCTGCCCTATTCAATTAAAGCTTGATTTTCTATGCACACAACAATCGATTGTAATCAAAAGGTTAATTAAAATAAGAAGAGGGTGCAATAATAATGCAAATAACATTTCAGAAATAAAGGGTTAGTGACTTTACTAACTTTATAGATTTCCATAATTGATAATTCCGACAAAAACTGGAAATCTACTATCGTTACAAAGTTGTTTGTATTTTCTATCAGAAATGTCTGATTTTCAAAATGTAAAATTCCTATGAAGGCTGGGCGTTTGGGCAAGATATATGAAAACGGTTTGGACAATATCAATATCATTCATACCGACGTATTACCTCGATGGATATAAATGGAGGAGTCGGCTTTGGTTGTCACATTCATATACCAACTTTCAAAGAATGTGCCCCCCTCCCCCGGGTTCATTACCATTATAAATGAATTCTTTCCCTCCCCGGGCTCATTACCATTTTAAATGAATTCTTTCCCTCTCAAATGTAATATATATACAGGCTTAATATATTTGATGCTCAAAATGATTGGGTATAAAAACAACCATGGTGTATTCAGTTTCAAGCTCTGGAGTACCCCAATTCTAATGTTACATCCTTTCATCACTGGTGTGGTTGTTGTCATAATTGTAGAGGCCATATATTGTCTAGCACCTACTTGAGATTAAATACTGAGTGCTCTGCTTGCTCACTTACAAGATAGACAAAAGCCGGTTTTCTGATTAGTTAGAGGGTAACATTACGCCATTTTGTCTTGCGAGATGCATAGGGATTAATGCCTTCTTCAGATGCTCCACTTGGATATATCATCATTTCCGCTAGGAATTTGAGAGGTGAAAAATTACCCAGACCCCGCCTGAACCAGCCAAGGAGGTGATGGTGTTGATGTTTTGGAATGGAAGATTTAACTCAAAGATGATTTTCTGGTTGATAGCGAGCGAATTATGCTACCTGTTTCCCCTTATGGGTCGAATGTTGAATGTGGCAGCCCCATCTAGAGTTAATGCTTAGGATTGTGGAGAGAGGGCTCATATCTTTTGTTGTACGGCTTCAATGTCGAGAGATTTCCGCTATAGAATGGTAATATTACTGACTACTATTGACTTTGCATGTTTCCCATCATTTTGCAATGTGTAATAATGACTACCTGTATTTGTGCACACTTTTTTATACTCCATTCTACCCAAAGACTGAATATAATGTATGAGCGAAAATTCCAGTGATAGCGGCCTATTGTAATTTACTGGCTTATTCATCGCTATCATAAATAACGATAATGCTGTGTATTTCACTGGTACTGAAGTCGTATTCATACTTGTGGTGAAACATGTATTCCATAAATCTACCTCCTTCTGTGTAGTGAAGCATGACAACAACATGTGTAGTGTAAAAAGAGAAATCGGGAAGCTTTTTGCCGGGCAATTTGGGCAATTTGGCGGAAAAGTTTGTATTTCCTTAGGCCAAACAAAGAAGATTGTCTCTCTCAGAAGCCCGCCCACATTGGTATTTGAAATGAGCTCTGGCGCGTAGGTCTACACGCTGAGGAGGCCTTAAACATTTCTTTTTAAAAAAAAGGTCTCTTATAAGCTTTGATTAGCAAAAAAAGGGGAAAAAATGCATACCTCATAGCCTTTTTAAAATAAAAAAAATCGCACAGCACTTAGCTTTTTTGCCAAATGTTTCTGAGACAGACCTTCTCCTTTGTTTGGCCTTAAAGAAATACATGTACATGAGAAATCATGGGAATTTTTCAATTTTGGAAGGAAATTTAAGTTAGCTTGCTGGGAAATAAAGCATTTTGTCTAGGCCTGAGTCTAACCAAACTCATTCAAATGTATACAAATATGGTGTAAGATATCAGTAGGAAGATTAAGCCCTTTTGTACATTTATATTCTCAAGCTGATTTGATAGGAAGGCTCTCAGGACAGCTAGAGTACGAGAAAAGCCATCACAGCAGATCAAATACCAAATAATATGAATAGATCTAAGCATAAAATCCGGGGGACATTTTTGCTAAGTATACTCCCACGTATGCATCATTTACATGGTAGAATAAAGTGTGATATGTTTGATCTATAAAATATTTACTATTTATTTCGGCTGCTAGAGACTCTCAACAAAGGCTTTGTATACATTGCTCGTTCTTCTGGTTTTCATGTAAACACAGTCCCTGTGGTCTAGTGGATAATCCTATCGCCGCGAATGCGAGAGGGACCGGGTTTCGAGACAGTGTATTTTTAAGGTCTTTGTTAATTTAATTCACGCCAGTTTGTCCAAGTCTATATATTATTTGATCTTGATACATGCCTGGGTCTTAATATTTTTCATGTGGCAGTCGTCTGCAGACGACAGTTCCAAAGTGTCACAAAATGTTTCATAAATGTCAACATTATTGGACTTCATCACCATATTTGGAATCGGCCTGAGAAATGCATTGAAATAAGTACAAACATACCTAGTATTTGTTCAGTAATTCTTGAGAAAGACTTTGAAAGTTAGGAAAGGTTTCTGTATATGGTAAACTAATAGCCGTGTGGAAAGTGTTAAAGTATACTCTTTCCAAAATCGTATTACCAAGTTCATTTGATAGAAAATGATGATTTTCTCCTACTGTTATACAAGTGTCCTATATGCCCTGCCGGGTCAGAAGTTTGTCATAAATTGCAAGAATCAGTGTAGATTCTTTCAAAGAATTTTAGGTGAATGTGGATTCACCAAAAAAAAATACTGGCAAGAATCTATCCGAGTCTGGATTCTCATATTCTCTTTCGCATTTCTACCCTTGCTATGTGTGGGATTTCAAATGGTCACACTTGTGAACATTTCAGAGATATATTAGTGTTTGATAATTATGCATGTTGGCGTCTGTCTACAATGTCAAATGCACCAGACTAAAGCAACACCTCATAACTCATGTTAGAGTTTGCTTTTTTGTAGTTTACATTTCAAATAAGATGACTTTATAAATATAATGTATGATAAGCCAATCTGGTTCTTATTAGGGAATATCTAATGACAGAAAGCATTTCAGTATTGACAATGGTTTTATAAATTAAGCGCTTAACTATTTACTACAGGGTGAGTCAGAAAGAGCGGGCCCTTTTTTCACAAAAGCGGCACAAAAGATGTAGGCATGAATATTCCAAATCAATGGTAGCACTTTCAAGACCTACAATCTGGCTTTCATTCAAAAGAAGAATTTTAAAAATCGACCGTTTCGTTATCATGTTACACTAATTTGAGTAAAGCCCCAACAATCGAAGCAAATCCACGGAATGGTCAAATTATCAAGCCATTCCTGAAAGTATTCTAATGGGGTTTACCTCCTGAATCAATAGATGCCTCCTTTTACTTTTACTTTCCAGTCATTTGAAGATATTTTATCCAACATTCATGTGCCTTTTCAGTTTTTTCACCAGTTTCATTGATCAGCATCTCTGAATCAGGCTTTAAAATACCGGGTTCTACTCAAATGGTTGCAACTTTATAACGCATTGTTCGTATTCAAAATTTCTTTTTTTGAATGAAAGCCAAATATGTGTTCTTTGTAACACTATATTTGGTTTTGAATATGCAGGCCTAATATTTCTGTGGCGCTTTCGCCAAAAAAGTGCCCATTCTTTCTGACTCACCCTGTAGGAAAAAGAAGGGAATTTGGACATCTTGTCACTAGAGGGCTAATGTTTTTATGGTTCATTATAGAGTTGAAATTGTATTTTTCACACTCAGTTTGGGCAACTGATGGATTTCAATCATGGTTTTCCTCTGTAGATCTTGATGGATTTTAACCTTGAACAAGCACATGGCGAAATTAATGTTTGACTTATTTTTTCGATTTTCTTTTCTTCTTCTGAATTTTCAGGCTGTTGGCAAAGGAGCAAAGAAAAAAGGTCGGATCAAGAGATCAGATGGAAGCTTTTCGGATGCTAGCTCAAATAGTTTACTACGACAGGTAAGTTTCCTCAGGTGTCTTGTCGTATGGGCTTCATACAAGATCACCGGCTGTATCTTACATTGGTGGTGACTTCAACATGTATTTTAGTGTATGCGCCATGATATCACACACATTACTCTAATGGGAAGGCATGTGGGACTCATGCAATCAATGGCAAAATGTCAACCCTGGCACAAAAATGCTGCGTCTATGATCAGAGAATGCGATGATGTCGCCCCTCCCAACTTGAGGTAATACAGAGTAAATGAGATTGAATCAAATCTATAAGTAATTTCTGCTTGAGATAGGAATGTCAGTGTTTCCTTTCGGGTAACAGCACTACAGGATATATCACGGTCTCGAGGAAGTGAAATGGACAATTGCGATTGACAGCTGTAGATACGTTCCAACTTGCATTGATGTATGCAGAGTACGCTGCAAGTCTAGTTGGTCAAAAAGTACCCAACTTTCTAGACCAACGTTGGGTCAAATATCAACAGTAACACTTATTGGGTAAATGTTGACCAACAGCGGTTGGGTAATAACTTGTATCCAATAGCCAGACAAGTACTTACATTTTACCCAACATGTAGCAATAATTTGACCAAGAGATGGGCAAGTCTGTAACATAAATATTGGGTAAACTTTACCCAATTGTTTAGATAATGTATTAATTGACCAAGAGATGGGTAATTTATAATAATACAAGTTGTTAAACTTTACCTAATTATTAATACCGTTGATATTTGACCCAACGTTGGGTAAGGGTGTTGGTCAAAAGTTGTTACCCAACAAATGTAGCAATGGTTGCTTATTTGTTGGGTAAATGTTTTCTTCAATTGCGGGATAATAAATAATCAGCAGTTTGTTAATAATTAAACAGCTGTGGGGCATGTCGTATCACTGCTATGGTTGCTTGTTTCGGAGTAATTCTGTTATACCCTTCACAGAGGTATTCATAGTGCATGATTTTTAAGAACGACGCATACTACCAATGTTGGTGTGTAGGGTATAACAGAATTATGCTCTAGTTTCTTATATTTGTCTTCAGTTGTGACCAACAGTAGATGCAGCAAACACCGGCATATAGAGAGCTCTTGGAACAAGGAACATTGGATCTCTCGTTATATCGTCTCAGGTAAGATGTGAACAAGAAAACACAAATATAATATCCGATTATCCGTTGAAAAAGGTGAGAATAATAAAACATGCATTGTACAGAGAATAGACTCGACACAGTAACGTGCTACGCTCCTTTTTGTGGTCATTTACTGAAAAGAAAAGCTCTGATGTTTCTATGGATATTATATCTTGGTTTTCTAGTTAACATCTTACCTGAGAAGTTTTCTGTGAGTTATCCAAGGCCCCACCCTGTTCTTCTAAGAGCTCTCCTATGTCAGCTGCCGTGTCCGCCACTGTGCAGAAAATATTAATAAGGATATCCCGGGAAGTTTGCCCAGCACAGTTGGTCACAAAGTACCCAACTCTTCTGGAATATATTGTATCACTTGACAAATGTCCAGAAAAAAAAATCAACATTTTATTTTGTTAGGCAAAACTTCATCAAACAAACTAGGGATCTTCCAGTGACCAATAATGTTGTCAACCCTGCTCAACCTTATTGGGCAATGATTTTGTTTGACCAACAGTCAATATTTTTGACCAATAAATTAGACAAGTGATTTGCCCAACAATTCTTTTGACCAACAAATTTACAGTGTATTTAACTATGACTCCATTGAAATTGCGTTTCATATGAAGGATACTTTTACTTCTATTGTGGATGGAGCACAGACAGACCACTGTAAGGAGGAAGGAGCCAAGAGAGGACACTGCTTATCTGATCCAAATGCTGCAGATAATGTTGTATTAACAGGCCCATACAACAAGTGCAAATATTGAATAACATGGAATAAAAATGGTTATTATTTATGATACAATTATTACTTGCATGGCTGTGATGGAGTCAAATGTCAGTGAAATGTCATGCAATGATTTCTCATTGTAACAGGTCAAAGTTTTTCCGGTTTATTAAGAACACCACATGCTGCCTAAATTTGACTCGGACCATATGTGAGAGAAAATAAAAGCATCTTACAAAAACATGTTCTTCCTATTATTTGATATTTTGTTACATGGTTTTGTTTGATATCTCTGTCAAAATAAGTCCATGACAAAAAACCTGTTTGTTTTATTGTGATGTTGAACCAGAGATTCGGTATGGCAACACACATCACCATGGTAGGATCAAGCACAAACAAGCAAAATGTGAACAGTAAGAGTCAAGTCATAACCCTAACCCCCAGTTGCATGTTTTTGGGAATCAAACTATCACGTGACAAAAATAGGTCAAATTTGGGCAGAAAAACGGGCACCGCCAGCGCCAGAAATCGAACCCAGGACACCCGTGTGGCAATCTGTTGCCTATCTCATGTATCTAACTGAGCTAAGGGGGCAAGCTTGAAAAAAGTTAAGTTTTGTATGCACATATGATATCCTGCGTGGGCATGGCTGGAGATAAACCTGGGTAACCGCACGCTACCATCATGTGCTAGCATAGCATTTTGTAGCATTTAGTTCCGTTAGGGTTAAAACCTTATAAATACATACATATTCTGTTAAAAAAAATAAAAATAAAATATTTGAAATATAGGAGAGAAAAAATATAAGAAAATAACCCCGAACATTCATATTCAACAAGTTGCTGTTAATATTAGCCTCTAGATATACAAAAAGGAAATACTCGTCCCAGCAGTCCCATATGCCGTGGCAGTGATGCTGTGTGTCTCAATATGATATTACATTGACACCCTATTTCACAGCACAGAGTCTTCAGTATCTAAGTATTGCCATATTATGATGGATAGAGAGGCCCACAGCATTGGCATCAGTGTCAAGATATTTTACAGGGAGGAAAATTGTATTAAGGGGTGTAGAATTCATGGTATTAACTCATTTTATGAAATGATTGTTCATGTTATATTATGATGATGGATAGCTTTACTAGTCAATTAATTGGTATTTAGGAGAGTGAATGTTGGCAAAGGTTGTTGTGTTTTACAAATAATCTAATCAATATGTGGCTTGAATTAAACAAGCTTTTCGCACTTGAATCTATGGACAAGGAATTGCTGCTAAAATTTGTCTTTTGAAACATGCACAATTCTTTGATTGATCAAGGTAATTAGTATTCACACAGAAAAGTGACTTTATTCGACGACCAATCCTCATAACCATTTTTATTGTGCCAAAAAGGAAGATTGATTGTCCAAACATTGACCATTGGGTTGGTGATAAACAAGCTTAGTATATTTGAATGCTTAAAGGGGCACTGGGAGATTGCCGAGAAAAACAAAATTGGAAAAAATGAATTGTGTCAATAGATCATGTACATAGGAACCCTGAAGTATAATAATTTTGAATTGAATTAAAGGTATATGTTCCTATCACTTTTTGGGGGCTATGATTTTTTTTTTCACATCCAAGTTATTTTCATATCAGAAGAATCCCCATATTTTTCTCATTATGTCTGTAAAATCTTAGGGGCCAGAAATGTTCGATTTGAAAATTATAGGCTAAAATGTGGTGAATTACTGCCAAAGGTGGTTAACCACCAACAAGTTTGTGTACTACTCAATAGGCAAATGTCTTTTGACCTTGTGTGTCTAAAAATAGAACCATTGGAGTTATGCAGCTCAACCTTTGGAATGCTACAATTTTAAGGATGACCTTTCATGTAAAATAGAAAACATCAAGTTGAAAATCGGGCCAGCAATCGGAACATCTACCTTAATTGATGGGTGCAAGTAATATGAACTGTACCTGAATTAGCCATTATCGGGTATAGTCTTGAGATTCTCTAATTCCATAAAGTAATATGGAAATGAAAACACTCTTAAACAATAGTGCTATGCCATTATTCTTTAAACTGGCCATGAAAAGCACAACACAACCTGGTTATGATGTTCGGAATGTTGTGGAAAATATGCATAACAAAGTAAGCATTGTAATCATGCCAATACTGTAACTGTAAAATTGAAAATGTTTGCGCTACATTTATTTTTGCACTTTTCGCGCAAGAACCAGCTACCACGAAAATAATAACACGCAAATATATATTTTTTGCGTATAGTTCTACGTGATGAAACTACAAATCGTGAATTTAAAAACCCGCAAAACAGTTGAAAATCTGTAAAGCGCGAAAAAGTAATCGCGCGAAAATTACCACTTTGACGGTATTTATTAAAATTAAAATTGTAATGGTTTAAAACAAAATGAATCATAGTTAGGTAACATATTAATATTAATCGCTTAAAAATGACATACCTAGACTAAAATGAAGTTTGTCATTCTACATGTGTGCGGATTTGATGTGTCCACCATACAGCAATGTAAAATTATGTGCATGTAACCTAATCCCTAGTACTATAGTTTGATCAGTTCCAAATTACCAGCAAAACAGAAGAATGCGGGCGCACACGAAGGCAACAAGCACATTTGCATCATATGCGTGATGCGTGCGTACAGCAAAAAATGTGTGCGTGTCGCCATAATCGTGCATATGCTTGGATTATTTTTGCGCGCAGAGAGGTAAAAACTAAAAATGTCGTGCTAATTTGGAACTGATTAAACTATAATCATGAGAGGAAAGGCATGGTGAGAGAAAATTAAATCCCCCCTGTGATTAGCTATTCACTTAAGTCATTAATAAAGTCACACATGGTGGTATATATATGATTACATTTGCTATCTACTGAAGATAGCAACAAAGATAGCATTGATGTTACATTCTTGATAACTTTATCAACTAAATAGCAAAACAAAAGTGATCAAGCATTGGTGTATATTTTAATCACATATTATTGTGCTATCTACTGAAGATAGCAACATAGTTTTGTGCTCTTTCATTGGTGTTACATTCTTGATAACTTCATCTACAAAAAGTGATCAAGTGACATATTTGAAACATTTTGTAGAATTTTGGAATTTAGGTCCAATTTGCACTTGATAATTTTGCAAGCCATAATTACTACAAGTTAATGTATGCACTGTTTTATTAACTACATTTATATAATATTGAATGGCTTTGAGGGTGATACAAGAATAAATTGCACGAGCTATACAAATATTGCACGAGTCGGAGACGAGTGCAATATATTCTTGTATCACCCGAAAATAAGACATTCAATATTATTATTATTATTTATATAACAGACTGTTTTGATAAAAACTAAATAAGTTAGCCCAAACTGACCTTCTCTGCGCATAACACTCACACGCACATCTTCTGCGCCGCACAAACAGTTTTGGACTGCAATATTTTTTGAATATATTGGATGCACATCCGGGAACTTGGTGCACATAAAATATTCAATACGCACTTTCATTGTACCAGTTGGAAGGCCCATATTAATAATAATTATTAATATTTATTATTTGTTGTTAATCAACATTTTCTGTTTGGTTCCTAGGAATTGACTGTATCATACCAGCTGAGTGGTAGATGAATATATTATTGATTATTTTGATGGTTTTTCAACATAAAAAAAAGATTAATGTACTTCAACTGAACATATTTTGTAATTTTTGGAAATTGCAAATGTTAATTTGTATGTAGACATATCTGTTTAATTTTGATTACAGAACGTATGGAAATTACGGAGTGGTAAAACATAAAGGTTACACTTCTTCAGAGGCAGATTTGTCAAAATGTCAGTATTAAGTAGATGAAATGAGGCTGGTTATTTTAAATAATGGTTGGTAAAGTGTTTGACTGTATAATGGTTTTGGAAGGTGATGTTATGGTTCAAAAGGGGAAAAGAATGGTCTTCTCAGTATATTAAAGGTGAATGTTCCGATCACATAGTTGTATTTTGCCCATCAATATATTTTGGTATCAGAAGAAACCCCATTTTTTTCTTATTATTTCGTTAAAATGTTTGACACAAGATGTGTTCCATTTAGATGTTATAGGCAAAAATGATGTGAAATACTGCCAAAGGGGGTTTACTGACCAAAATACTTCCAAAATAAGAACCATTGGAGGTATGCAACTCAAACTTTGGAATGTGACTATTTCAAGGATGACCCTTATATTTGCATATATGTCAACCATTCATTCCACTGGTCTTTTTTGGAAAACGTTATATTAGTACTAAAAAAAGAGATTTAAATAAAATAAATCACCAACCCTGGAAGATGGTCAATCTAAGAACGGACTCATTTTTGACAGGCAAAACTAGGAAAGTGTTAGTAACTACAATCCAAGAAAGATCTGTTGGAACACTTTGAGGACTTCGTTGAAGTCAACCCCCCCCCCCCCCAGTTCCCCCATTCCATGTCGTTCAGAACTATTTCATCTCCACAGTCGTTGGGACCCTCAACATTGATTGGTTGGGGAAGGGGAGGGATATGAGTTAGTAGGATACATGTAGCTCAAGCTCCACATACAAGTTTGTTGCAAAATCAGCGCTTGAAAATGGTCCCTTAATTGTGGGATATTAGCGGAGAAATGGACTCTTGTGTTCCGACACCAATTTTCCTGTAGTGCTTGTAGGTATAAAGCTATCAGGGAGAAACACAGGCTAGATAATGACACAAAACACAGAGTCTGCCGCCCCTAGGCTTGAATCCAGGCTGCTGCTATGCGAGTCTGGGTGATCGTGCTTCACGATACATGGATTGTGCTCTCCTTACAACCTTTCGGATACAACAACATCATACCTTCTGTGATTGCACAACGAGATACAATGGGAGAACAGGAAGCCAGTCGCATGTCAGATTTTGTTGGATTTAGCGGAATTAGGGTTATATAAAATTATGAAATACTCCTCTTTCATTAATATCATAACTAAATGTGATGCTATGACCATCAGGTCATGACCTTTATAATCCTGAGGATATCCGATATAGGTTCATGACTCCTGGAACTTTACAAGAGGGTCCTATCTCTTGGCTCATTCACCCTACAGTGTATTAGATATCTCTGATAACATACTTATGTCATCCAAATCAGCCTGAAGGCTGTAAGATCTTTTGGTTGTGGTTAGACAAACTCAGACTCTCTGGAGCTGCACCTATACTTTGTTCTTGAAATGCAGGTTTCAGAAGGCATTTAGTTTCAATGATGTTTCTTTGCACAAGCCCTGGGTGGTTTATCAAATCATGTATGACAATCAAATGAACTACTAGTATATTTGAAAGGTATTAAGTCTTTCTTGTCTTTGCTCATCGGCGACATAAGCAGTGCCCCAGTAACATTGACTGTTGTAAGGTATGAAATATTGGCTATAAATCAATAGTCCAAATTGGCAGTTATTTCTGACATAATAAGAGCAAGATTCATAGCCATTTGAAACTGCCTGAAGGCTAAGAGATCCTGTATGTGAAGGCAACATGAGATTCAAAGTAACTGTTAATACTTTGTTCTGGAAATCTGGGGTTTAGAAGGCATTTAGTTACGGTGATATATGTTTGTTTGCACAATGGATGGCCGTGGGTGGATTATCAAGTCATTTATGACAAGCAAATGTACTCTAGCAGTGTATGGAACATCTCTCTCTCTCTCTCTCTCTCCGAGTCTATTAGTTAAGGTTATCACCTCTCCTGTAGTTGTCAGCTACATCCAGTTGCCCTAGGAATTGATCAATATTAGAATACCTCACGTAAACTCTACTACACTCTACGAATGGGGTTCTGAAACTGTTTATTCTATATTACATCAAACCAAACAGAGTTCTAATGATTATACATAACCATATGTGATGCAGCACATCTAAAGGTGTGGGGGGGGGGGGACTTTGCAGGTGAAGTCAATTTTCAGATTATTATGTGCGCTCTCGGAGCATTTTCTAAGCTTTAAGATGACACCAAGTTTATCAAAATTGATCAAGGCATTCAGATTTTACCATTATACCAAAAAGTTCCCCCTTCTGATGTCTTGCATCACATATTTGGTTCATAAAGACCCATATTTGATCAATATATCCATATTTGGTTCTTTGGAGAACATTTTGGGGTTCCTCAATTTTTAAGAACCAGTTTTTTACATTCTTTTCTTAAGGGTTCCATAAATAGAGGACAAAAAGGTTTTAAGTTGAACCATTTTTTTCTGAGAGTGTATTGACATCAAGTAGGTGGAGACCAGATTGTCTGTGGAGAACTCTTCTGGTTAATTGGTGGTATGTGATTCCGTCCCCAAAAGATGATAAATTTGATTTATAAATCCTATTAGTGAGTGAGTGGGGAGTAATGGAAATGTCTAGCTTAGCTAGCGACGAAAAACAAATACCCTGTTTTACGAGCGGACCTCTGAAGTAGGGTCGGTCAGCCGTTTTTTTTCTTTTCCTAAAATAGTAAAATGTCACCAAAGTCTGCAAAAATCTGGAATTTTGTGAAAAATTTGTGATCAAATTTTGTCGGCAGATTTTCGGCCAAAAACGCTGATTTTACATGTGAGAAGAAAAAAAATCTAAAAAATGTTTTTGAAAAAATTCTTGAAAAATGAAAAAGTGGGTCGGTTGGGCCCGTAAAACAGGGTTTGTTTTTTCCTCGCCTTATTGCATCAATAATTCATATCTGCATATATTCAGGACTCTCAACTCATTTCCACCAATTAGTAGTTAATAAAGCAGAAATGCGTTGGATAAAAAGGCATTCATGAATTGATAAATCATAAACATGAATAAAATTAAATTTAATTGCAGAAACGATGAACATGTGCAAAACTATTCAGCTTATTTTTGCGCTTGTCACTCATTTTATCTCTCAAAATTGAGTGTATTTTCATTTCTAGTCTGATTTATGTGTTACATAATTCGTAAGAAAATAACAGTATGCCAATGCTAATAATTTAAACAATGGAACCAAATATTTTTCACATCTGTTTTTTTTATCTTTCAAATTTACTTTTCACATATCATACATTAAATCAATATACACATCAAAATATGGTTTAACATATTTTTGCATATAACACATCAATAGTGATTCGTCAATTCATTCACACATTTTTTTGTAAACACATATTTCTTATAGTGTTCTAAGCTTTTATAACTCTATCTTTCAAATATCATTTACACATTGGATCGTCACATGTCTACATCACATGTTATACATTCACTTGTAGAGATAATTCAGTAATCTATCAATACATGTCTGTATCTTCTTTTTAAATTAATATTTAAAATTGGGATTTTTGATGGCTTTAAATAAGCGTTTGTACATTAAAAAAAATTATATATGTTCCTGCATATCAAACATAATTCTCTTTCTTCCAAAATGTAACACAAATTTCATATTCTGCTGTAATCTTGTATGGTTTTAACCATTTTCTCATATTAAACTCTATTGGTACTAATCTTTTTCGGAACAGCATGTTTTGGGCAAAATTATTTTGTAAGTCCAAATCAGTGGATTAGATTTCTGAAACTTTGTCACCAAAAAGTGAGAGCAAAATAATATTTCTCCTACCCTCTAGTTTGGAAGGAAAAAGGGAAAAAGCAAAAAAAACACAAACAAAAAAACAATAACATAGATTGATATTTGACGATAACATGGGTTTTATTTATATGCTGTGTGAATAAGTAATACGAATAAAAAAAGAGACAAATTATGACTATAGTTTAATCAGTTCCAAATTGGCGAGAGATATTCAGTTTTTATCTCTCCGCGCGCAAAAGTAATCCGAGTGTATGTCCGTGATTATGGCCATTATGAAACGGTATTGGTCACATGCACGCATCACGCATATGATGCACAGTACGCTTGTTGCCTTCTTGCATGCCTGCATCCTTCTGTATTCATTCACTGCTGTAAGGAGGCTTCGCCAATTTGGAACTGATCAGACTATAATATATGATCATTGTTAGGCGTTGACATGATAGCAAGTAATAAAAAAGGTAAAATAGGATGATTATTTATTTATGAATAATAGAGGCAATATGGTACATAGCCTCTGCCTCACCCAAATGATGGCTATAGTTTTCAGTAACAGACAGATGACTGTGAAAATATGGTTGTAGTATAAAGTGTTATGTTGAAGCCAGCTGTGACTTGTCACGTCGAACGAAAGAGCGGGCGATTATCGGCCCTACCCATCTTAACCCCCTTTCTATGACCGTGCTGGAGATCTTAAGACGACCTGCCGGCATGCTAATTACTCTACGTAGTGTCAATACTTCACATATATTCTGGCTAACTCAGAGAGTGTTGTTTTAGCTTTGCGTAACACAAAGGGGAGTAACAAGGTGTTTGCGATGACTATTTTTGACAAATTCTAACTTTGCCCCCTCAATTTAACTTGGTGGCCCCTTCTTTTCATATTTGGGTGAAACATCGGTGGGCTGAACGCCGTCGTACATAGTCCCGAAACCCGAGGCAACCTTACGCCAGTCATGTTTTCTTAAGTACTAACTCTGGGGATGCACATTTCATTTCCTCTGAAAGAGAATACACAGTATTCCGTCTCTTTGCATGTTTGCTGGAGAAGGCACCCATCGGTGAGTGGAAATACTTATGCAGCTCTGATGCCATTCTGGGCCGTTGCAACGTGAGTCTCGACGGGCACAGCAGGCGTATTGTAAGGCAACCTTCACTGGTGCCCCAACACACTACCTTACCGACCCAAGCTTTTTATAGAACTTTGCCTGCCTGCCCGACTGTCTGTATGCATGCATGTAAAAAGAGACTGAGTTAAGCATAGAAAGCCATGCAGTGCCATAGTGGAGCAGTACTCTGCCTTGTAGCTTGGATAACTAACAATATTTGTATACGACAACGAGAGCAATGGAGCTACTACCATTCTGGGTCTTATAAGAGTGTACACCTAATTGGAAAACTATAAAGGATACTGTTTGACAGATCACAAATGACAAATATACGCTGCAAACCGTGGACAATACCTATGCAACTCCAGCTAGTATGTGGCCGGTGAGTATATCTACAGTGCTTTTGCCATAATGCACACTACTTGTACCCCATTTAGATTTTATTATTTCTTAAAATGTATCGTGTCTATATTTCATTTTCATTGGAAAAATCGACACACATGGATGATGGAAGGAGGAGGATATAGTGACACACCGGGAAGGTTTTATGGAATTCTATTGTCTACAAACGTTAGTCATGCATTAAGAGACAAGCTTGGCAATTAATATGCGCGACTGCTTCGGGAGTAAGCATTGAAAATGAAGAGTCAACCATGTCGTGCACTGGCATTCAACAGCATGTGAACTACAGATGATGAGCTAGCTATACCGTGCACATATGATGATGATGACGGGGACAATGATGATATACTGTTTTAACACAGGTGCATTGATTATATGGATAGAGACTGCTTGCCAGAAAACTAACTAGTCAGCAAACGAATAAAAAACTAAAGCCAGAAAGCTAGCTTTGACTGTCATGTCGCTACATGTACATTTGTGTCAGAGATTCTATATAAGCACATCATGCTGTTTGAGCTCTCTTCACCAACTAGGGCCCCATCCTTATGCCGTTCTCTCTGCCGCTGCTGCTGCTGCTGCTGCAATAGAACCAGTTGAATTTTTACGGGGCTTATATATTTGTCTATGACGTTGGTTAAATTGACTGTGTGCCTGGAGGGAAGTAAAGGAGATATGGAAAGAACACATTAGAGGGAGACATTTTTGACAGATTAAATGTGCGGATTTTATTTCCCCCTCCTGTCTTATATGAATTGAGACTTTTGTATGAAATAGCTGTCATGACGGGTGAATTCATAGGGAGTATGTGAATATTAATATGTGTAACAAATGAACACCATGCTCTCATCGCTTTAGGTATAGCTATTTCATGTTTCACCAGAGAGGGCCTCACGGATAGTTGAGTGATATGCATACACGTTAACAGAAATGGCTTACAAGGGTAGAATTTGAAACATACAGTAAAATTATTGCTTTAATTTTAGGGCTATGTTATATAACAATTGGCTCAATCTTTTTAAATTGTAGGTAAAAAGAAGTGTCTATATGCTGGCATTTTAGGGACTTGATTGCGTGCATCATTTAGGGTTAAAGTTCAGCAAATAAATTGGATAATGTTTTAACAGTCTAATTAGTGGTCATAATTGATATGGCTATGCTAATCAGTTAATCTATGCCCAATTTGGATTTTAATTTCAGGCTTGTTCAAAATCATAACTTTCATTCTGTCTTGATGATAGGTGTCAAATAACACTCTGTATATAGTCTCTTTTTATGTACATTTTAATATCATTTGATGTTCAAAGTGGGAAGACAGAGGGGGTGGGGCATGGGTACCATTCCCCTTTCTTGTTTTGCAGCCCTTGGTTCATTATAGAATTTTAAAAAAGCCTGAATAACCCTAATCCTATGGGGGACTAACTAAAATTTGGTCCGCCGCCTCCGGGGTGACCGGCGAGGGAGAAGGCCACCGCACCACAAGCGCTGGGCTTCCCAAGCTAAATTTCGCTGACCATTATATAACTGGGGTGTATTGCAGTATAGGATAGAAGTTGTGTGCATGCGCCTAGAAGGGCTGCTGGCC
Organism: Ophiura sarsii; assembly: GCA_035610835.1. Taxonomy (NCBI): domain Eukaryota; kingdom Metazoa; phylum Echinodermata; class Ophiuroidea; order Amphilepidida; family Ophiuridae; genus Ophiura; species Ophiura sarsii. The sequence goes on from CM069441.1 coordinate 41,401,755, forward strand.
GGTGGTTCAGTTTCGTATAGGAGGGTAAGGGTTACAAATTTAACACTTTTTAGTCACATTAATACTGTAAAAAAAACGAGCCATTTCAGAAGCTCCTTGCAAGAAAACGTTTGCATTTGAAAATTTGGAAATTTTAGTTCTAAGAAATGCATCGAAATGTCTTTTAAATTGGCATTTTTCAAGATCTAGGCTGGTTTGTTTTGTAATGTTCATGTTTAGTGTTCTGCCCTGGAAATACAATTTAAATATGTTCATAAAAGAGCACAAAATCACCTTAGTGAGTTTGTATTTTTTCAGAGCTTATTTCAGGAAGCTCAATGGCCTTAAAGGGCATAGTATCAAACTAATCTCCAACTTATTCATCACCTGTTTGACAATGAAGTACTGTAAAAGCCAATATTTTCGTGTACAGATATTTTGCGAATTTTGATATCATAGACATTTCGTGAATTGTTTTTTTCGTGGGTTACCTTCTGGATGCACTGCATGAATGTTGAAAACAATATTTTTGTGTGTTTTAATTTTTGCGGAAAAAGATTTTGCGCAATAAAACCACCGCAGATATTTCAGCTTTGACAGTACTATTGTACTGTCTGTGTGGGTAGCTTCAAACCATCACATAGAATTATACTTCATTCAATATAAAATGAGCAGAAAATATGATACTCTTGTTTATCCGTGTATACAAGGAATACTATAGTTAATCAGTTCCAAATTGGCGAAAATTGTGAGGCTAATAGTTATCCGTGGGCCCGAATGGATACCTACTTGACCACCGCTCGCTGATACCTGCTTATTTATGATGCGCAAATGCACACTCGCCAATAAATATGCCCAATAAGGCCAAATTAAAAAAATCATTTGTCTCAAAGCTCCCGCGCGCGTTCGTTTATTGATGCGCATTAGAAAAACAAAAATCTGAAAAAAACTTTTTTTTAATTTTTTTAATTTTTTTTCAAAAAAAAAAAAAAAAAAATCCCAAAATTTCACTGATTTTTCAGATTTTCATTGATCACATCATCTTAAATACAAAAGTTCACTTTTACAAGGATTTCAATATTTTATATTTAAAAAAAACCAAACAACCGCATTCCGCATTAGTTTTACAACAGGAGAGGAGCTTTGAGACAAACAATTAATTTAATTTGGCCTAACATTGATTCTTTTTGCGCACAGACAAAAATACAAGCTTCACAATTCTTGCCAATTTGGAACTATAGCTGGAGCCTGCTTATAAGGCGGGTCACGTTTTGTTGTTGTTGTTTTTTTAAATAATTTTTTTATCCGAAGATTTCATAATCTTGGACATATTTTGTCCCAAAGATGTAGAAATAAATTCTATGAAATGTTTTGAAGTCCAATTTATCAAATGTAAGTAAAAAATATTGCGCACAAAACTTATCAAAATATTCACATCACCGGACTGTACGCCCACTTCGTTTTGTACACACTGCTTCCAGGAAAAAAACTCAACATGACCTTTGCCCAATTTATTTCAAGTCGACCATGTGCGTTTCTAGAAAGGTTTCTTTGAAAAATAAATTGTAAAGATAGAACAGTGAAACAATGTGTCTTTTTTGCACCGTGTATAAACAAAAAACAAAACAGAAAGAATGAAGAAAAAAAATGTATCAATCTTCCAAAGTATGTCCTAAAAATCTAAATTAAATCTAGCAACACTGGGTAACCTGCTGTCTCTAAAGTTCGGATTCACAGGATCTGCTTTTCGTGGCGTCGTTCCAACAACATGGATATCTAGGCGGTTTCAATCGTTTGTAAGCTGGACAATACGATAGTTTGGAGCGTCGTTTCGTCCATACACGCTGCTGGCACGTTTCTATCCATTTTCGACAAGCAAAACAGCAACGACAGATTGTCTGCACATGTGTCACGCTCGCCAAATGGGCCATGGCAGAATGTCAAATTGGGTGGAAAAATAAAAATAAAACCCTACCGATCGACCGGCAACCAAACATATTATTTTTTTTGGCCTAAGGCCAATTAAAATTTATTCCAAGTTTACTGCTTCCTGCCCACGCCCAAAATTGAGAATTGCAAAATATTTAACTATTTGATTTTTTATTTAGGACTTTCCCCGAAAATTACTCTCAATAACATCCATTTGCTACTTTCATACTTTGATGATATCAGAAAAGATGATGTATGAACAAAGAACATAATTGTATTATTACTTGGGTATAAAATAAATCATAGTTGTAAAATAATTAGATGCATAGTCCTTGATATAATGGGAGGATATTAGTTGCTACCACTTGTTTCAAAATAAAGGAAATAAAAGATATTAACAAGTAAGTAATTAATATTAAAAGTCACCTCATCCTTTTTGTTTTCAAACTTTTAAACCAGTAAACCCAGAACCTATTTCAATTGACCTAATGCAAGTACCGTATTATCCCTAATAAGCGCCCCTGCCCTAATAAGCGCCCACCCCTAAATTTTTGAATGACTTGGAAAAGAAAAACAATTAAATACTCACCCACCTTACCCTAAATGTTGAAAAGTGAGTTAATTTGGAATAAAGATCCCTAACTTCAACATAACCATGAGTGTGGTAGTAGATGATTCACATATCACACAATTTTAAAGGAAATTTAAAACGCTTAGCCCTAAAATGTACTTTGGTTTTCTGTATGAACGTGCTACTCAAGATTGTTGAATTCTACAACTAAAGCAAAATTAATGGCAGTAATTGTGTAACAAATATTCTGTCCACTGGCTCCACCCGAAATGACTTGGCTAAACGCCCTGGGCGCTTATTAGGGATAATATGGTACACAGCATGTATCTCATGTGCTTCATATTCTCTTGGAGCTGCTGGTATATTGCACATTTCTTGAATTCAACTGAGTCTAGGGTAGTCATAAACTAGTCTTTTTTGTATGGAAAGAACTGTAGGCACCAACAGTATTATGTTCTGTATAATAAGGAGAAAAATATCATAAATATGTGTACAGTATAAATCAAAATTCCAATGGTTAACTGATAAAACAACGTAATTTGTGACAAAATAAAAATAAACAGAAAACAAGTGACCATCTTGAATTTTTATTTTGTGCGCCTAAAACAAGACATCGAATGAGTAAATTCTGTCTATCTGTGCAATGCCCTAATAACCACTCGGCCACTCTTATGGTTGACAATTTACGTGGCATTCCCCAATAATTATAAAAGTATATCATACGGCCAGAATATCATCAAGTATTATTTATCTGGTGGCAGAGTGGGCTTATCAAAGGTTCCAAATTTTGATTGTTGAATTCAGCTCCAGATGATGCGGCAAAATTTGTCTTAACCACCAACAAAAATTCTAAAAAGGAGAATATGAAACATCTTATTATGATCTACCATCGTGTGGATTGAGTTTTTTACGAAACTCAAAAATAAGGTATTTACGGACATTTCCCCCGAATTTTGATACTGTTTCATCCTGTTCGAGTCAGTTTTCACTCCCATGTAGCTGCATGTTTTCACAAATTTCAGAGCAAACGTTACTATATATTGATTTATGCACATATCAATTGCAACCCCGGCCCCTGGGTACCGGGACTTGTTGTATCAATTGCGTTACCCAGAAAACTGGGAATTTAGGCGGGGAGTTTAGGTGAGTGAGGGCCAGGGTTTCGCTGTGATTTGCCCCAAGCTTTATCAACCATTCAACGGCTCGGTTCAGTATGCAAGTATAGGCCCATAATATAGTGAGTATTCAGTAACATCATATGCTACATGTAGCTGTATAAATCTAGAAGTGATTGCACTTTTTTCGTTCGTTGCCATATTCAATTTTTTGGTAACAAATACCAACATGCACACCAAATGGATGGCTAAAATCCCCTCTCTTACCGATCTAAAGAACCGATCCAAACAGTTAGTTCGTCCCTATATTTCATTTACATCATGCTCATTTATTATTGTTTATGTTTAATCCACACGCAATAATCTACTTGCCGATTGCATTGTCTCCAGAATTCCCCTCTTGTTGAAATTGATGTCATTTATTTAATTTATTATATTTAAACTTATTATAGTCGCACATGTTATTCGAGGATATCAATAATTGCTACCTGAATCGCTATTGCGCAAGTCAACTATGACGTCATTTATTTTATTATTACGTCGCACATGTTATTCGAGGATATCAATATTTGCTACCCTGAATCGCTATTGCGCAAGTCAACTATTACGTCATTAATTTTATTTATCATATTTTGACATCGCACATGTTATTTGAAGGTATCAATAATTGCTACCCTGAAACGTGACTGCGCAGTATGTCATTTATTTGATATATTATTGACATCGTCGCACATGGTTTATTTTATGAATGGCTGGTGCCAGCTGATGAAACGTTTTTACAGCCTTATAAAGTTTGTATTCACGGACTGGTAGTGGTTTTCCCGGGGGGTTGTTGTAACCAGAGGAGGATGATCATCTTTAAATTATACCATCAGAGGCCTACTTTGGAAGCATTTTATGATTTTATTGAATCCATTCAGAGATCTGCAATTCAACGAAGATTGCGAAATTAGTAGCCTATATAGCAGGCCTTCTCAATTAGATTTTGTGAAGCACCACTTTTGAGATGTTAGTGATCTAGAAGCGCCACTATCCCTGCAAGCGCAGCGAGCGAATAACGTGTGGGGCCCAGGGGCCGCCTTAGTGCCTTGGTGGGGGTCCAGGGGGCGAAGGCCCCTGGAAGCTCATGGGTTTACCCCTTTTTAAGAGGCTAAGGAGAGCTATATTTGCATGCAATATGGTACAAGAAATAAAGAGATGTTGATGGTAAAACGTACAAAAATTGGTAGAAAATGTAGTGATAATCAATAGGCCTACTACTAATAATCATGACTTACCCCAATACAGTTAGTGGCTTCTTGCGATCTGGTTGATTTTTTGTTGTTGAAATTTTTTGAAAATAAATTCTTTAATTTTTATAATTTTTTAATTTTATTTATTTTTAAATTTATTATTTTTCCATGCGTCCTTCCGCGCGCCACTCGTACTGATGCAATGCGCCACAAATGGCGTGCGCGCCACCATTTGAGAAGGCCTGGGCTAAGGAGAGCTATATTTGCATGCAATATGGTACAAGAAATAAAGAGATGTTGATGGTAAAATGTACAAAAATTGGTAGAAAATGTAGTGATAATCAATAGGCCTACTACTAATAATCATGACTTACCCCACTACAGTTAGTGGCTTCTTGCGATCTGGTTGATTTTTTTTGTTGACATTTTTTGAAATTTTTATAATTTTTTAATTTTATTTATTTTTTAATTTATTATTTTTCCATGCGTCCTTCCGCGCGCCACTCGTACTGATGCAATGCGCCACAAATGGCGCGCGCGCCACCATTTGAGAAGGCCTGCTATATAGTATGCCTGCCAAATTTGGAACCAAAGTATGCATGCAGTTCGAGCTACGAACAAGACGAAGCATGAAGACAGGATCGTGAGAAACCATACTATGCAATATAGCCCAAGAAAACCCAAGAAAACCCCTGGGATTGTATCAATGCCCGGCCCTATGGGCCGGGACTTGTCAAGGGATTTACTCAATATGTTTGCCCCGCCTGTCTGGGACTTTGCCGGGGAATTTAAAATTTTAAAAATACACACCTCCGGCACAAGTCCCGGCCATCCCCGGGTACCCAGGGGCTGGGGTTACAATTGATGAGAGCATTATTGGAAAAATATAAAGCGAAAGGGACGTTTACTTCAATGTAGATTAAGGTTGTTCCTATGGCTCATTTTTTATTTGATATTTTAATAGAGCTTGCTGAGCTCCACAATAATCTGAAATTTGAGATTGATCGGAGGTACGGTTTTCTAGATATGACAATTTTATTATCAAAAATCAATTTTAAGTCATTTTGAATTCTATTGTTTTTCGGCCAACAGAGGGCAATCTATTTTCTTTTGTTTTATATTGTTTTTTTGACTCCCTAGGTAAATTTTTTATTAAAAATTAGTTTTTTGTTTTTGCTCTAATTTTTTATTGAAAACTCCATTAGATACCCGCAACACAGGAATTAAGGAGAGTTGTATAGTCAACATATACACCAAGTGGCATTACATTTAGTAAAGTTCATGAACTTGAAAAAAATAATTAAGTGCATTAATTAGCCTAATTTTTTTTAATTTTTAATTTTTAGATAATTAAGTATAATTAATTATGCAGATGTCTTACAGCCTCTCGCAGCACAGGAAACCTTCTAAAAACTATAATTAACAAGCTCCCAAAATGTCAGCTTTGTAGCATTTATACTTTTCTTGTAAATACTGTTTTAAATATTAAAAACCACATTCCATACAGTCACAACTTGGCTCACACCATTATTTCAAAAGTTCCAAGAAAAGAATGGAGAGACAAACTTGTGTTTTTTTTTGACTAAATGATAATATCCTAAGAATATGCGTAATTTGCAATGTGACATTAGGACTTGTATTTACAACAGAATCTCGGCTAAAGACATGTGTTTTCGCTATTCACAACTATGGATGTGTACTAACTAAACCAATCATGCAATGACCATTAATGTCTGCATGCTGATGGGATCTGGTTATGTTATGTACATGTGTCATTCCAAAGTCTCATCAAAGGCTCATTACTAATTATTTGTCATTTATTCAAATGAACGTAATGATGATATTCCACATGGTCAGACTGACCGATTAGTAAGTAGGGGTACAACTGAAAGTAACAATTTTGAGCAACAGAAAAATCGAAAAAGAAAAGCTAACCTTTCAAATTGAAAATTATCTGGTATATTTGACAAATTAAACCTTGTGTATGCAGAATGACTATGATCACAACCTAGAAGCATCATTTTTAGGTCGTACGTAGGAAGAGACCTTATGGCAGCATCCTTCGTGTGTAGTCTGTGTGTGGGGTGTGTGTGTCAACAATTTGGTATACACTTTTTCAACAATTTGGTATACACTTTTTGTTTTGTCCATTTCTTTTCCATACAATGTCCAATTGCAATCAAACTTCGGTCATAGATGCAACATGGGAACCTTCATATGTAAATGAGGTCAAAGGTCACATACCAAGGTCAAAGGTCATCCGAGGTCAAGATGTATATGTAAAAGTGGCTGCATATGTAAAATTGATTACATTTGTCCATTTCTTTTCCATACAATGACCAATTGTAACCAAACTTTGGTCATAGATGCAACATGGAAACCTTCATATGTTAATGAGGTCAAAGGTCACATACCAAGGTCAAAGGTCATCTGAGGTCAAGATGTAAATGTAGAAATGGCTGCATATGTAAAATTGATTACATTTTTCCATTTCTTTTCCATACAATGACCAATTGTAACCAAACTTCGGTCATAGATGCAACATGGAAACCTTCAGATGTTAATGAGGTCAAAGGTCACATACCAAGGTCAAAGGTCATCTGAGGTCAAGATGTAAAAGTGGCTGCATATGTAAAATTGATTACATTTGTCCATTTCTTTTCCATACAATGACCAATTGCAACTAAACTTCAGTCATAGATACAACATGGAAACCCGCATATGTTAATGAGGTCAAAGGTCGCATAGAAAGGTCAAAGGCCATCTGAGGTCAAGATGTAAAATTTAGTACACCTTTTTTTTGTTGTCTCTTGTTCATTTTTTTTTGTCTCTTGTTCATTTTTTTGTTGTCTCTTGTTCATTTTTTTTTGGTCTCTTGTTCATTTTTCCATACAATGACCAATTGCAACCAAACTTGGGTCATGGATGCAACATGGAAACATTCATATGTTAATTAGGTCAAAGGTCACATACCAAGGTCAAACGTCATATGAGGTCAAGATGTAAAATTAGCTGCATATGTAAAGTTAATTTCATTTAAACAGGTGAAGTACAATTGCAACCAAACTCAGGATGTTTATTTTATTTTTTATATCCTGGATCCGCTAGTGGTCTAACCTCTTTCTTTCTAGATGCCTGTGGTTTGAGATCCACCTTGTTTTTAATCTACCCATATAAACGGACGACCTATTTGGGACCGCTGTCCCTATTTTTTATTTCTAGTTTGAAATTTTAAAAGTTCTTCACTCCGGATTCCCTAGATAATGCTATGGAAAATGCCTGCAACCCACCAATAAATAAATGATAAAAAAGCACAACCCCCCCCCCCAAAGTAAAACAAAACAAGCAACCAAAAAAAAAAAAAAAAAAATGAATCAAAATAATAATAACAATAATATTGAATTTTGATATTTGTGTTTAGTGCAACATATATACATGACCATCAATTTTACAAGAGTTTCGAGACAAGCAGTAAATTGAATACAGCCTAACTGTTATGATTATCATTTTATACTCGTCTAGCATCCCCAACACTTACACAAATTAACTGATTGTTTTAATCAAATAAATTGGCTGCCATATTTCAAGTTCACTGTAGCGTATATATTTTATCTTCTCATCATAGTTACAGTAACCACAAAACAGACAATAATATTTAGGAGAGTGTGATAATCGATCCCATCCAAACCAATCTTTATATCGATCAATATCTGCCCATATGTGGATCTTTTACCCCATTTAGCTTAATGGAATATTCTCTTGTAATAACGCTCGTATTTTATATTAGTAGTTATCTCGTCAGCTTGTTAATGCACTTGTATGGAGCTCTTGTAAATATGTTTAGCTCTCGGCTTTAATGTGCCAAGTATATGACCCGGCATAATTTAAAATGCGATTATGTAGTCGAGCTAATTGTATCAAATATTCACCCGATAAATGTGTGAATAATTGTATTGATTATCGCATCTAGCATAAATCCTGCCAGGGCGTTAGGTAATTGCTATTAATATCAAGGACCTTGACTGCTGCAGATATATACCCACAATATACATCCTGGGTAGTTTCCCGTATGTTGCCACACCCCTGTGATGACAAATGGAACTGCCCATCTCGGCAATGCATAGTGCTCATACTGTATTAGCTACTGCTCATCAGCAATTCGTGTCGTGGGGCGAGGCTTGACGTTGTGGGTAATATACATCAGTACACCGGTCTATCCACACCGGCTCAACACATAACAACCTCCATAATATTCACAATGTATCAACAATAATTTGATACCAAATGGTAACAATTCTCATCATCATTGAGTACAAACCTAATCTACCGGATGATATAAAACACACAGATTTCATATCCCAGTCCGGAGCGGGTTCTCCGTACGCTGGAGGAATTATTAGAGGAAATAAATCTAAATTTACTGTATGGAAAGAGACAATAATGCATCTTAGCTGAGCGTAAGGTGGAGAAGGCCTCAACTGAGTGTGTCTATATTGCATGTAGGGGACAGCGGTGTGACATGTTACGCGCATGGCTGACTATATTTTTCTCTTAAAGCCATCGGCCATGCTAGATCCTTCATTCTGTACAGTGCCTTCATAATAAACACTATTTTTTAACCGGGGCGTTACATACGTGCCCTTAGTTACCCCTTGGTGTCTTCAATACGGGTCCGGATGACAAAGCGAAGGATTTTACCAAGATGACCTGGACACGGAAGGAAAGGGGATCCTATTCCTCAGTGAGTCAATTCGATCCGGATTATTTTATGTCAACGGATGAGGTACGGTAGATCAGCACTATTTGACATGTACATATATTATAACTAGTAGCATTGGTGACTGGATGGGGCCTTTTCATTCATAAATTGCCCGCCATTATACTATATGAGGGAAACGATACAGGGACATTTTAAAACACAAAATATTATGCCATGAACTCATATCATACAATATTGATATTCTGGTGATAAAATTAATATGATTATGACTCTCTATTATTGATAAATTTCATACAAGTCCAGGGTATGATTAAAAAACAAAATACAAGCGCTACATACATGCGTACACATATGAATCAATATTATCATCGACAATTTTGTTTTATGGATTTTTGTTTGTTTGATTTAAAGATTATGTTACCTACTATTTTTAATCACGCAATGGTCTCCATTCTTGGATAAAACATTTAATATCGAAAAATTGAATATCATGTGTGATCCATTCGTAAACGCTTCTCAGCTGCCATTTTGAATATTTAAAGGAGATGAATGAAATGTGCACGTAGATAGCAGGCAGTTAAAACATACAAATTCAATATGTGAATATCATGCTTGATCCATCCTATCTAAGGCAGCCATTTTGAATATTTAAAATAGGCAAGGAGAGTGTTTACATGTAGGGTAATGACTGATGCTGTGTCACTATCATAGTAAGCTATTGGCCATGTAAAACTATAAATGTATATAAATGGTTAATTTGTGTAAATGTCACTCAGAGAAGATTGTAAAATTATAAATAAGGATACTCTCACACTAACTGTTAAAATACAAAAACCTTAATTTTTGAATAAGTTCATCTGGATTGTAGATTGACATTTTGGTGACACTTTATGTTGAACAACTCTGTTATGTTATTCGCGTTTTAGACAGTTTCATTTCCCCTGTTGAAAAACTTCTTTGGTAATGTCTTGATCCACTCTTGATCCACTTGTTTCCACCGCAAGATTTGTTCACATTCTCGTTCCCAGGAAGCTCAGGTCAGGTGTTATCAGTGGATCGTAGACATGATTCAGAGAATAATTACCCTCTTCATGGTTGATGATTTGGGCCCACTGCCTGCGTATCCAAATGGATTCTCTTATCCATCACTTCTGAAAAATAAAAATATATAGATATTAATAAAAACATTAACTTGTATCATCAACATGAATATGAAAATTATGCCATGAATTTACCATTCCATTATATTTACACATGGTACATGAAAAACCATGTAATTATTAAATAGTGCTGTTATCGAGATCTTTTTTTCATGTCGACATGTTGCTATTTTAGAATCTCGATATCGACATGATGTCGACATATTATGATCCAAATATCAAGCAAGCTGTGTCCCCGCAAATTAATGTCCGCGATAGTATAGAATATCACCGCAGATCGAAAATATCGCCAAGTCAATATGTGAAGTGGTGAGGGGGAACTAGCGTAGGCCTAATTACTTTTAACGATTTGCTATCGTTGGATATTGGAGTTTTTTCACAACTCTTGCCGATTTTCATTTATAAAAATCACTTTGCCGATTATTTTTTTCTCAAATCATTACGGACGATTTAATGTCAATTATATTGACATCCCAAAGTTGATCGATATCAACTTTGGGATGTCGATATAATTCGGGATAATGTCGGGATAATAGCCGATATCGACATAATGTCGACATCGTCCATGTCGATGACAGCTCTATTATTAAATGACTAATTTGCTTAGAGGTCACGCATTGTGTAATTATAAATAGGAATACACTCTCTACGCTGCGAAAATATAAATACACACACACACTAGTACAGTCTGTATGAATATAAATAACTATGCCATAAATTCATTATTCCATCCCGTCCTATCAGTCAATTATTATCATTACAAGTCATCATCTGCTATTATAAACAAACAAAATGGCTGCCATATTTCAAAATAGAGATTGTTTCTTTGCAATCACTAATTTGTATGGTGACAGCATTTTATCTGTAAAAAAAAAAGGTTCTTTGACACCATAAGGTTGTGATTTTCGACATTGGAGTTTCCATTAGTCGATAAATATGTCATTACAGCCAACATGATCAATAAATCTTTACTGATCCATAAATAGGTATTGTGTTCAAATATAATTTACTCCACAATAATTATTATGTAAATTGTAAATTATTTTGTTATATTGGAATACACTGGTAAGTTGATGCCTTAGCATGTATTACACCAATATAATGTATATATTTATAATTTTGAAACAACACCAATCCAGCTTGAATTTGGAATGTGACTTATTTGAACAAACGTTTCATGTACATGTAGATTTGAACAGACACTGAATGTCCTGAAATTAAATCCTGAAACCAGGAAATGAAAGGAATCCAGGACATTTTCTGGAAATCACATTCTAGTGTTTATCGTAGGAACAAGGATTCAGGATATATAATTTTTTGGTTATTTCTGGCATTTTTGAGAAGAAATAAGCTTCCCAGTTACATCAGTTACATGTAGTATTTTGAGTTAATTGTCGCACTATCAGTGGTAAATGAGCAAGTGAGCACGGTATCGGTCTTCCATTGTGAAGTCCCTCTCCTCCCCTACATGTGTTTAGTTTTACACCGTTTACCTGCTTTTGAATATAGCAACCCTCTTCCCGTCATTATGGGTTAATTCAAATTTGCACTTTTTATCAGTCTCGGCAACGGGTGCCCACCCCTTTAGTTTTGTAAGTGATGATTCTGAGTGATACCGAATCATGAAGTTGACAATTGTGTGACATGGTGGTAAGAGATTGCTAATCCTACATGTCTGTTCATCATCCAATTTGTAAAGATGCAAAGATAAAATATTTTATTTCATAAGATAAAATAACCTTCTGGCACAGCAATGGATTAGAATTATCTCTAGTAATTTGAAAAGGTGCACAAGTGATTAAAAATAATAAATAGATAAACAGGTACGTTTGAATATAACAAAATTACAAACATACTTGAATGTTTATTTACAATCTGTGTTAAACCGGCAATATTTATTAAAGCTGTCCTATTAACATTATTTTTGGCAACTCCAAATGTCTTTTATTATTCATGAACAATTTATATTGTTGTTTTGATTTTGAACAACTCAAAAAGTTGTAAATGTTTTTGTCATTTTAAAAAGATTTATTGTATTAAATGTACTAGTAACTAGAAACAAATCAATCCATGTTGCATACAAGCTAGATTGGGTATCAAGTTTGAGAATATTGTATGATATTTTGTGCTATCTTAAGCAGGTAGCACAATATTGATATTGTGCTATCTTCAGTAGATAGCACAGTAGGTCACTCTGTCCATAGATTGGTATAATTGGTTATTTATTTTCATTATGATGTGTATCACCTGAAAGTACAAAATACTGGGTGCTATCTTCAGTAGATAACACATTAAAGGTGTATGTTCTAGGATCCTAGTATGTTCCGATCACTTTTTGGGGGCTATGATTTTTTTTTCACATCAAGATATTTGATATCCGAAGAATCTCCATATTTTTCTCATTATGTCTGTAAAATCTTAGGGGCCAGAAATGTTCCATTTAGAAATGATAGGCTAAAATGTGGTGAATTACTACCAAAGGTGGTTAACCATCAGCCAGTTTGTGTACTACTCAATGGGCAAATTTATTTTGACATTGTGCTTGTAAAATTAGAACCATTGAAGTTATGCAACTCTAACTTTGGAATGTGACAATTTTTAAGGATGACCTTTCATGTAAAATAGTAAACATCAAGTTGAAAATCGGGCCAGCAATCAGAACACATCTACCTTTAATGAATGTGTTATCTTCAGTAGATAACACATTGATGAATCTGTTATCTTCAGTATATAACACAATTATCATTGTGCTATCTTCAGTAGATAGCACATTGATGAATGTGTTATCTACAGTAGATAAACACATTGATGAATATGTTATCTACAGTAGATAAACACATTGATGAATGTGTTATCTTCAGTATGTAACACATTTATGATTCTGCTATCTTCAGTAGATAGCATATTAATAAAAAATAGTAGTTACTTGTTACCAGCAGTGAACATTCCCAACTATTCCAGAATTACCATGACAATGGTATTTGACTTCCTCTAAATCAAGATATTGTTTACAGATATAATTACAAATAATAGAGCTATGGATGAATTGCCAACTAAATGGTATTCAAAATCTACCATTTTAAAATCCATTTGGGACAAATACAAATGTATAAATGATAGATTATCTCATTTTCAAAGAAAGAGAATAAGAATATCATTATAAATTACAAGAAAAATTGTATATTTGAAAAGTAAACAAATAGATACACATATTTCAACATTTTTAAACACAGACAATCATCCATACAATTGTAAACAAATCAGTTAGTATGCTGATGAGTTAAAGGAAAAAATGTCCCCCAAAATATATATATATTGATGCATTTAGGCCAAACAAAGAAAAAGGTTTGTCTCAGAAGCCCGCACGCATTGGTATGTGAAATGAGCTTCGGCGCTTAGGTCTAATAAAAAAAAAGGCATACCTTGTATCTTTTTTTCTGAAAAATAAATAAATCGCACAGCACTTGGCTATTTTGCAAAATGTTTCTGAGACAAACAGTTAACTTTGTTTGGCCTTATATCGATATGTCTTGTTATGATATTTCATAGGAAACTCAAACAGTATTGTATTCAAATAAACATCACATTCAAACAGTAAAATACTAGCTGTGGAGACATTAAAACTAATGACACAAGACAGCGAAAACCGTTTAGATGGGAATATATTTATAGTATTGTAACCGCACATCAAAATGAACTCAACTGAACCCATGAAAGATTAATCAATTAAAGAAAGCCATTCAACTCGCTATACAGGTACATCCATCCTCAAAATACTCAACAAATAAACCATGTGAATGAAGATCAGCCATCACTTATTGGAAATTGTTCAACGCTAAATACTTGACTACTGCCATTTCTATGCTATTGTTGACTCAGGTTTTGCATAAATTGACATTTTCACAGCGGCCATTTTATGTGGCGCAGGCCTGTCTGTTGGCACATTATGGCCAGTTGAGCTTTACGTAAGACTGTATTTCTTTGCAGTATAATATTATATGACATTTTAATATTTAATATGGTAACTTATGTCTCATCTCAGTAGACTGCCCTTCTTGAGTCAATTGTTGCTCTGTATAGCTGGGTGTGTCTGATCATTAAAGCAATGGGAGATTGTGAGATTAAAGGGAAGCAGCAAGTTGTACACTTGGCATTCTCAGATCAATGTTGTTGTTTTTTCAAATCTTAAATTGATATTTTTTATTTGTTTAAAAAAACACATTAGACATGTTAGGATGATAATATGCAGCAATTCGTGAACAGATTGCTTAGCAAATTGATGTTTCATTTTTTCTCAAAATCAATTCCTCTCAGCCCATCCATATGATTGAATCGGTAAGTTGTCATCATGTTGAATGTTCTTCACGTAAAAAGTGTAACATGACCCGACTGAACGAGACAGAGTGTCTCTACACTCGCAGATCGGCAAAAGGTCACTTTCTGGCACCGTCACTGGCAACCAATCAAAACGCTAGCAGGAGAAGCTTATTAGTTTAAACATGGAAAATGCAAATAGGATTGGGTGCATGGATGATCGATAATGCTTCGGGTAGGAGAAGGGAACGAGTAAGGGGAATCCCCATTTAGCGAGGCAATAGGGGTTTATTTTCAGTATTGACTCCACTTGTCTTGTTGGATTGGGGAACATTATTGAATAGTTGGGATAGTGGGTAACACATGTTTAAAACATCATTATACGTGGGGTGATTAATGTTTACGCGGCGGTACTTGGTTATCCGTTAGTGACCTGCGTTTAGTTGTGCGGACAAGTTAATGACAGCATTTGATTGGGTTGCACGTAACGTGTATATTCATGAGGTTTTGAATAATAGAATAATTGGTACAAATTATTCTTATTGATGGTTATATAATCATAATGATTACCAATTGTGATATAATAATAAAATAACAGCAGTAGGAACAAAATTGGCACGTAAATTAAAATGTATTATTGAACCAGCTGTTAAGTATGAGAGAGTATTCAAAATTAATGTTACTGCTAAGCTCAAACTAGTGTAGTTCTGGGATTTCTATCATCATTATGCTTTTAGGGAGAGTTGGTCTACGATTTAGGTGATGAAAAAAAGAAACCCTGTTCTACGAGTCCGACTACGGACCAACCCATTTATTTTAGAAATTGGGGAACAATCTTTCACATGAAAATCAATACTGAATTTCTAAATAGATTTGTGCGAGTTTTTTTGTCATTTTGATGGGGGGAGAGGGGAAGAAAAAAGATGAATAAAGCCTGACCGGCCCGACCTGAGAGGTCTGAAACAGGGTTTCCTTTGTTTGTCTCCTTACTACTCAGATTAAGGCTACTGTAGAATGGCAATAACATAATTTGAAGAAAACTCTCTTGATTTGGCCATTGGAACCCCCCCCCCCCCCCCCCCCCAACCGGTCTATAGTATTTAATGTTAGCTAGCCATCATGAAGCTTCCTTAAGCTCTGTCACAAACACTTATTTTAAATAAGAAAAGGTACCTCCTCAATTAATGACCGTATGACCAATAACTGATGCCCCTATTTGCCTACAGTTGTGAGCTATCTTCAGTAGATAGCAGTGTCTCTGTCCTGGTTAAAAGCAACTTTATTTCCAATAGTTTTGGTTGACCATTAAATACACAGATAGGTTTAAAAACCTACTGTAAATCGTTTCCAGGATAATTATTGGTTGACAAAAGAATTTTTATTTGAGTAATTTTATGGTAATGCTGTTTTAACCTTAATAACACATTCTGAACCCTAACCTTCCTAGACACGTACGATTCACTACGGCCAAAAACAATGTCCACACGCATGCTACAGCATTGATTGGATGACGTCATCATCCGAGCTGATATGTGGGTATTGTGGATTTGTTGGGTAAAATATTCATACTTTGTCCCCCTCCCCAGGTTTCCACACAAAAAACAAAAAACATAGCCTGGCTGGTTAGGGTTAATGTGAGAATATATTTATATCGTTTTTAAATTTTGAAGGGATGAATAATATATTCATTTGAATGAGTGCAGTTAGCCATATGTGTGTTCGTAGTATAAATACAGTATAAAATGGTTTCATGGTATAACAATACATTGTTCGAACTAGAAAAATATTGCACAGGTCAATGATAATTCTTGCATCACAGGAAAATAGACCATTCATTTGCTATTTTTTAAATTGTATTATTATTTTGATTAATCATAACAAACTGCCTTAGTAAAAACTTAATCAATGTTGACCGAATTGACCTAACCCAATACAATTACTTTTTAAAGCTAATCAAGTCCCAAATGTGTGCACATCATTTGTACATGCTATTTTTTTTAAATATAATAATACTGGATTTAATATTAAATATTTTATATAAATTACAGTATATAGGTCCACAAATTTTTTTTAATAATAATTTGCACACCTTTTCCTTGAATTCCACTTGATAACCATCATGGCCAATTCATTGAGTACTATTCATTCTGAAACACCTGGTATCAATGTATCTATATGGTATGCTTAGTAATTTAATAATGAGTCTATAATGTATGCTTTGAATAAGTTGCACAGCATGCAAGTATACAAATAGGTATGATTATTTCATGTACTGTAAACCTATTTTTATCAAGGATGATTTCGTAAACGTTCATGACTAATTCACAGATTGTGTGATTTCCCCTCAAAAAACCTGCTGCAAAAGCAAGTGTACGCATGTGCTTCATACTAATTCATAGATATGTCATTGTCCGGCCTTGATGTCCAAACAGAAGACAACCGGATTTGAGCAATATCCTCAAATATGTCTCCTACTCTGAAATAAAGCATACACTATAAAAACTCAAGACTATGCACCCAATCTAAAAAATTAGGTTAATTTTACCGCAAAAGTGGCCAAAATTTGACCCTGTTATTTAGGTTGGGTGTATTGTTGATGCTGTACTTAAGTCAAAATGACCCCATCGTTTTAAGGGGGCTGTCAACCTAAACGCATGAAATTTATCGAGTGCTGTAACTGCTGCAAACGTAGCAAATTCAGATTTTTGTAAAAAATGCTGAAATTGCACCAAAATCATCTAAACCCACTTCCCTAGGAAGGATTTTTTTTTGACATAAAAATGTTTAGTTTTTAAAATGTTGATTTTGGAGGTTTTTGGCACTTTTTGGTCAAACTTTTAAAAACTAAACAATTTTAAGGCAAAATTTGTTCCTAGGGAATTTGTTTAAGATTACAATAAAGGTAGAACGACACATTTTGATAAAATATATTTTTTGTTACCTTGACAACCTCAATTAAGTCATAAATGAGTTGAAAATATTCTACATTTTACATACTAAATGATAGCTGCCTGTAGCCTTGCCTTGGCATAGGAGATTCCATTGTTTACGTACTAAATGATATCTGCCTCATGTGGCCTTAGCACAGGATATTCGGAGTAATTCTGTTATACCCTTCACAGAGGTATTCATAGTGCATGATTTTTAAGAACGATGCATACTACCGAAGTAGGTGTGCAGGGTATAACAGAATTATGCCGGATATTCTATTTGAGGATATTGCAAGGATTTCTTGTGGTATTTCTAAAAAAGTGCCACAATAGATTAATTAATATCAACATGGATGTTGCAATTCTTTCAAGGAAAACGTGACCAGATTGATTTCAGTCAAGGTTTCTCTTAGAAGTTTGTGAGGATCTCAGTTATTTAAAAAAAAAAATCAGAATCAGGGCTGCGATGTTAGGCTTTTGAATGGACCAGTATTATGTGATTTGAAATGACAAAGGACATCCTCTGCTGCTAAAAATAACTGGAAAGTCGATGGTTGAATGTTGGAGCTGCAATTTTATTAGTTAATACTGTGGCCAAATGTTATGTGTCATCTAATTATCACTATATCTGTTGGATCACACTCCAGAACCCTATAGATGGTGTGACCGGTGACGTAGTGCCCGGCAGTATGTGTGCGCACCTATAGGGAATGTGCTTTAATTCACACTTGATTGATCATTACTTAAAATGCTTACGGTGTAATAGTGCAGTAGTCATGGTCTGCATCCCTAAGCACAGTGAGAGACCAGGTACTAAAATCTGGTTGCCCTGCAGTATGCGTACGCACCATAAGGGCATGTGCTTTTAAAATTGGCGCTCAGTGATGTATGTTTTGCTTTCGAATAGTATGTATGCAGTAGTCATGGACTAGTACCTCTAGCATGTCTTTAGATCAGGCGCTAATCAATTTGTAAACACTACTGATGTAAACAACGGTCACCTCATCTATATGATCGCCATTTAAGGTCTGGCGAATATTTTAATTCCTGAAGGTGCGTGAGGGAGTTGCAATCATAACTTCACTGGCAAAAAATAAACCAAGCACATCAGAGAATATGTATGAATTTTGAACAGATTGAGAAAAATAAACTCTCAGTTGTGGAATTTTTAGACTTGTCATGCGTAAACTTGTACGTACCAGAAGGCAAAGTTCTACCCCATTTCCTAGTAAGAAAGACAAGATACTAAACTGTGTGCAGTAGAGATGAGGCGATCATCTTCTTATATATCATTAAGCATCAATAGGTAGGTAGGCTAGCCAGACATGTGCGTGGCTCAGCAATTTGTAGTCATTGGCAACCCAACTAACCCTATAGATGACATGGCTAATTTCATCTCAACTCATTTATTATTCCACAACATGCTTGTGTTGAAAATGTCAAATGGGTAATATTGAAAAAATAGCATTTAAATGATTTGGATATCTGCAGAAAAACATGGGTTTGTGTTACTGATACATGGTGAATTATGGCAATATAGTATGGCAGATCATGAGATAAAATAATGTGTAAATTAACATGCATATGTGACTGTGGAATATAATTGTTTTTACATGCCCGGTTCTTTTTATTTTCTGCCAATTCTAGAATTTTGCTGCTTATCAAATAGATGAATTTTAGACAGTAAGATTTACATACCGAATTTTCCCACTAAATGTTGCGGCAAAAAGTATGAAAATAAACCGGGAATATGGTGCTAATGTGTAAGGTGCTAAGACCAAGATGTCAGTAAGATAGGGGAAACATAAGGGCTATGTATGGCCTGTTATCTGATAGGGATATTACAATGTTGGAGATGCATAATTGAATTGGCCCGTTTCGTCTCTGATGAGGTGCTTGAATGTATAAACTACTATACTCTATTTGGCTTCCTCTGGACAGTGACGTAACTTAACAGGCGCAGCTTTTACGCACGCATATGTATCTTCCGTCTTTCAACACTAGTGTGTGTACACCAGCGCTTCGAGTAGGCACGCGCGTTATGTGCTGCAATTAGTAGAATACGCAGTTACATAACTGTCTCGTGATGGCCAAATAAAATATAGCTAGCAATTTATGATAGGATTTTATTTAATGGGAATTATGTTAAGCATATTGCTGCCCTTACTTTACCGATGGATAGATCAACTAATTTCAGTAAGGGCTAAATTTAGAAATTTTCTCTGAATGATAGCTTTGAATTTTTTAAAAGGTTTTTATTTTATTTTTAGTTGACACTGTCATTAAGGGTTTCGATGAATTGAGATAGGGGAGGGTAGTTCTACAGAGGAGAATCATGACATTAGATAAATTCTTATAATAAATGTAAGCAACTAAATTTCAGAAATATCATTTGATAAATTCTTGTAATGGATTAAGTTCAGAAATACATACACAACGATATCTTTGAATAATTTGATTATCATATGCAGTTTTCAGTAGAAATATAAAGATAGCATAATTTACCAGCTTCAGTTGATAGCATAATTTACTATCTTCAGTAGATAGCATCATTTGACTATCTTTAGTAGATAGCATCATTTACTATCTTCAGTAGATAGCATCATATACTATTTTTAGTAGATAGCATCATCATACACTATCTTCAGTAGATAACATTATTTACTATCTTCAGTAGATAGCATCATTTACTATTTCTATGAGATAACATCATATACTATCTTCAATAGATAGCATCATATACTATCTTCAATAGATAGCATCAAATACTATCTTCAATAGATAGCATCAAATACTATCTTCAATAGATAGCATCATATACTGTCTTCATGGGAGAGCATCATATACTATCTTCATGAGATATCATCATATACATAACTTACCAGGTAATAAAATATGATTATAACTCTATAAAAGTATCAAATAAAAAAGAAGGTTAATTAATCGCTTCACTGAAAAGATTGAGACAAAGTGCAACTTTCGTTTTTGCACTTGGGTTTTGAACACGCATGATAGTGTGACAGGTGTATGTATCCCAGAGGGGGCACTCAACTTTTTTTGGGGGGTAGGGGTGTGCCGCCCAGGGTCTCAAAAAGGGGGTTACAGAACTGAACTGAGTGGATTTTATGACGAATAATAGGGTCTTAGGAACCGATTTTTCAAAAAAGGAGGTCTTTTAAGAGAAAAGTAGGTCTTTTAAAAGAACTGGCCTATAGTTCAATTTTGATTAGCAAGAACGCAAATTTTCGTGTTTTTTTGTTTGTTTTAACAAGCAACATTTCCGAAGAATCTGGGTTTTGGAACACAAAATTATGTGATATTTGAATTTTCAATAAAATAGGGGTCTTAAAAACTGATGCAGGCTAAAAAGGGGTTCATAAGAGCTAGCAGCAGAGGGTGAAAAAGGGGGTCTTCAGCGCAGCACATACCTATACCCTTTTCCAATGTCAGTGCCCCCCCCCCCCCCACCGGATATGTATGGGCTGCATGGATCACTAAGCATCCCCAATCCTCATCTTGCTATCGACCAGTGAGTTGTCGCTACCAGTTAAAGGTAGATGTTCTGATTGCTGGCCTGATTTTCAAACTTGATGTCTTTTATTATAGATGAAAGGTCATCCTTAAAAATGTCACATTCCAAAGCTTGAGTTGCATAACTCCAATGGTTCTTATTTAAGAAGCACATGGTCGGAGTGGTATACAAACCGGCGGGTGGTTAACCACCTGTGGCAGTAATTCACCACATTTACCGCATTTTGGCCGATAATTTCTAAATGGAACATTTCTGGCCCCTTTTACAGACATAATGAGAAAAATATTCTTCTGATATCATAATATCTTGATGTGAAAAAAAATCATAGCCCCAAAAAAGTGATCAGAACATACACCTTTAATCAATAATCTTGCTTATTGCTTCACCAAGGCTGTATGTAGAAAAATCAAATGCTAGTTTTGGACACTGCTAATATTCAGTTGATCTTCACACAAAATATCTAAAGAGAAGAAATTAAATCAATATTTTAATATTTTTACGTAGGAGCCATTCATTACCTGGCAAGTTACCTGTTAGGACTGTATACTATATTCATGAGATAGCATCATATACTATCTTCATAAGATGTACGTATAATGTACCATCTTTAATAATAGCTTCAGATACTATCTTCAGTAAAAAGCACTGTATACTGTCTTAAGTAGATCATGTCATCATGTACCATCTTCAGTACATAGCACTATTTACTGTCTTCAGTGGATAGCACAATATACTGTCTTTACTGTTTTTAATAATGCTCTCAAATTGAAGGGTAAAGCAATGATTCAATAGGCCTATATAATTCTTGACTGCTACTGAATTTTTTTGATTGTCCAATTTCAGTATTGATACTATCATAGAGGTTTGGGATCTGTTTTTTTATAAATTTGATCAAAGAACAAATAAAATATACAAACTGTCGCTGTATTCCTGCTCTATATTATTTGGAAATCTCAATTTTCGACATTTCCGTGGACAATCCTGTTTATTATTATGGATGACAGACTTATTTCTTATTAGTTATTGACCTACTTCAATATTCCAAGACATTGTATGCATGCGTGTACACCCACTGAATAATTGAACCATAAAATTGCGAGTATTTGTGTTTTATGAAAAATTATTTTTAAACTAGCGTGTGTCCTATACCGACTATATGGCGCTAAATTGAGTTGTATAAGCTCTGCACATAGTTTGTAGGATTCCCGGTCCAAACTGATGGTATTTATGTCAGGCTGTCTTGAGATAGGCCCCTAGACTGACGTCATATCTCAAGCCGCTTCTGTCGGGGTTTTAACTTTAACCTATTCTGCTCTCTAGTCAACCATTTTCTTTAAAACAAACATAATGTATTGATATATTTCGACTCTGTATAAACCAAGAAGAAACACTGATATCTCATAGTTAACAACTTCCAACCTGTCATCTGAGAGTGATTTAGGTTACCAGATATTTTGTTGATGGTTTAAAAATGATATTTTCAAAAAGCTGGCAATATATATCAATCATTCATTGCAAGCAGGTTGTTAAATGCCAAGACTATTTCTGAGCTTTGGAGTTTTCTTGTCAGATTGATGCATTCTTTTTGTCAGAGGTCGTGCAATTTGAGGCAAATAGCCACTTTTGGAGTGGGTTAAATAATAAAGAATTGTGCTTGTGAAGTGAGACTTGTACAGAGTCATTGTAGATGTCACGGGAGTGTAAATATACAAACCAACTGGAGGATGATATTGTAATCTATTCTAAGACTAATAACATGGTTATCATTTCTGTCTTTGCCAGTTCCTGCTATTGTAATTAATAACAACAAATGAGATCCCAAAAATATATTCTGTTTAGAGATTGATATTTGTTATTATAAATAATACCTGCATAAATCAATGTGTAGGCGTTTGATATTTGTGTAAGCAACAAACAATGGGTCAAGGTTGACAATTTTTATTCTTTCAAAATTTGATGCGTGATTTATTTGATTTAATTTGTATTATTCTTTTCTTATGCAAATCAAACGTTTAAGTGAAATTAAAATTAAATTGATCCATGCGAACTGTCGTAAAGAAATAATATTTGCTGGTTTTATGATTCATAAAGAAATGACATATTCATGGCTTATGCAGGCATCTTTGATCTCATTAAACTATGGATGATGTAAATTGATTTGTATTCTAGTAATTACTTGGTTAGTCTCAGGTCAGTACATGGGTATAAAAAGAACCCTCTCTTGCTTGCTTTGGCAGATCAAACTCTCTGAACCTTGAATTATTTACTTATTTACAGAATGGGTGACACTGTCTTTTCAAAGATATGTTTTCCAATCATACAATCAAGATATGACAAGGTTTTCCTGCAAAATTGGTGTTTCATCATAATTTAATTTAACCTATTCATGCCGGCTAATCAGAGCCAGCAAATTTGCTAAAACTCTGAACAAAATCCAACTCTCATATTAACATTGTTTTATCATCACGGTCTCAAATTTATGGCAACATTGTGTTATGCTTGCAAATTAGGAACCCAAAATATGGCTGCCATTAGCGTTCAGAATATTAATACATGATATAGCAAGCATATTTTCTTATTTGCATGGCTGTAGTATATGAAATGATAATGATCCATATTTGTATTTAAATTAGCAGTGACTGGTAACCGTTGATGCATGTCTATAGAGGTGAAGTTAATTTATATTAGATAATGTTGAAAGCAGGGCGAGACATGCCATTCGAGAACAGTCTCGTTAGTAGAATGTATACTCATCATTTGAAATATATTCAAGAAACTACAGTAAGGGTATGATATTGAATGCAGTCATCAAGTGTCATCACTTAGCAAATAACAACAGGCTATGAATATTAATATGCAACATATTTAACCCTAACTCACTAAGTGTGTTTTTGGCAATGAAACCATCAGGAGAGAAAAACAGGTCAAATTTGGGGTGGGGGGGGGGGGGGGGGGGGATCACTGTTCGCTCGCGCTGCTGGCGTGGCATGCGGATGCATAAATGATTGCATTAACAGGAAGCTTGACAAAGTTAACTTTTCGAGATAATTTGACAGCTCGCCGGACCATGCCACGAGATAGGACTGTGAAGCATGCGGTACAGCAGCTATTTGCTGTGGCCTTTCGTGGCGTCTGGTAAGGTTAGAGTTAATGTGATCATATTGTCTTCTAGTTGTCCATCTATTTGATCATCTGGTTTTACACAATTGAAATTTGAATTTACCAGAAAATAACCTTCAGGACATTCACATATATAATATCCTTTTTCTGAAAATAATTTCTTGTGAAGAACATTTAATTTTGCATAGTAACCTGCTATGCCTTACTCACATCCTATTTCATAAAAGCTGTCAGAGAAGCGTAAGTAATAACAGGCCATCTCAAGAGAAGGGAAGAAAAAACAGTCATTCTCATGCATATTTCAACTGTTATTGGAAAACGGGGCAATGCCCTGGTGCTGCCTAGTGGAGATAGAACCAGAACACTGAATTAGTTCATTATAAATAAGCTTAATACAGGTGATAGTCCTTTGTGTGTTATTATTTTGTCTTTCAAAGGTTAGAAAAGGTACCTGATTTGAAATCTGTAATATCCTACTCAGTTTTTTAAAGAGTCATATCAACTGAAGATTTTGTCTTCTGAAAAAAATATGAAAACATATATTTTAAGGCAACATTTCCAAGAAATTCATTAAAAAATAATAATCAAGGTTTAAAAGGAGCGAAAAATCATTTGCTAACTAATAGTCCTTTGATAATTCTTTTGGAATAATTATTGTTTCTTTATGATTTTTGTATAATTTCAAGGTTTACCGTTGTTTACCTTTTCAATTCCGATGGATCTTACAAAATAAATATATATTTGGCTTTGATTTGACCTGGCAATAATACAAATAACTTTTGTCCAACTATAATGGATATAATTCTATTGAATATTTGATGCAAGGTCGTCAACCATTATATTATTATTCAATGTTGCATATTTTTATCGAGGGCTAATTATTGATATTTGTATTTGTATGATAAGTCATTGACCTAGTCGTTGAT
The DNA here is from genome assembly GCA_035610835.1 of Ophiura sarsii. NCBI lineage: Eukaryota > Metazoa > Echinodermata > Ophiuroidea > Amphilepidida > Ophiuridae > Ophiura > Ophiura sarsii. Next base: position 41,427,283 of record CM069441.1, read on the forward strand.
ATCTGCTATGTCATAGAAGTTCACGAACACACAAAGCAAGTGCAACACTGCATATCTCAAGCATCACATATTGACCGTAACACATCATTTGTGGTACCAGGGAAGGGATGGCACACTTTGTATTTATGAAGGGTTTTTGAATTGTTCTCCCTTAGTTTGTGTTGTGATTATGGTGGGAATGAATTGTTATTATCTCTAAATGAGATTAAGGTAGTAAAGAATTGTTGTCTAAATCATACTTGAAAGTGACTTTCCATAGTCGATGTTGATCAAATCTAGTTGTGTCAATTTCAAAACAACAGCTAACAGCTAACCTCTAACAGCTTAACATGGAATTTAGACATGATCACTCATGCAGGGCAGATCCCATTCACTTGAAAATGGCAAGAAGATTGCACAAAATTGGATAATCCCTCCATTCAAATGACTGTAAATGCTCATTTCTTGCAATTTCCTTTTACGCACCTTACCATTGCTTAATGAATGTGCTCAGCCATGCATGAATGAGTACATCTTAATTTCATACAGACATGATAGAGAATTATTGTCTGCTTATTTTGAGATGCAATTGTTTAATTTATATTAAATATTTATGTGAAATATTTGAACTTCAATGAGTGTCCAGGAACTTCTTTTGACGAGTGTAGTTTGATCTGTAATGAAGGTAAAAAACAAGATGGTACACTTGCACTTTTCCCTTCCTGATGATGTTATCAGTCTTTGCATTTATCTTAGTGTAAAGCAACAGATATCCACAATTACATACAATACTCTTTCAGGACAATTCAATTCTGCAACAATTTGATTACTGTGCACCTTTACAACAACAATTACGGCTAGTAAATCAGTAATTCAGTCCACACGATACACTAATATTGAAAGGAAAAACATATAATTCTAATTTTGTGATAACTCTACAAGGTCTCTATCTCTGCTTCATGCATACATATTGTCATCCTATGAAAGACATTTGGTTACCATGGTGACCAGCATGCTAATGTAGAAAAACGTTGACATGTAACACAATCGTAGTAATTGTAGCCGTGAGATGAAGGTAGGGAAAACAGCCCCGTTGTTTCCCGACAAAACATCGTTTTGGGACTCTGGCGTCATAGCTGAGGACAGAGGTATTAAATGGGTAGTTGTACCAAGGTAGTTTGTACAGTGATTTTCAAGGTCGATAAAGATGTCTCAAAGTGTATTTACTTGTACGTTGCAGGCTATACTATCAGACCTATCTAGTCTCCATCACTAGCTCTAAAGGGCAAAGATTACTCTTTAACAATTAAAAGAGGTTATAGCAGATGGATTCGTTAACAAATTTATGTAAGGAAGGCAGGGTTAATCTAGGATAAAGATGATAAAGACTTCATTGAGGGATTATACAGAATAAATCGTTTAAACCCTGAATGAAGTTTTCATGCTAGACAGGGATTGATATGGCCAAAAAGGGTGGCGGTGTTGCATTTTTGCTGATGAATCATCCATCTCTTCAATCTATGATAAAATATATACATTTTTGGAAAGCTCCCAAATGGGGGATTCAAAAAATGCAGTTTAAATCAGGGTAGGGTGCAATAGGTGCAAACATGATTTGTAATATGGAAGTTGAACGTCAAGGCTCATTCACTTCCCTGAATAGTATATTGCAACAAAGTATACCCTTGACAACTATTATATGTTCTAATGAGTAATTTCATGAGGAACTCAAATATGCACAGTAAATATGGACAGGTATATAGGGCCACTACCATATTATTAGGTTCCTTTTTCAATAGGAGAACCGTTTATCTGACGAACAGATGGGGTTTGACGATGCAGTCAATGTAATGGATTTGTTAATCACGCAATCGGTGAAACAAGCAAAGAAATGTTACGTTTTTAATGTGTTATAGGGAGACAAAGTGCAAAGACACAATCTTTTTTTTTCAAACCAGCTGAATTATTTTAATTTCTTTTTGAAAAATGAAGGAGACATAATAGACATTTACACATCTGTACATCAGGTTCATCATTTTTATTTTACCACCCCTTCTTTCTAATAGACGCGGCTAGTGCGCTGATTGCATTTGCAGCGTTTTAAATCGAAATAGACCAATATTAATGATGAATTACGAACCAATGATGCGAGCAGGCTTCTAGTACTTCAACATTATTGTCATTTTTTACTCAAATAACATAATCTGGTGTTATTACGATTCAAATAAATAAAATTGAATTTAATAGTTAGGATTTAGGAAAGTACTCTCACCTTCTAGATACACACCAAACTTGATTCAACAAACACAGCCATATGTTCTGTAACTGCAGTGTGTGTATGTCATACATGCACATTCACTAGATGTATACAAACAATTGCGATTTAATTAGTAAGCACAGGTGTGGAGGAAGAAGAGTTCATTATTTTTGTAAAATACTGAAAACATTTGCGGAAATTTTGACTACCATTGAGTCCAAAAGCTGATATAGCCCAGACGTGAGTACAAAATCAACCAAATACAAAAATGTAAAGGTGCTAAAACCATTTTTGGGAATCGAGCACATACTTTTTATTCCCGGGACTTGAAACTTCAATTCAATTTCCTGGGACTCACTCCCAGCACTATAGGTATAAAATGTTATTGAGCTTTATTCAAAATATGATAATTTTTTAACATTGTCAATCATACATAGCATGTTAGCATTAGGCTCTATCTAAATTTCAATCACATTTTTGGATTCCTTGTGAATTTTCCATTCAGAAAATATTTACTTTGTATGGAGAAGAGCAAGTAGTTTTCTCTCAGATGGTGTAAAATGTTTAAAGCTGGAGACGCAACGCGAAGGGTGGCAAGTTCAAAACACACGACCATATGGATTTTCTACTACTTTTTTGATTATTTTGTGGATAGTGTTTGGATACAATATTTGTATACTTGTTGTTAAATAGCCATAGCTACTGGTTTGTATTGAAATTGGTTGAGGCTATTAAACATTCATTGACATGAATAATTTTGTAGCGAGAAATGAGCTTATAATGTCTTTTCTTGAGGATAGTAATTTGAATGCCAGAGTGCCCTTTTAAAAACGGGCGGTGTTTTGCCAAGTAGTAGCAGGTTTTAGCTTGGCTTGTTTCCAAGGTAATGGTTTTGCAACAGACTAATGCTATGTAGAAAGTAATGTATCAAACTGCTGACGTCATGTGGATTGTGAACGACAACTTGGAGAAATGTATTTCCTTAGTAAATCAAGAGCTGATTGTTGAGCTGCTAACTGCTTGAATGCTACTGATCAGTTATTTGATGACATTGATTTTCATGTGACAGATCCCCCTCTAGGCAAGTTATTTGCATTTCATCATAATGGATAAATGTATATTTTGATCACAAGCTGGTCTGAGACAATGGGGTATAGAACTGTATAATATCAATGTTAGACTTCATATTATACAGCTGTGATAATTCTATTCCAGATGCAATTATTGCAAATTCAAGCATTTCTGATTTTAGTGTGTCATAAGGATTCAGTCTATTTTTTAGTCCAGCATTTTTATTTTAATATGCCTTTAAAAAGGCATATTACAGACGATGGCGGCCACGCGTCTCGGACGAACCAATATGGCAACGGGAGTGCACCATTTAAAAATATTTTTAACAGTCATCACCCGGTTAACGATGAAAATACTTTTAAAAATAGCATTTACAATGGAGTTGATTAGCTAACCCCATTGTAAATGCTATTTTTAAAATTATTTTCATCGTTAACCGGGTGATGACTGTTAAAAATATAGTTGGTTAGCTAACTAACTCCAACGGTTTTGGATTGGAAAAGAATTCTTCTAACCTATGATGAATTTTTCAAAATGATAAGATTAACATAAGCGATTACGTGTTATTCCAATACGAATTCAAAATTTAGGTTTCGCGTGGCCACCATTGTCTGGCATATTATGTGATTTTTTTTCCAGGGAGCGCCCTCTATTCATGGTTTTTAAAAAAAAGTAGATTTCCTTGCAGATTTACATTTCGGATCATAAATCATGAATATATTCCAGTTACAGAGCGATACGATTCCTAATTACCTCAAAATCATGGTTTAAGAGTGAATTTAGAGTAAAAGTTGTCAGCGCAGACTCTGACAGTTTATTTCTCACTCTAAAACCATGATTTTGAAGTAATTAAGAATCGTTTCGCCCTGTAACTTGGAATGTATGTACGATTTATGATCAGAAATGTAAATCTGCAAGAAAATCTACTTTCAATTTTGTTTCTCAAGGATTGAGGGCGTTCCCTGTAAAAGATCACATAATATTTATATACCTGTAAGTACCTTGTCTAAAAAGAGGTCCACGATTCAGTGTACAAACAATGGCTAATTCTCCATTCACAGAGCACCACAAATTATAGACATTTTGTCCAATTATAGAAACTTTGGGTTTACAGTGAAAGAGAACACTATTGGAAAAACACATCAAAATGTGATATTATTACTAGATGCGACAAGTGTTTCCTGTCACACAGGTCTAATATAATTAGACGAAGAGAGAAGAGGGGAAGAAAAAAGTGAAACATTGGCCCCAGCCCTTTTTTGTCATTCTAATTCCAATATAACAACTGTTTTTTTCATATTTTGATAATTTCTGCAGTTTCCTTTGAAGTACATACATAATCAAGCCTAAAAATAAGCGGGCACCCAGGAGTCTTTTACCCACTGGTTGCTAAGTTTTGGCTCCTGGTGTTTTCCAAACTTTGCACAGAGAAGTATAGACCAAGAACCATTTTTGGTGAAAATGGTAAACTGTAGCTCCTGGTCAAGACCTGCTTATTTGGATGGAGGCTTGCTTGTACATAATGTTGAATATATACTCTACACAAAGTGCCAATTCTATTAGAAATGTTATCACGTGCATCGATAATATAGGTTTGGTTCAAACCATCATCCCCCCTGTCACCCATTAAAAGCATTGAAGTCTGTTTCCCATATCAACAAGCGAGCCAATCAACGAGAAAAAGATCCGTATATCCGCAAAATGAGCAGGTGCTAACGTAAAAATACATTTGTCGTAAATTGATGGCTGAGAATTTTTGATTTCCTGATCTGTCTCGAAATCGTAGATTGTCAATGAATAGTAAGCTTAGTCTGCGACAGACGGATAATAGGTTGACCCCGGCAAAGTTCATTTTATACATGGGTGCTAGATATTTATAATTTCCTGAAACCTACTAGTGAGATTGTTAATTTTAGAACACTTTTTTTGGTAACACAATCTCATAGCTATGAATGTTATGGTATGGTATAGCTGTATTGATTTATTGTTTCTGTAGAAAATAAATTCTGTCAGTTTTATAGGTTGCGTGCAAGACATTCATGACACATGTCGTTTCTCCTCCTCAGCCTGCTGTAGGCAGGTGTATCATGATTGGTCAGCTATTAACGGAGGACCTGCATATGCGTATTATGCGTTCCGTTAATGTCCCTATGACTGTTATTCGTTGATGTTATCATCGCATACTTTGACACAATGCCATCCTCACTCATGTGGCAGGTGCGCATTATACCATTCAAGGTTGCCGGATTTTGAGATTAATTCTAATAATTTGTGAATATTATGTTTTTGTAAATGCAGGGATCTGAAGACTCCAATTATGGAAGGCCTTCCGATTCAGATCTATCGCTGGACGAGGAACGAGAAGCCTGGAAAAAGGAAACCGAGCGACAGGCCCTTGCACAACTAGAAAAAGCCAGGGTAAGATTTACATTCCATGATTCAGAGATAGCCTTTTTCAGTGACGGACTCATAAATATGCTGTGTTGTTTTACCATTTGATCAGGAAATAACCTACATTGTATGGTGAATTGCACCGCACACACACACAGTGTTGGTTACTTCATGACTGCACCGTTCCGCTAATATCAATAATTCCACAGCATTATCATCGCTATCAACCGCAATTTCTGGTTCTACACAACTCCCAAAGCTATATTTATCTTGATTCTGAAAAGTCTGAATTCTGAATCATCCTCAAAAAGACGGTAAATGTGGTACACTTTTTGCGACGCCATTACGTTTTTTCTTCATTTTCTCTTCCAACATGCGATGTTTTTTAGTGTTTCTATTCTATTCTATTTGACACGTCGGGTCAAAAAGACTCATTGCATTTCATTGTGTTTCACGGCTAAAAGGCCTACTTTTGCATCGATTTTCAAAGAACTTTGAAGTGTACCACGAGGCTTTACTTCCGGTCCAATAATTATTGACCCTCAAATAATTGAACTCGGGAAAGAAAATTACGAAAGGTCAATCTAAACTGATTTTAGAGCCAATAGAAAATGGCGAAAAAGTTTGCTGAAAATAACGCAATCACTTCATGTTCTAATGGCAAAATTTGAAAATCTCCCTAATTCTGGGCAGTTAGTTCCCCTTCTGTTGAATATAGTTCTAAATATAGTCCTGATTGCTTTACAAAATGTCCCTGTTTGCTAGAAATGCAAGAAGTAAATGTGGGCAGCATTGCACACGGTAGCACAAGAGTCGCATGATTGATGAGCACTCGCTAGAGTACTGTAAAAGCGGTAATTTTCGCGCGATCAAATTTTCGCGCTTTGCTGATTTTCAGCCATTTCGCTTGTTTTTAAATTCGCGATTTGAAAGCTCATTACACAGACTTATACACAAAATAAATATATTTGTGTGTTTTTATTTTGGCGGTAGATGCTTGGAGCGCAAAAATGTCCACGTTTACAGTACTCTCTTTCGTTGCTTCACACTTGACAGAATGAAGTACTGTAAAACAAGTTAATTTCGCGGCAACCTTTTTTCGCGAATTGCTAATCATCACTACTTTCGCAGTAACTTAATGTCGCGAACTTAAAATTTCTACCACTACCGTCATCTTCACACACATCAATACGTGGCAATATAATTTCGCGAATTTGAGCTTCTCGCGAAATTCGGGAAATTAAATTGCTCGCGAAATTAACTTGTCTTACAGTATTTGTCCATACGAAAGTTGATTTGTGTGTGTATACAGTAATCAGTGTTAGTTTAGACTGTTTAAAATAAAATGTCAAATAGTTATCGTTCTGATCACAATGCCTCGGGCCGTTTCAGAACTTATGCGTGGATGCTTGCCAAAATAGAACGCAGTACGCATTAAACATCATGCACCCTCCATTGTCATGATATTTTGATCCAAGGGATTCTTAATCTGACTATAGATGTAAATTTCATGAGATATCATTACAAAAAGCATCCCATGCACGATTCTTCTTTTCTGTGCAGTGACCTTAGTGCGAATTCAATTATTGGGGTAGCATGTGAAAAGCGATCCATCTTTGAACATGTAGATACACACACTATCACATAAGAATTCTTCTGCCAACTGGTTCATATTATCTTACCACCAACTAGCTCTTCATGTGAAAGGTCGTACATGAGAGAGATGTTTAATATTATAAATAAATGCTCGAGTGACCGACTTCCTTTTACTGCATCTTGAAAGGGAACACTATAAGCACTGTGCTATATAAGTCACCACTTTTTGATGTTACATAATAAATCCATAAGTGCATTTTACTACTCGCTAATATTACATAATAAATCCATCAATTAAAGAAAAGCAATTAGTACAAGTAAGAGTCTGCAATCAAAATAATTTGTTGGTTACTATGGCAACGATATCTATAAATAGGTATACAGAATTGTCTGGGAGCACTTATTTTGGTTGGTACCACTCCACAGCATAAGATGTAGTTGGATTTAATTCAGTCAAGTGCACAGATCTGTTTCATCCTCCAGGTTATTAACCTACCCACATAATATACTCCCAGAAAATATAATCAGAACGCGTCTGATACACACTGCTTTATTTGGGTGAGTAGGGTTAACAGCGTTCACCAGATTTTGCAATTCAAAAGAACAATGGTGTCCATTCTGGAAAAATGCAAATTTTCCAGCAAGCCAACAAGAATGTCCCGTTTAAAAATAGACAATTTCCCTCCAATTTATTAATATACAGGGTGAGTCAAAAAGAAGTTGTACGGGAATGAATATTTGATTAAAAATAGACCAAACGAATCTGGCAAATCAATGTGGCACGTATTCAAAGAGCTACTTATTCCGCTCATATGACAAAAGGAATCGGCATAATTCTGTTATACCCTACACACCTACATCGGTAGTATGCGTCGTTCTTAAAAATAATGCACTATGAATACCTCCGTGAAGGGTATAACAGAATTACTCCAAGGAATCATTGAAATCGATCAATTATATCAAGAGCTATGCCTGTTTTAATAAGCGAACCCCTTTTTTTAGCTGTCCACGGAACGCTTAATTCTCTTGAAATATTTCCACTCTAAGTGGGCAGTAAAATGATTGCTGATGTTTGTCCTCTAAGGTGTCTTAATTGTTTTAAGTGGGACTTCAATGTTTAATCATTTTCTTATTGTTGTCACTGATTTTTTATTTTATGCACACCATTCCCATCTGTGTTTGAAACTCCCGGGCTTTAATCTCATTTGAATATGAATGCCCCCATGTACATTTTGCTGCCCACTTTGAGTGGATAGATTTCAAGAAGATTACGCGTTCCGTGGACAGCTAAAAAAAGGGTCTCTTTTATTAAAACAGGCATAGCTCCTGATATAATTGATCGATTTCAATGATCCTTTTTGTCATATAAGCGGAACAAGTTGCTCTTTGAAAACGTGCCTCATTGGTTTGTCAAATTTGTTTGGTATATTTTTAAACAAATATTCATTCTCGTACAACTTCTTTTTGACTCACCCTGTATTTCTTTATTTTCAGAGTCAAAATTTCCCTCCAAATTCAACATTTCCCGGCAACAGGACTTTCCTGAATTTCCCATATTTGTTCAGGCCTTAATTATGGCATTAGTTGGCATTATAGTACAGTCCAACCCCCAGTTATCTGACCCCCTTTTATCCTGAAAACTCTGTTATCCGGCTAAATGACCCCAAAGAAAAAAAAGGTGTTTTTTTTTAGCCTAATCACCTTATTTTCACACTCTGAAGCATTTGAAGGCCGGCTGTCTTTTGATGTTGGTAGTGCTATTTTAAGTGCTTACATAATACATTTTCACTGTAAATTTTACCCCTCATTCAGAACCCTTCTATTGTCCAAATTTGTTTGCTTCAGAACAGTCAATGCAGAATTACACATATTTCGCTTATCCAGATTTTCCACTTATCCGGCCGTTGCTTGGTCCCACCATGTCCGGATAACTGGGGTTGGACTGTAATATCAATTAGAAATTTAACATTCACTGTGTACAGAAATGCATTTCCTTGAAAGTTATTATAAATGTCACATAATTCATACAGATGAATTCAATGGGTTAACATTTGATTTAAAATAGCACCGTCTCCAAGTGGTAAAACATTAAACAGTATAATTATCATGCTTATTAGTATTTCATTTTTGATTTAGAGTATATTATACCCCCTTGACATCTATGGCCGTGTTTATATCTCCTGATATAACACCACCACTCTATAAATAAAATGCTATATAAAGTTACATTATTCTATGATGTGTTTCCTAGAATTGAGCATTTTCTGCCTTATTGGTTTCAATCAGGCGTAAATTTATGTTTCCACTTTCAATTTTTATGATTCGGCCCACGTCTTTAATGCCCAGCTGATATCTCAACATGTAATCTTGTTTGACATCACCTCATATATTATCCATATAGGGCGATGATACATGGTTCTATGTGTGCTGTATGTGCATAGGGAACATTAAGAAAGTATAAAGCGTAGACTTGGGTATGGGTTTATTCAGCAAGATGGCGCTTGGTGAATTTGTTTCTGTAGTTTCGGTTGAACTGCTGAACGCAGCATACATCCTCAACTAGATGAAAATCTCACTTGAACAGTGTTTGTTAAGCTTTATTCTGTTGTGGACTTGATTAAACCTATCATCGATTCCATGAATGTATTGTTGGATTCAACAGTTGCCCTGTTATGGTTTCTGTCGTGGTTGTGACAAGGCCTGGTAATGCTGAAAAATAAACAAGATAAGATAAGATAACAGGTTTTTTTACCGGGAGCTAATTTGTTTTCAAAAGTAGCGCGAATATGGGATTCATTGAAAACCAGGAGCTACTTTCAGTCTACCGGGAGCTAACTTTTTATTAAATCGTATTGTCAAATCGAAATTTGGTGTCTTGGTCAAGCTTCCCGATCATCAACGGGCGCTGGTTTGGACAAAATATCAGCGCTCGGTTGTTTATTTTTCATCATTACCAGGTGCTATGGCAGGAGGACTGAGGGGTAAAAAATACTAAAAATCGCCCAGCGCACGCTTAGGCCAAAAAAAAAAAATGGTTATATTGGCGTAACCCGCCCGACCCTAAAAATACGCCCGACCCTACCCTTTTTTTTTTTTTTCAGTGAAAAAAAAAAAAAAAAACCAACCGACCGACCCTAAAAAATAAAAAAATGAAAAAAATAAATGTTTTTTCTCGAACGAAGTACGACGGTACTTCTAACAAACAATAGGGAATGTTTAAACTCGGTTAACATTGTTCAAAAACAGCTGCTAAAAAATTTTTAAAAAAAATCAAAAAAAATAAAAAAAAAATCCCTACCTACCTACCCTATTTTTGTTCAGCCCGTTACGCCAATATAACATTTATTTTTTTTGGCCTTATCTTGAGCCTTGGGTTGGGACCATAACAAGAATACAATGGTTAAAATCACACAATCTGTATTTTTAAATTTGCAGTTTTCAGTAATACAGTTTTCTGACAGGCTACTAGGAAAAGTAAGTTTGACTGGAAGTTAAATTTTACCTCTGCTCTTTCCTCTGGTCAGTGTTACGTCTGCGGCGGCCCAGTCAGAGGGCAGCATTTTCCCGCCACAAATTTGACTTGTAGACACTGGGACGTTGCTCTGTATCTTTCACTCTTGTAGTCCACCTCTAGGGCACAGATGAAATGTGGCTTAAAATGAAGCTAATATATGCCTGATCAATATTTTACCTTATCCCACGTTCGTAGGTTGCACGTTATGACCCTAGACCTCGATTTAGGGTCAAAGGTCACATGTGTTTCAATGGGAAGTCAAAAACTAAATTTAACATGGTAAAAAAACTAAAAAATGAGCCATTGACTATAAAAAGTATGTTATAATGTTGGGATAAGTGTTTTAAACAAAAAAGTCAATCACAACTTCGATCGTAGATCAATGGTTTTTGAACTGTGACCTTTTGAAAATTACAAGTTGGCCAAAATAGACCATTTTTGTCATATTTTCGCAAAATTGGCACAAAAATGACATGTTATCATCATTAAAAAAACCTCATTGACTCATTATGAATTGATAAACCATGTTATAATGTTGGTATATACATGTAGATGTACCTTACATTACAACACATTTCAAAAGTCAATGGTATGCTGATGCCATGGCAACCAGCTTTAATATCCTTCAAATCCTTTAAATTTGACTCAGATTTTACCCATTTTCAATGAATTTGAAGGATATTAAAGCTGTTTGCCATGGCATGCGGACACCATTGACTTTTGAAATGGGTTGTAATGTAAAGTTCATCTATAAACCAACAATATAACATGGTTTATCAATTCATAATGAGTCAAAATATTTTTTTAATGATGATAACATGTCATTTTTGTGCCAATTTTGCGAAAATATGACAAAAATGGTCTATTTTGGCCAACCCTTGCCTAAAGACAAACTAATGACATAATGAAATTTGGATAGCTTAGACTTTCAGATTCTCCTTCAACATCGGATTAATTCGGATATTTACCATATTGCAGGTCAAGTCCATCTTCATTTACATGGCTGATGGCACAACTAAGTTTAGCATGACAAACTGGCATTCATTTCAATGCTACTTAACATTGAGTAAAAGCATCATAATACATATGGGTATGCTAAACTATCATACTTGTTGCTGATGTATGGCAAATATATGTGGGTGATCATAAACACAAAGGTCACAAAATAACTAACTATGGTTGCAGTCTAATGCTACCACTACCATAACTCTTATGTGTACCGTCTTATTCAATAATCTGGCAATAAGTTAAGAATTCCAAAAAAATGTGTTACTTAAAAACATGTGCAGGTAAAAAGTGAAATACCCATTGTACATAATATGGACTTTATACATTGAGAGCACATGGAAGGAGTCTTAGGTAAATCTGCAATGAAGTTAGACATATTTCATGGATGCATCACTAAGACACAACTGTAGTTTGTGCAATCTGCATAATTGCAGCAGAGCCATCACTACATTGCACAACTCAGTGGGGTACTCCGGATGTTTATAGAAGATAGATAATAGTGGGAGTGATAACCAACCCGTTTGATATTCGTCTTATGTCTTGGGTGGGGAATAAATTAGATATGTATGCAACATGATTATCTGTTTATCAACAAGCTGCCTGATATTTTAACATATCTTAGTAGATGAGATCACATTCCCACTAGGAGGTCAGTGATCAGAGGTGAATTAGAAATATCAGCAGCAAGATACCTAATACAACATCCATTGACTTTAGTAAAAGGAACAATATAGGCCTACTTGCTGTCTTCAGTAGATAGCAAAAGGAGGAAGGCTTAGTTCTATATCAACACAGTACAGTCAATTCACAGCCAACAGTCAGCACATCATCTCCCCTAGTTACTTTGATACACGTAGATCATCCTATACCAAACAACAACCTTTATTGAAATGCTAGTGGATATAAACCTGTACTGAGGGGGGTGGGTGGGGGTGGTAAGAGTGTTAATCATGCAAACCAGCAATTGTATTTAGTTTAATTGTTAATTTGTTTATTTGCGGCTTATCATATTTGTGATGCCACTTTCAGTTGGCAAAAATAGGTAGTGTCTGTCATTAGTAAAGTAAAATACGTGTCCCTCTTTCTCCAAACCCATAACACTTTAAAGGGGAACATTTAGGCATACGCATTACCTTCTTTAATATTACAAGATAACATCAGTTGCCCTGAATTGTTTTTAGATATTGGTATTGGCAATGCATGAACTTTGTTTAGAAAGTGGCTGGTGTTGAAATTTTATATCAAGAGTTGCTGTCATTTTGACTCCAATTTTGAAAATCATTTGCAGCCATCTAAGTTCTCAGATACATGGGTAACCCTATTTTTCGTGCTCCAGTGACAGGTCCTATCTTTATGTGATAGCTGTATGTTACACCTGCTATCTACAGTAGCTAGCACACTTGAGGACCATATTCAATACATGCTATCTACAGTAGATAGCAAACTTGAGGACCATGTACATGTATGCAATTCATACTTTCTGTCGACAGTATAAAGCAAATCACTTGAGTAAAAATTGAATGTAATTTACTAGCTGTCTACAGTAGATAACAGGGGAACTATGTTAGTAGATACCAATCAAATCTATCTTAACCCTAACTCTATCCCCCACTTTTTCAGAATTTTTTACTTTAACATGGAAAAGGAAAATCAACCAAAATATCCCCGGGATTTGATCCAGGGACCTCTCGCACCAGAGGCGAAGAATTCCCCACTACACCACGGCTGTCAAGGCTAGTCTGCGCAGTATATTGTGCAAAGTATATGGGCTGGGTCCATTTTTTCATCAAAAAACTTCCACGCCGGGTGGTACCAACGTGCCCAGTCGTGGTATTTTGGGGTATATGGTAGGGTTAGGGTTATACCCCAATGATTCTAGGAAATTACCCTGTTCATTTATGTTAGGTAATCAATTAAACCTTATTATCTTAGGCGACTAAAAGAAGAAACACTGTTCTATGGGCCTGATCGATCCATTTCTTTTAGAAATCAAGAAAAAATGTGCAAATGAGTTCCGACCCAAAATATTTTTTGTAATTTGTGATGCGATCTGTGAAAACCTGCCACATGGTGGCATTTTTCATATTGGAGATATTTATATCATAAGAAAGCTGAAACTGTGCTGATTACAGAACTGTTTCGATCATTTTTCTACGATCACTACAAAAAAAGTTATGAGTGAATAATGATTGTGATGTCATAAAAAGCTACAAAACAAGAAATCATGAAAACAGGCCAAACAAGATACATAGTTCAATAGAATATTATTATAAGGTTAATTATAAAAGTGATTTAAGTAATTTTTTGAGGTGAAATGTCATACAAGATGATGACACAAAGTATTGAAAATTAAGTTTCTAAAAAATAAATCTAAAAAAACCTAAAAAAAGTTTTACCCATAATCCCTAGTTCACATTTTGCGACATCCGACGGGTTTTCACAGATCGCATCACATTTGGTGTGTCATTTATAAGGGGAAAAAAGGGGGGAAGCCCGACCAACCGGCCCAACCTGAGAGATCCATTTGCCCGTAGAACAGGGTTTCTTTTTGTTGTTGTCATTACTGCATACTATTGTGTATTATAAGTGTCAAATACTTGTACCAGCCTGCACTATTACAGTGTATTGATTTCATCAATAGTTTCAATTAATATGATTAATTTGAGTTGGGTTGGTTATATTGATTGATTTGAATGTTTATGATTTAAGGGTTTAGATTTTCTGTCATTCCAACAAATTACAATTAAAAGGTTTCTTTTTAAATACCTGGTAAAGTTATTCAAAATATTACGAATACATTTATTAGTGGTGTAATCGATTGTCGAATGTATCGATTGTCGAATTAAATTCTTAAACTTCCGACATGTCGATACACACGATCGTGTATCGACACAGAACGACAACAAAGGTGTAAGCTTGAAATAACAAGAAAAAGTATGTAGCCTGTCTCCCACCCGCGAAAAAGTATAATTGATCAGAATGGCCACGTCAAATGATAACCCCGAAATCACGCAGCACAGACTTTACTAAGTCTACTTGTAGGGGTATCGCAATTGAACAATTCGATATACCCCACTTCATATTATGTTTACGATCGTCACTCCCGCTTATGTAGTCACATGTGTAGAATTATATTGGTCTAAAACATGTTGTTTCAGAGGGAGTAACGCGTAATGAATGAACAGGACAAGTCAATAATACTTCCGAGAAAGTTTTCATTGCACATACAGCGTTCCACGCGATCGCCATCGGCCATGATGGATAGCGGCCGTGTGTGCAGTATTTATTTTTACTCATCCACAAATCATCATGGGGGTTCAAAAACGGGAGAATAAAAGTTTAAAATAGTTTGAAACAGTTAGCTTTGATAGCCATACCACCACGGGTAACAGGTTTGTACTCTTTCTGCTTGTACTAGTCATGTATTGTCGCTAGCTATGTAGTCGCAGTCGTGTATACTTTTGTCAGTGTTAAATAAAAACGAAACTCACAAAGCAGCCGTGCATATTAAAAATGTGTTATTGTCGATACTTTTATCGATATGTCGGACTTTATGACTTCCGACATGTCGATACGCAGAAGTGTATCGATTACAACCCTAACATTTATCATTCATGGAAAGATTTAAAAGCCTTATGAAGGATGTGTTTGCTGAGAAAAAAAGGACATTTGTTTGAGAGATTATTTATCTATCACGTGCAGTATAAGCACAGGCTCTCCTGAACAACGTGCAGGGTTTCCAGGTAGTATTATAATCATAGCTACGTGTTATTTGATCCCATATCTATTATTCTTTGAATGCTATACTTTCTATACTAAGATAACCTGGTTGACCATAAATGCATATAGAATATAGCAAATTGGTTGCCCTTCTGGCTATATCATAATAGTAATTGTGATTTATTTAGTGCATTAATTAACCTAAGGATTCAAAGTTACGAGAAAACTTAAATCAGAGGAAATCTGTTTCACAATACTTCTGAGAGACGATGACGATTGGGAGAGGGATTCTAATAGCCAAAAATAATACAAGTTTGTCTCAGAAGAAACCTGAAAAAAATAAATATGCGAAATGTGATTTGTTTAAATTCTTTTTAGTAACAATTGCTATTTGAAATGCAGTATCGTTCTTTCTTTTTCATATTGTGAGCTTATCAACATTTGTGCAATTGCATTGATTTGTCTAATTTTTCTAGATACAAAAACATACACATGTATTGACCTATTTCATAAATGACACAAATTCACAATTTTGAGCATCATTTTGATCTACGTAAACACGAATAAAAACATGTTAACAAGTTTGCTAACACCCGCAGGGAAAATTGGCGAATTCACGATTCCTGAACAACGAATCAAAACAAAGTGTGTGGTGCGCGCATTGAACGGCGCGCACACTGAGTGCAATTAGACACTTTCAATGCACTCCGTGTATTTTAGTTTCTTGCTTTCTGATTCGTTCAACACTGACTATTAAAGGTAGATGTTCCGATTTTCAACTTGAAGTTTTCTATTCTACATGAAAGGTCATCCTTAAAAAAGTCCTGTTCCAAAGTTTGAGTTGCATAGCTCTAATGGTTCTTATTTTAGACGCACAAGATGCTGTGAACTGTACCCATTGAGTAGTACACAAACTATATCGGTGGTTACCACCATTCGCGGTAATTCGACGTTATTTCATCGATTTCTCCGTAATTATACCGATTTAGGCCGTCAAATTTCAGTATGATGATGAGAAAAATACGAGCTTTCATATGATATGAAAATCTCCGTATGTTTGAAATAATTCTGTGTTACGAAAATGTGATCGGGTCATCTACCTTTAAGAGTGTATGAATTCCTTCTTTACCTAGTATGACTGTGAGTAATATTAGTTTGCGATTTGAAATGCATCCCTTCATCAGGTCTGTAAATGAAATGAAAATCACCAGCCAAGCCAGCCTAGATTTGTAATGTGTGTTACTTGCCTTAAATGTCAATGCATTATCATGGGAGGGAGTGCATTGTATTACAAAGGCTGTGTCGTGGAGATAGTGACGGTTTGGTCTGTTACTTAGCGTTGCTTTCAGGGGAATCTATCTTAAACGGCATCTCTGGTGGTTGTGTCGCCTCACTCATATTATCCAGAACTATCTTAATTACTTATTTAAGAGTCGCTGTAATTTTCTGAAGAGTTAGTATAACCACAAGTCCTATAGTAGGTATGACTATTGAAATATTAATCGTGGCTATTCCCTCTATGTTATAATGTCATTGAAGCTGCTTGTAAATAAAAGCTTCCTTTTTCAGTTTCAAACAAACATTTGTATTAGTTTGCTTGAGAAGAATAGTTTGCGGTTGAGAATGATAAAAATATCTAACTAATAATCTTATTAACCCTAACCCCCCTGAGTGCTAAAAAATGCTAATCCAAAGTCCCTCTCCAAACGCATGCGCCGTCGGTTTTCGATGACGTAGTCAACCGAGCCTATATAATGAGTGCAGTATACTGCACGAATGTGTAGCTGAGGGCCTTGGCTTAGTGGTAGGAAGGTGGGGCTTGAGAACGGAGGGTCCCCGGATCGAATCCCGGCAGGTTCCCGGAGATTTAGTTGGTGTTTTTTCCTCGAAAATTGTGATCCCGGTCAAAAATCCTAAACCGGGGTTAGGGTTATGGTAATATTTTTTTAATTTTTTTTTTGTGTTCTATTAACCCTAACCCCCCTGAGTGCTAAAAAATGCTAATCCAAAGTCCCTCTCCAAACGCATGCGCCGTCGGTTTTCGATGACGTAGTCAACCGAGCCTATATAATGAGTGCAGTATACTGCACGAATGTGTAGCTGAGGGCCTTGGCTTAGTGGTAGGAAGGTGGGGCTTGAGAACGGAGGGTCCCCGGATCGAATCCCGGCAGGTTCCCGGAGATTTAGTTGGTGTTTTTTCCTCGAAAATTGTGATCCCGGTCAAAAATCCTAAACCGGGGTTAGGGTTAATATTGTTATCAAATCTTCATATGAACAAAATTATCCTTCAAAAACCCGAAGTGATCGGAAGAACATCCACCTTTAAGCCTTAGTTATTTTGGTAAAAATAGCCTTTTCTAATTTTGGGTAGGCAAATACAATGTAAAATATTCAAATTTTAATCAATGTAACAGTACATCCAATCTATTTAAGGTAGAAATAATTTATTGATATAAGATATTGAATAAGCAATGACTTATAACTGATGTAATCATACTGGAATTTAATTTCTCACTAAACATACTAACAACCCTAATCCTAACACATACCACTTACAACCAAAACATTACAGTCTTTACCTTCACATTGCAAATCTTATTCAAGGCAGTAGCCATGTGTAACATGGTGTTTGGAAAGTCCATCTAAGCGTAAGAAATGGTGAACTCTAAACAATCAGCACCTGACAGATAGATATCTTGTCTATTTATAATTTTCCAATGCTGCCAGAGGGATGAATGTATCTATATTGGTGAATTATTTAGTTTTTTGCTCTGTCGTGTATGACTGTATCCAGTAACAAGTGTGGGGATATAGAAAGCAAAATCAGTTCATCAGTAACAAAGAGTAGATTTAGGGATGAAATCATTTTCAACGTATGTGTATCACCAATCTACAACAGAGTTCGCGCCATCGGCGTGGTTTATTTCACAAGAGCAATGATGCCTTGAGTGAAATAAACACCCGACGCGCAGAACGCAAGTCGTAGATTGGTGATGCACATTTATGCTGAAAAATGATTTAATCCCTTTCAACAAGGTCCAAGGGTTTGAACGCCTTTTTATAAATACACAATGCAAATAAGAACATAATTTAATTGTACTTTATTTTTAACAATTTACTTTATTTTAACAATTTAAAAAAAAACACCTTATTAAACACTAAAATGACCAAATTAAAATAACCATCAAGTTCCTTTAGTTTCAAAAGTCGATGTAAACAGTGATTATCCCAAAACAACACACACTGCGGCTGCGATTGCGTAGCGCGTAAACACATCAGTGTGGTGCGGTTCGATCGGAGTGCTGGTTTCCATAGCAGCATGGTTTATCTAAAAATAACAACGCTTTGCTACTGTACTTAAGGTATGGGGGAGGGGGGGGGGGGGGGGGAGTTGTTAAAAATGGGATAAAAACAGCAACAGATTTCGCCCCTTACAGGTGAAACTCACAGAAGCCATCATAATACAAAGAGATTTGTTCAAAATTAGATTTAGACTTGAATAGATTACATAACTTGCTTTTCTGAAGTTGGCTGACACTGCCACAGATGTGTATTATGTTAGATAGCGATATGGTATCTTAGGGTTCAGTTTTCAGTCCATATTTCCATATGTGTGTACATATAGGGGTTGAGTGAACTGTATAGGAAATGTGAGATGTCATTGTACTGAATCTTATCATGCTGAGAAACATTCATGAATAGATATAGAGAAGACTATTTGATTAAGCATATTTTAAATGCTGAAGATAAAACAAGGAGTTGCATGAGTTCCAGATTCATGGACTATCAAGTCAAATATTAGTTGATTATGTATGCATGTTAATACAGAGGAGAATAAATCGGATATATAATTGAAAGGTATTTGAATTTATTTATCTCAGACGAACAAGTCGAGAAACATGGGAAGAAATCATGGAGCTCCTATTTTAGACTGTTTTCTTCATGGAAATAAAGCAATTTAAAGGGGGTTCTGTCATCTTGAAGTTTTTGTTTAATTTTCATTTATGGAGACTAATACCAGGTGTATGCACCAACAGTTTAACTTGGGATGGGCTGAACCAATACCTTGGGGCTTGGACCAACACTTTGGATGAGATGGGTGGAGTGTAGGCTGATGGGTCAAAATGTGCCATACATAGTATCTGTATCTGTCGGGTACTGCAACAAACTCCACAAATGGGATATAAATGTTGCAGGTGCATTGGTGACTTAGCAAACTAAAATAACTGAAATTAAGTTAATTAAATCAAAGGTAAATGAAATCAAATTAAATTTAAAATAAAATAGATTTAATGATGAGGAAAAAGGCTTAATGATGAGCCATCCTCAGGAAGGATGACATATCCATCTTGTTGAGCCTGGCTTTGAATGAATCCACTTTTAGATACTCTCGGATACTTGTAGGAAGCAGGTTCCATTCAGCAGAAGTCCGCGGGAAGAAGGAGAATTTATAGCAGTCTTACTTTGTTGCTGGATGAATGGAAGTTGTAGATGATAATATCCTAGTTGAAATTCTGCCCTCATGAGGTTGGTTTGATAGTGATCAGTGTTTATGGCAACCTTGTGATGGATGGACTTGTATAATAATATGAGTCTGGAGATTGCCCTTCGTTCTATTAAGGATATCCAGCCTAGGTTTGCGATCATGGAAGACCCACTACTTCTGCGCCTAAAATCATTGCAGACAAATCGGGCAGCTCTCCGCTGTACTGCTTCTAGCCTGTTTTTGATTGATGTTACTTAGATTTATGTTAGACATTATTAGCTTCAAATCCAGTCCCCAAAGCCATTTCATGCAAATAACTATATTTTATTTAAAGGTTTACCAAACTGTTGAATGAGCCTAGGGAATAAAGCATTACATTAGCAGATTAATTTTAAATCTGCAGGAGGAGGTTACAGGAGCATGGGTTAATGAGTGCATCCATGTATTAGCATCTGTTTAATATGAATGCACAGCCGCAGGTAATGCTGGAAAGATGCCTGGCAAGTTTGTAATTTTCTGTTACATGTTATTTTTGGCTTAATCCAGCAAAAGTGTGACATGTTCTTACTGCACTGCGTTAGATAACATTATTAATTACAAAAGTGTATTAAGTACTGATGCAGTGAATATACAACACGTTGTGTGTGGGTGTATTGATACAAATATTGACAGGTTAAGTGAAGTATAGATAAATATATTTAAGAATATCTGTACAGCAGTAACATCATACATTCAGTGTAACATTCTTTAATTCATGTGACTGTTATTTGGGCAACTGATGAGATGACAGGCACCCAGGCAAGTTTTATCTCTAGTTTGATCAGTTCCAAATTGGCAAAGCCTCATTACAGCAGTAAATGAATACAGAAGGACGCAGGCGCATATGAAGGGAACAAGCACACTGTGCACCATGCCTGATGCTCGCGTGGGGCCAAAACTGAGTGCGTGTGGCCATAATCACGCACATACGCTTGGAGTACTTTTGTGCGCTGAGAGATAAAAACGAATATATCTCGCCAATTTGGAACTGATTAATCTGTAGCATCTCAGGTAAGGGATGATTATATTGCCTATTCAAAGTTGTTTTAAAGATAATCTCCAAAATAAACTCATTGTTAAATAGATAATTAATGACCAAAATATTTCTTTTTGTTTTATCTTTGCAGACAAAACCTGTAGCTTTTGCAGTACGAACAAATGTAAGCTACGACGGCACCTTAGATGACGACTCACCAGTACAGGGTTATGCAATATCCTTCAAACAAAAGGAATTTCTCCATATCAAAGAGGTCAGTAACAATCTATGGTCCATTTTGCTTCCTTAGATTAGTGACATCCCTCTAAACCATTGACTGGTCTCAAAACCTTGAACATGAGAAATGCCCGATGTCTCTGCTCAAAGGAAAGGAAATGGATATTTCAAGTAGATCAAAGTTGGAGAGAAAATGCCTGATCTAAAAGACGATATCAATGCCTAGAGTAAATGAAATAGACTGTAGTCAGATGTATGGGATTTAACTGGGCATGTATATTGAACCAAATATTTCCAGTTTACCTCAGGCATGAGAATTCAGGCTATTTTGTTTCCCAAATTTTCACACTCTCTTTGTTTTCAGCCTGTTTTTGCCCATTATAGGCCAATTTCACGCACCTTTTCAGGCTGTTCAGGTTTTTTTCATGCAAATTCATTTGCATGCCTGTTACCTACTCTTGCAGAAATGCAAACATTTTAAAACCGTCCTGGGCAAGAACTTGTGCTAGATGTCATTTGTCATATTTCTTATCATAGTTCAAAAAGACCGGGATATCTTAGCTTTTGACAAATCCTATTGTCTTCATAAGAGATGTCATTTGTTACGGTCAGATTTCAGGCAATCAACCTCAAATACATACAACAAAATTGCATCGATTTGCTTGACTGATGCAGCGATACAAC
Source organism: Ophiura sarsii (assembly GCA_035610835.1). NCBI lineage: Eukaryota > Metazoa > Echinodermata > Ophiuroidea > Amphilepidida > Ophiuridae > Ophiura > Ophiura sarsii. The sequence continues at coordinate 41,449,241 of CM069441.1, forward strand.
AAAAATGTTTTGTCTGGAATACACCGCCATGATTTCCTTCAGACAATTGCGCAGCTCATCTGAAACATGTTTTTGCTAAACCAAATCGAAAAGCTGGTTCCATTTGTAACCTGCTCTGCATGGCATTGCATTTTGAGGTCATACCATTCTGCATGTGACTTACCAATAGCCCCCCCCCCCCCCCCCCCGCCATACCCTGTTTAAATATTGATAGTAAATCCTACGCATTCGCTATATTTTGTCGTGATCTCGTTTACCAGAAGGAAATCGTCATCAACTGACACGCCCACATACAAGTGGACATTCTTAGAATCAACACTGTTAATGTTGATAGTTAATGGTGTCATAAATTTCACCTTGACGCTACAGGTACATGTTACTTACACTAGTAGACATGTCAATTTAGGCTTGGCTGAATGATTACTGACTCACTATCTCTCATCTCTTATATGAAGAGTCTTGGGTATGAGTCAATTCATTATGAACATAGGCGCCAGTCTATCTTGAAACGTGTTGGGGGGAGGGGACTTTCAGACTTGGCATGACATTTTATAAAAAACAAAAGATAAAGAACAAAAATTGGTTTATTTACGATGTGGGAAAGGGATTACTCCCCCCCCCCCCCCCCCCACCCCCCTCCGGATCGATACCTATGCATAGAGAGAGTGCAGGAATTTAAACTGCTATTTTAAAAATTTAAAACAATGTGTTATTGTTTTTGTCTTTGCAGAAGTATAACAATGATTGGTGGATAGGCAAGCTAGTCAAAGAAGGGGCTGATGTAGGCTTTATACCAAGTCCTGCCAAACTAGAAAATATGAAACTACAATCGTCAGGGAGTAAAAGTAAACTAGGAAAGTGAGTATCTCTCCAGTCTCCACCATAATTGGTGCAACTCTAGCATAGAATTACAAAGGAGAATCTGCACCAAAAACTTGGCTTGACACGTAAAGGAGGATATTTGTTTTTCAGCAATGTACAAATTAAATATAACGCAGAAGTTTGTGTTCTGTAAATCAAATGATTTGTGATTTGAAGAGCAAATCTTTCTGAGTCAGTACTTCCCATAAATATGTTTCAATTGATGGGGAAGGGGAGGGGGGATATCATCCACAAAGGATTCTCCTTTTCAATTTCTATGCACTATAACGGTACTAGCTGAATGACTGTATTCATGAAGAATTTTTACAAAAATAACAACATTTCTAAGCAAAATGCTGTCCAACTAATTTCATTAATGACAAAGATGATATGTATGGCAGCCGCCCTAGGCGACATCCGCAACAAATGACACTGTATTAAAATAATATAGGATTTGAACTGTACCATTGTTGCTCTATGTAGATATAGGTAGTTTTATTTTTATTTGTAAAACTCTTCAAGTAAAAATATTGACTTGCACTCAAATTGTGTATGTTCTAATGGATGCTCATCGAAACCTGACCTGTTAGCTTACAAAGAAACCATATGCTGTCCGTTCACTATATTAGCTATAATCAAACAAGCATTACTTTACCCGGCCTGTTTAATTTGAAAAATATCATGTTAGGTTACTATAAAACCTACAGGGGTACACACAGCTTGCACCGTGCGTTCATGCATTGGTTCCTCAGTGACTGATCTTCCCAGAACAGCGTGCTCTGAATAAGCGTCAAAAGTTATCTCAAATTCCAGTCCACCTTTTACTAAGTGTGATATTAATGACCTTTTGCTGCCCAAATTACCGGTTTGACATTTGACAAGGGTTGTCAGTCAACACATAACCTTTTCTCTATGATGACATTCAATACTTGTTTTCTATTTATGAAACATCTTCATCAATACAGTTAGACAGTCTAGTACCGTATTCATTTTCTTCTCAAGTTATTGAATTAGTAATTCTAAGAAAATACCTTTTTAAATATATTTATTGACATATTTTTAGTCACTTTATTTTCAATTTTGAAGTGGTTGGGTTTAGAATAGGCGACTTAAGAATCATAAGAATACAGAAATCCCTGATATACGATTACATTTAGGTTTACAATACAAATTAGGAATGAAGTGTAAAACAGCAATTGTTTACGATGTAAATGAATTACTGCTCTATGCATGATTCCATATAAGAATCTATTTGAAGTTATTGCTTAAGATATTTTCACAATAGTAGTAGCTGGTAATAAAGAATAAAGGGATTTCAATGTAATTTCAGCCGAAATTAACTTACAGACAGCTTTGCTTCCCTAATGGTTACTCTCACGACAAATATTTACATCCTTGCTGTCAAAATATCTGACATAATAAGTATCAGCAACAAAATGAAAAACAAACATTCATGGGTTATGTAACGATACATTTTCTTTAGAAATTATGTATGAAAGTTGTGTTGGCAAAAGATGCACCATTGTTGTGTGAGAGAAACCAAGGGGATGGATAGCTGCAAATAATGCCAACAGTTTATGTCCAAAATAATACAGAGCGTCCCAAAAATGTTAACACTCAAGCCAACATTGATTTTCTTTAAATGACAGTTGATAGCAGGTCTTTAACCCTAACCCCGGTTTAGGATTTTTGACCGGGATCACAATTTTCGAGGAAAAAACACCAACTAAATCTCCGGGAACCTGCCGGGATTCGATCCGGGGACCCTCCGTTCTCGAGCCCCACCTTCCTAACACTAAGCCACGGCCCTCAGCTACACATTCGTGCAGTATACTGCACTCATTATATAGGCTCGGTTGACTACGTCATCGAAAACCGACGGCGCATGCGTTTGGAGAGGGACTTTGGATTAGCATTTTTTAGCACTCAGGGGGGTTAGGGTTAATAGAACACGAAAAAAAAACTTTTTTTTTTTTACCATAACCCTAACCCCGGTTTAGGATTTTTGACCGGGATCACAATTTTCGAGGAAAAAACACCAACTAAATCTCCGGGAACCTGCCGGGATTCGATCCGGGGACCCTCCGTTCTCGAGCCCCACCTTCCTAACACTAAGCCACAGCCCTCAGCTACACATTCGTGCAGTATACTGCACTCATTATATAGGCTCGGTTGACTACGTCATCGAAAACCGACGGCGCATGCGTTTGGAGAGGGACTTTGGATTAGCATTTTTTAGCACTCAGGGGGGTTAGGGTTAATATGTATAATATGCGTAAATCCCAAATAAATGAGATTTCATTACTATCGGTTAATAAAAACTCGAGATATGCTCTATCAAAAATGAGAAGGTGGAATATAGTTGGCCCTATATCTGTCGGTAAACCATTTGAAATACGCAAAATGAATATATTGCACATAATTGTCCTGTTATCTGTCCTTGGTCCTCATGTTAAACACACATTTGTTTCTTTTTAAGCGTGGGAGACATAAAATTAACTCATTGTACAGTGGAAAAATAACAAGTTATAGAGATAATTTTGTCATACGTGTAAGTGCATAAACTTTGAAGTATGTGATGTTATCAAGTTTCTTGTAATCTCAAAAGTTTTGTTTATCAATAATCTAACCAATTAGATTTTGCTCTCTTTATTTTTGAAAAATATGTCACTGTGTTTTTTACTTGAATTGGAATGAAATCAAATGGAAATGAAGAGTTATGCATATTGTTGTTATGCCATACCAGACAAATATATTCACACTTCTCTGTTGAAAAAAGATCTTGGTCTTGAGTGTCAATATTTTTTGGATACTTATATCCCTGGCTTATTATATTACGTGTATCCATGTCTGAATCATTTGGGTGAAATGTAATCATTTAAAAAAGTTAATCATAAAACACAATAGATAACACCATAAGGGTTCATCTGGATACAAAAATTTAATTTGAAAATGTTACTGTGAAATATATCAGAAAAAAACCAACATCATAAGGCTGACATACTGTCAAAAGTCCCTGTGAATGGTCACAATGTGTATATTTGTCTGGATTTTCTTTAAGAACATTGGTTTTTTTAATAAAAATAATAAATCTCATTTCCTAAATAGTACACAGACCAATATCAATCACTAGATGAAACGAAGAGCTTTCCACTCGTATATATTTCCAATTTTACGTATCGTTGAATCGACACTTGTCTATGGACCTTTTCTCTGTAGTGTTATTTATTGTGTTTTATGATGAAACTATACTTATGCGGGCACTTTGGGAGACCTTTAATGCACATCCGGCACATTTCTTACTTTACACAATATCTTTTCTTTTTTTGTTTATATTCCAAGATTTTATTTTATAAACATCATACACTAATTCATCATCTTGAAGATAATTTGACAGTTGGCACATATATTTCAGTATAATTGTATAAAACATATTTTTATTTTACACATGTCAGGAAATAGCCAAAATAATCAAATCACATAATTCCAATACACAATGCATATTACATAAATGATCATACACTGGTCAGTGACAGACATAAATACATTAAAGACATCCTTTTCGTTTTCAACTTAACGATTTATCCTAACATATCTAGCACATATATGTATACACAATTGTCACTGCTGAACAAGGTATTAGAATCATTTACTCTACTTTAAAATGGACAGTTGTACACATAGTGTTGTATTAGCATTTTGTTTGTGTTGCTAACCAAATGTTTATATTTTGAGCCAAATGGCCACAGTTTATCATTTTATCATTTTATCGAAGGAAGTATTCAGTTGCATACAGATCTTTAGTAGCTTTTCAGTAGTACATGCCCCCCCCGATTGAAATTTCATGTGAATTTATCAGGCAATGAAATACATGTACATACTGTAGAATAGTTTTATCAGGCAGGCCTCAAATGATGACATTAGCATTCAGGTTTGATTCATGTTACATGTATGCATAGGCAGGCCCCTATGGGGCATTGCCTCAGAGAGACTTCAATACACATACTGAAGTATATATAAGCAATTTTATTTGTTGGCTCATTAAATTTACATTTTAGAGTACTGCTGGAAAGTGTGTTCAGTACAGTTTTTGAAATGCAATAATTTGAATATATGTGTTACGTTAATATCCACGAGGCAACCCCCTCCCATTCTATGGGTGCCATAAAATCACCAATTTGTTATCTGATTTGTGATAATTTGACATTTACTTATTCTCTCCTAAAAAATTTAAACATTTTTCAGAATTCTTCGATGTTTTTTACAGTTTCTAACACAAATTGGAAATGTTTTAAAATTTGAAAAAACCCAACATTTTCAAGAAGAAAAACCTATTACGAACATTTTCACAATGAAAACCTCCAACCAAATGGGGAGAAAAACCCAGTGAAATACTGAAAGGTTGGTCCAACCATTGAACGATTTCGTTTGTTTAGTCGCCTATGATGCACTGATTTGAAATGCTCACAAATATTAAATGTCATGCTGTATAATTCATCTCAAACCTTCATGTGTTCAAGGCTTAAAAATGTCCTTTTAGGGGGTCCCTTACGGATGAGGAACTTATCCCTTCCGTTATGATACATCATTATCAAGAAGCAATCACTCATTAGAGCTGGATTTTGTGACAAATCTGTTTGATATGATCATGGCATCTATAGTTCTACATGTCATGTTTTCATTGATAGGCAAACAGTGATGCGGTATAGGCCTCCGAGATAGATGTCGCTGTGTTGTCTCTATGATGGGGTCCAGCCAGCCTCTCTTGTTGCATGCATCACAGACAGTCAAGAGTACTATCTACGAGCAAGCTGTCCAGGAATGCAGTGCCTTTATGCAATGATTAATACCATTGCTGTAGGGTACTACTGGAGATGGGTGACGATGGACTCTCGGCCTGCGTAGGCTGTGAGTGCATATAGGAGATCTAGCTTCTGTTACATGAGGTCTTGTGAAGGGGAGTTAAGTTAACACATGCGTCGAGTGTGACAAAATATGCTAAGCTTTGATGCTGGTAATTAACAACTACCGTGGAGAGTTGAGTGAGTGAGGGAGCCTCAAATACCATTAGCCGAGTATAATGATATAATTATAATGAACCTTGATTGTGCAAATCTAGTTAGAAAATATTGATATTCCTAATTAGATTTGTGCTTATTTGATGCATCTCTTTGCCATTCAGTAATTATAGTTGCTGCCTACGAGGACAATTTTTCAGTATACATTAATGTATGCTGTAGTTTAGAATGGTTCAAACCAAATAATAAGAGGGATTTCCAAACAAAATGTCATTTGAAAGGGATTATTCCGATTTTAGATTTTATTTTTATTTAGTTCAACAAAATAAAGTGACAATTTTTATTTTATAATTTTAAAAATGATTTTTATAAAAAGATAATGGGCTTGAATAATGCTTGCTAAAATGGTTAAATATCATGTGTTACTTTTTTATATGAATCCACCAATCTATAATCATCCAAACTCCCATATTACTGGTAACGTTTTTATACACTGTACCTTTGTCTGGCGTCTTTTGATTAGGCATGCATGTAATTTGCCGTTGTGAAACCAGGAATATAGTAGATGTATTTTCTCTCTGTGTGATGAAGAGATTGGGAACATTGCCCATTGCCCAAGCTTCCCTGGGATGGGAGTGAGTGAGGGAGGGGGCAAAGAGGGGGGGGGGGGGGGGGGGGGGGGGGGGAGGACCAATGGAGATATCCATCAGTAGAAGAGTGTTAATCTGTAGCCATATCCATTATTTATGGTACCATTGAGCTATTTCATGTAGAATAAAAGTTATGGTGCCCTAAGGCCAAAAAAACACCAAGTTAGTCTCAGAAGACCGCGTGTGTAGCTTTTAAATTCGCATTTCGGCGCATAACTATCCCCTTTTCCCCTTGGAACTTTTGAAAATGATGCTTCTTCAAATTTTAATTTCACATTGTGAAGTACCTATATCAGCTTCATTTTCTTGCTTACAAGAGTAGAGTAAAATTGCCACATATAAATAGAAGTTAAATACAGTTCCAACAAAATGTGATGTATACATTTCACAGAGCCCGTCTCATGTTTGAAAAAGAAGAAGAACAGATACCACATTTCACATAGCATTTTTTCAGGTTCTTATTGTGTTGGTCCCCCCCCCCCCCCCCTCCCTCCTAAGCACTGCAGCTTCCAGTTCCCTACAGTTGTTGCAAGTCCTTCTCTAGTCGTTATTTACAAGATTGTTTCCCCAATTCTTATTGTTGGCATTTATTAAAATTTATAATAATTTGTCTCAAAATGCTGTTTGTCGCCACTCCCATTTGTACAATAATGCTGTAGTCTCTTTTAGATGACTATTGGTCATGCATTGGAGATCAAGCATATCGTTATTAAGATGATGATGTTAGCGTAGCCCATCCTTCTAGCGCTCTATGCAAGCCCTTTCTGTCTCATGACGTCATGACGTTGACAACAAATTGTTTACTGGTAGCAACAAGTTGTTAATGGGGTCTAGAATGAATATTTTTATCCTAATGAAATTCCATCTCCTAGTAAATTAGATTTTGTGATCAGTAAATATGAGCCATCGCAATGAAATTTTTATTATATTTCAAGGCCATCTGAGAAAAAAATTAATTTAATATATTCTCAGAATTTACATTCCTTTTTTAAATTCCTTTTTTTTTGTCTAGGCTATTCAATTTCATCCAAGTATAAGATATATTTAATTGAGACATTGTTTACCATATCAACCTACGCCCTTTTTGTTTTACTGACTATAAACATTCTGATTATGCTCACACTTGAAATAAAATAAAGACCTAAAAAAATCATAAATAAGCGTTGTCATACAAGTGAACAAATGCTTTTCAAACAGCTATCATTTCTGTCATCAGAAAATGTGCATTTGGCCAGAGATTATGAAAAGCACCTGTATGACTCGCATGTTTGAAAAGCAGAATAGTGTCTGTTAATGAGAATGAAGATTTACTTATTACTGTTGAGAAGTTATTTCATGACAGCACTAGAGACTATGCGACCTTTTCTGATGGTTCTTGATGATTGATTTCAATCCAAGACACGCGTCATAGCTTCAATAGAAAATACAGACTTTAACCGTCCCTGTAGTTTATAAGTCATTGATTTGGCTGACTTAGCTTGAATTTATAATAGGCCTAATGTTATCAAATCTCATCATGGAAACTGGAATTAAGGAATGTGTTTCAATGAAACGCCCACCTAATGACTTCCTAACTGTCCTGGATGCTCAGCAATGCTTGACTTGCCGTACATCCGAGGATCGAAGGTCAGACTTTAAGAATAGCTTGCCAAATCACACTATTCAAATCATCTTTTTTAATCTTATCCTGTTATTGTTTTGTCATTTGTGTGTATTCAGTGGGTTTCAATCAATTGAATAGTAATTCCGTTTGGTATTTATTGTTGGCATCTTTGGATTTCAGTCAGAGTGAATTGTGAGATTTTGTCCCTTTCTTGCATTTGACCACAATTGACCTGATTCATATTTTTACTTTAATAATTTGCTTTCTACTGAAGATAGCAAATATGTCAGTATGAGTTATGACTTGAAACTAAGGACTCTAAAAGCCTTATAATTTTTTATTTAGATGACACTTGCTTGACAATATGCTGTCTACCGAAGATAGCAAATATGTCAGTATGAGTTATGACTTGAAACTAAGGACTCTAAAAGCCTTATAATTTTGTATTTAGATGACACTTTCCTGACAATATGCTGTCTACTGAAGTAAGCAAATATGTCAGTTTGAGTTGACTTGAAACTAAGGACTTTAAAAGCCTGTTATATATTTTTATTTAGATGACACTTTCCTGACAATATGCTGTCTACTGAAGAGAGCAAATATGTCAGTATGAGTTGACTTGAAACTATTTTATTTTTATTTTTTAGATGACACTTTCTTGACAGATATTGTAAATGAACAACAGAACACCGCTATAGTATTAATCAAAAAGTCGTGATTGTTTTTGGCACTCAATTTATTTTATCCTGTCTCTAAATTGGCCATACTTCCATCGAATTGAATATATTGACTCAGCTACCCTGGCAGGCCTATACCATCCAGTTATTTGATCTTTAACTATTTATAGACTATGTAGTAGGTTTCTATATCAAAAGCCCATTTAGGGAGAGTTGACTGTTTCCATTTCACCCCAGGTTCAAACCTAGCACAAACCCAGCACAAACTCGTAATTTTTAATTTTGATTGTGGATACTTTATCAGAAAGTGAATGTCATTTAGAAAGCAATGAACAAATTTGATATAGATAAATCGACATGTAACATTACAACAATCGTTATGCCAGATGGTCTAGCTTGGGAAAGTCTGCTTGAACATTGATGGTAATATCTGAGCTTATCCCTAAATGCCCTTGAGAAGGTGATACTGATATGGACACTATATAGCTGATAGCCCTGTGCAAAAGCTGGCGATACTGATGTATTGGTGTTACTGATGTAATGTATACAGTGTCCAAAAAGGTTACTTACCTGGTAATAAATATGCTCATAATTCCGGTTTTTATTATTCCCATCTAATCAAAAGTGTTTTGTCCTCAAGAAGTGCCCTTGTTTCGGATCTTTGCGATTTGCTTTTGGTTGAAATATTTCAGGGGGGGGGGGGTGGCCACTAAATTGCCCTGCCTCGGTCCTTTGTGGCATATAACTCACCTATCGATTGTAAGATGAGGATTGGGGATGCGTAGTAATCCATGCAGCCCACACACATACCTGTCACACTATCATGCGTGTTCAAAACCCAAGAGCAAAAACGAAAGTTGCACTTTGTCTCAATCTTTTCAGTGTAGCATTCTTAATTGTTAACGAACAATATCTCAAATCGAAGAAGAGAAATTAATTAATCCATCATTTTTTAATTTGGTATTTTTATGTTGGAACTATATTTTTAAGAGTTACGAGCGTGTATTTTACCCTGAGCACTGTATATCCATTTGGACTCTGTATTTCTCACCTTCAAATGTTTGCCATTGATTCATTCTCACTGTGCAGGTAATCCATAGTATTGAACACTTTGTTTTAAGTGTGTATGGCGAGCGAAGAAGTTGTCAACAACGATGTTCTGTATTGGCACGATTCAAAAAAGGTTAATTGATTTAAATATCCCAACATAATCCTATCAGGGACCATTCATGATTTTACAGGGACATTTGGATGACAAACAAACACCCATAAATGTGTCTCCGGTTCAATTTAGTAAAGTAGCTTTTGAAGGATTTTCCAACGAAATTTTTTTCAAGCAAAAAAAACACACACAACAAGAGGTGCCACGCCCCGGGGTTTGAACCCACGACCTCTCGGTTACAAGTCGAACGCTCTACCAACTAAGCCACGGGGGGAGCTATGCTGGGCGAGTGTATTCTCCCAGCTATGTAGCCCGGGGCCATTATTTCAAACAAAAACCTCAGCGCCAGGTGGAACCGACAGGCTGGGAAATGGGATTTCATGGGGTGTGGGGCTGTAAGGGTTAAGCCCCATTTTAAAGATTATGTGTGGAAAAATCCCCCAAAGTGTTCCCCAAACCCTGTCCTCTATCAACCCCTTCCATCATAAATACTAAAGTGCCCCCTCCCCCCCCACCTTTAGCAAGGATTATTTTGTTGTTATAGCACAGTTGATAAACTCTAGGAAAAAGCACTGAAGAATAGTGACGGTAATATTTTGATAATTATGTCAATGTGGGTATTCAAAATCAATCACATTGACTGTATGTTTCATTAATCTTCGCAACTTTCTCAATTTGTTTATTCATTACCTTGCGCAATATGCATCTGAAAATAACTAATCTTATGATTTGTGCCATTAAATCTAAGGAGCGTTCAGTCAATGGGCGCCAAGCAATATTATGTGATCTTTTTTCAAATTTTTACACGTTTTTGTTTCTCTCTCTCTTATAATGAAGTATCAGGAAAGACTTTCCTGGACTCATAAATCTACTTTGATTGTATTTTCCGTAAAAATACAATCACCGAACTTTACTAAATCATAATGGAAATCTGATTCATATTTGTTTCGATTTTCATCATAAAGAATTCTGTGGGGGTGTGTTCAGTGTTCACTTGTGTACTTGAGGCTAAGATTGTCGTCGGGACAGGCATTCTGAATTAGCGGTGAATGTTTTTAAAACTTGAGACTAGTGACGGTCTGAACAGGCTCATAGTAATGTTATGAAAGACAATTCCTTTTCATGCCTAATAAACTTTGAAACAAACAGGCGTATCTGTCAACATGAATCATTATTTCTAAACTCTTCCCCCTCCCCTCCCTTCCCTCCCTTCCCTCCCTTCCCTCCCTTCCCTCCCCTCCCTCCCCTCCCTCCCCTCCCTCCCCTCCCTCCCCTCCCTCCCCTCCCTCCCCTCCCTCCCCTCCCCCTCCCTCCCTCCCCTCCCCCTCCCTCCCATCTTAAGATTGGAACAGATAATGCTATTGGGAATAATTTCAAATAAATAAGTCAGGGAGTTTAGTCTAATTGTTATCATGGCTGAGGACTAAGACCAAACAAACCATACTGTTCTTGAGGGGTCCGTCCGCCTGTGGAACTTGTTTTTTTGTTGCCCTGTGTAACTTACTGCCAGGCACATAGTATGGATTTATTTTTTATGTGGGTAGAGTATGTACTCAATAATCAAAATTAGTCAGGCAAAAATAGCACTTTTCATTTCTCTAGTCATTACAACTGTAGATAGTTTTGTATTTGATTAAAATTGATTTCAAGCCAATATTTCCATAATATAAAATGATAAATTGGAAATTATAAAATGAGATAGTCCAATACAGATTCCATTCTGATACATGTCGAGATCCTGCGTGTATATTTCCTTGCAGAGGCACATCTGTTAGTTCAATTGGGCTCATTATACGAATAAACATCTATAAATATTGAGGAAACAACATTGACATCTAATTTTAGGAATATTAAATATAGAAGTAAACAATAATTTGATATGGTCTGGTAATCCTAAATCGCCATTCACCACTTCATATATTAAAAAATAATCTCAACATAAATAACCTTTTATTACTGTCATAATTGAATATTAAAGATGATTGTCATATAAAACAGGACCATAATAATGATTAATATCATTACTATATTAATATCGGATTTGAAATGAATGCTTTGATGTCCAAACAATAAACCGGGGCTCACAATTTGCTCGTACTTCGCAGCATTACATAGAGGTGTGTAGTTGACCGCGAGACCTTATAGACTCTGATTGGAATAACAGATGGAATGATATGAACTTATGTAACAAACTAATAACTCATGGGGTCAAATTTTTGATATGCAATCAGAGATAGGAGCAAATAGGATTAGACTGGCCATGTCCAGCGTGGTCGTTACCAAGTTGAAATGAATCGCCTGTGTTATTATTTGATAGAGTCGGTCAGGAAGATTTGCGAGGAAGGGGTATTAATACCGGGATTGCCACAGATTTGGGAGCTTGAAAATATACTTGCCTTGAATGTTTGCATGTGGCATGTAAAGGCGATGTGGTATAACATTACATATTCACAGTGTACATCTGTCTTTCTTATATTGCTATGCTATTGCCAAGATGTCTGCCTCATCGTTGGTTCAATTTTGTCGGCAATTTCACGACATGGTTATCTAAGTATTTAGCAAACGGCCATGGGTAATAATTAAAAGAATACGCATTGTTTATAAAATGTTATAAATCAGAAGTACTAAAGGTGTATGGGGTTATAATTGAGCAATGGTATTATTTGAAGCATGATGTCTAGAAAGTTTGGAACCATCGACCTTGATAACATCTTTTTCCATCTGAGAGAGTGTATTAATATTGTACACATATTTCACATCTTCTTAATGTGTCGCATAATTAACATGGTCTGATACGCTAGTGTTACATAGCGGTCAAACCTATCTGCTGATGATGCAACTAATCTTTACAGTGTGTTGTATGTCTACTGGTGAAAGCATGACAGTTACTATGATGGGATGGGCCTGTTTGATTGAACTGTAAATGAGGACTTATGATTTCAGATCAGGCATGATATTTTGGTAGATACAAATCTGGAAATTTCTCAGATGTACCTTTTTTGCTTAAATTGGCATTTATTTAACACATTTTTAGGCAATTTAGCACAATAACCTGCTGTTATAATATTTCATGAAATATTTGAATTTTGTTCTCACCAGATATGAATATCATGCCTGTTTTAGATATATATATATAGATTTCCTTGGAAAAAGGTTACCAACATTGTTGATCATATGACTGTTGCTGCATTGCTATCTACTGAAGAGAGCAGACAGTGGCTATGGGTTAGATTGACTGAATTTGAATTTCAAACTAAGTATTTATTAGCCTTTACAAAACTTTCTGTAGCCAGTAATAGTTATGACATGAGTGTCACCATGCAGCTATCTACTGAAGATAAGAGATGTGGACTTTGATGTCTGGTTTGACTGAAATTGACATTTTTAGCGTTATTTTAGAATTATGGAATTGGATGTGCCGAGATCTTCTTACGATTAATCTACAAATACTTTTGCTAACCAGTAATTGTGTGTTATATTGCTGTCTACTGAATATAGCAGGCAATGGCTGTGATGAGCTGGGTTGACTGTATTAAATGATAAATCTAAAGAATAGTTTTTATTTGCTTTGTTTTAGGTTCAGATTTGCTACAGAACCTTTGTCTTACCGTAACATGATTGTTGCTGTCTACGGAAGATAGCAGATAGAGACTATAATGGGCTATTCAAACAGAACTATTGAGTAGAGCCTCTATTTGAATATGAATAGTGTTTTGTTGGGTCAGAGATAGTTTGTAATGATAACCTTGTTCTTCAGGAAGGAATGTATACACAACTGACGTACATGTTATACAATTAGACCTTGATTTTAACATACTGCATGTTTTATATACATAATGTTGTACATATTCTGATTATTGCAAACAATGAAATATTACATTAAACATAATACATTTGTAGTATCATATGCAACTTATATACACAAAACACGCTTAACAATAAAAAAAGAATTAAATATATACAAATGAATATATTTACATATCTGCACAAAGAGAACAATTCTCCCTCTGAGCCAGTCCCTTCTATTTGATCACAATATTTGTTTTCTGATTTTTCCGCAACTTTTAGTTATCATTTTCATGAATATATCATCTTTGTTACTTATCATACATTTTCATTTTGTTCATAGTTTAGTAATGTCTTCACATATATGTGCACACTGTTGAACCGGGACCTCTCAAAACTTTCCGCTCGTCCTCAGGGCAAAAGTTCCTTTAAAAGCTTATTCATATTAACCAACATTAATGAACTATGCGAACAAAATGCGTGGTAGAATTTTGCCAGCATCAGTTCATGGGTGAGAGATATTATAAGAACGACACTATGTCTCCTTTCAATAACTGTGCACAGACACTAACATTACTGTATATTTTCTTTCTTTATTTCTTTCCGTCCATTTCAACAAATAAAATAACTCCCCTGCCTCCTCACGGACCTCCTGAATTAATTTGCAATTGACGTCTCCTCTCATTTTCCCATGTCATTTATTGCCGATGCATGGACCGTCCATGCATATTTTCCCTTTACCTACCTCCCTACTAAACCACATTGCATGTTGCTTCGTCAAATGTCCCATCATTATTGTAACTTCCTTTGCATGTTGATTCTGCCGCATGACCTTCTGACCCTAATCTGTCTGGATATTGCTGCTTCTATAATTATGCTATGTTATCCGCCGACTTTTTCTTTTACGTACCCGATTTTTTCCTTTCCGTACTTTGATTGGCTCATTTTAATTTTTTGTTTTGTTAATATTAACAAAATGACTTGATTGCCATGGAAACACTTTAATAACACAACACTCAATTTAATTAACATTTATATTTAACATTCCTGACCACTGCATTCACACTTTTCTAATACCTACTCTCCTTCCTATATTTATGAATATGTTATAACTATATTTTATTTTAAATACTAATACTACATCACTTTTATAATTTTATCATTATCATCATTTCTTGGCATTGCATTCTATAACTCTTCAATTAAACTTGGTTTCATTTGCCACATATATTGTGTATAATAATATGTATGTGTGTTGTGTTCATAACTTGTATGATGTAGCAAGCCACCCCAGTCTCCCTCATCTGGAAAAACTAGCATCTCGTTTCTTCCAACTAAGGCATCCACCCTACCCCTTAACAGCAAAATTAGTTACCCCACTTCCCCCCGTTCTAGGTCTACCAGCGGACTCAGTTCGAGCTCCAATCTAGGAGATATGATAGGACTCACCAACTCCAACCGCTCCAATTCAAGAGGATCTACACCGCCTACACCAGGTTAGTGCACATTTTCAATTATTCTAGTCCTCTTTGCTTCCTTGAGAAGATGATGTCACTGCCTCATAATCTTATCACAGCTCTAAATTTGAAATGTTTACCAAGTGCAGGCGTATACACACAGGTGTATAAGGATGTGAATGGCTTATAGAATATGACATAACTGTCTGAAAGAAGCAAAATGGACTCTACTGTAGTATACAAATTTATTGTCTGCTCTTCACTGAGGGGTAGTATACAGATGTATGTATAAAGGGCTCTTGTGAAAACTATATGGACCCAAGATGACACCAATAGTGTAATAAAATAGGACTGCTGATGTCCTCAAGATGGTATAATTGTAGCATAAGTGACAAATGAAAGTTTGTATGGATTTGCTTATTTATACTTCATTATATTCAGTTCACCTGTTGATTTGGAGTAGTGCTTGTTGTAATGTGCTCCAATATCATACTAGAAATATTTGTCTAAAATGATTTGAATACTGTAAAACACTATCATTTCGCAGCTACTTTATCTCACAAATTTCAAATTGCTGCTATTTTAGCGGGCATTTAATTTTGCGAATCTGGATATTTTACTGTTGCTTTCAATGCAAAAGTGCAAGTTTCGCGGGTGTTTAATTTCGCGAATCCACATCCCTCGCGAAATTGAGTGGTTTTACAGTAGTCTTTTTTGTCAAAGAAGATAAAGTTAGGTTTTAACCAATCAGTGAACAGCTATATATTGATAAAGGATATATAAAGGACTGATACATGCTTCATCTGATTTGAAATATCTAGAAGCACTGGCTCCATGTTTTTAGAAACACTGGCTCCATGTTTCATCTAGTACCATGCTCATTTAACATTGCTACATCACACAAAACATTCTCTGAAATCTTATATGGAGAAAATGAATATATATGTAGTTTTATTTAGATCCAATTAGTAAACTATACATGCAATATCTAAAAATAACCATAAGGTAAGGATATGGCTATTAAGGGAGAAATGTACCATATGGCAATTATTTTCATGAGCTGGTTTATGGATCTAATTGGTCTTTATTCCGATGTTGTTATTATTAAAAACAAAATGTACATTGGTTATTGTGTAATTATGCGCAGATAATTAACATACTGCATTTCGTTGCTGTCATATATCAGCTGGACATGAATTGAACACAATGACTGACGCATGGTTTTAAGGAGTGCTTTACAGCATGTATTTTCCAAGAATGTTAGTCGCATGTGGGAAATTTGGGTTTACAGATTAAATGCTCGTGTGTTTACTTAATTACATGCAAAATGTGATTTATGATCAGGTGATTATGACACTAACTATAATAGGAAGATGCCATCTAAAAGATTGTTTGGTCAGTTATACAAGGTGTCTCAGAATGATTCATACCAGGAAAGGTGCATTTATTGAGCTATGGTAAAGTGCTTATGATTCTTACATCTATATACACTCGTCAAAAGAAGTTCCTGGACACTCATTGAAGTTCAAATATTTCACACAAATATTTAATATAAATTATATAACAATATAACAATTGCATGTCAAAATAAGCAGACAATAATTCTCTATCATGTCTGTATGAAATTAAGATGTACGCATTCATGCATGGCTGAGCACATTCATTAAGCAATGGTAAGGTGCGTAAAAGGAAATTGCAAGAAATTAGCATTTACAGTCATTTGAATGGAGGGATTATCCAATTTTTTGCAATCTTCTTGCCATTGTCAAGTGAATGGGATCTGTCATGCATGAGTGATCATGTCTAAATTCCATGTTAAGCTGTTAGAGGATTACTTTCTGCTTATTTTGATATACAATTATATATACACCTAGCACAT
This sequence comes from Ophiura sarsii, assembly GCA_035610835.1. Taxonomy (NCBI): domain Eukaryota; kingdom Metazoa; phylum Echinodermata; class Ophiuroidea; order Amphilepidida; family Ophiuridae; genus Ophiura; species Ophiura sarsii. Next base: position 41,466,334 of record CM069441.1, read on the forward strand.
AAAGTCCCTGCTCAGGTGCTTTGAGGTTGACTAATTCAAAATATATAATCGGTACCAAAAATCTGAGATATACATTAATTGAGCAAATTTCTTCTCCGCAGTTTGATACCTCATTCAACAAAATCGAATGGATACTTTTAAAGTTATGTCGATTTCAATGACCGTTCATGCAACAGAAAAGTGGCACTAGGTATAGGAATCATTGATTTGTGTGTGATAACTGTGTGCTATCCGAACGTGACAGATGAATGGGTCTTTAGTGATAACCGCAATGTGCGGGACAAAGGGTGTATCTGGCTGTGAAGAATACAAGTCTTAGCTGATAAGCTGTGAGTTTTTCAGTGCGTAAATCCATAGACGGGTAAAACATTGATTTTTACCGTCTATGGTAAATCACACACAAATCAATGATTTCCTATACCTAGTGCCACTTTTCTGTTGCATGAACGGTCATTGAAATCGACATAACTTTAAAAGTATCCATTCGATTTTGTTGAATGAGGTATCAAACTGCGGAGAAGAAATTTGCTCATTTAATGTATATCTCAGATTTTTGGTACCGATTATATATTTTGAATTAGTCAACCTCAAAGCACCTGAGCAGGGACTTTATGTGCTAGGTGTATATAATCATATATATAATTATATATATTCTATTAAATATTAATTTAATTTAAGTGTCCAAGAACTTCTTTTGCCGAGTGTATATTTAGCTTTTTATATGATTTCAACTAATAAAAATTGGATGTTTGTGACAGAAATTATGGACCGTTTTTGTAAAAAGTTGCTGTGTTCTCTTTTTAAATTCCACTACAAAGTCAATAGATATCAAGTGTTTGTGGTGTTTTATGGAGCAATATTTAAATGGTACAAGGGAATTGATCTGCTTGAGTGATCTATACCATGATTTATATCATACTGTCTTAAGCAGGTGTTTTGAAGTTTGATGAGAGTTTTATCAATTGAAATACACTGAAATTGAAAAACAGGTTTTCACCAATTTGCAATAATGTTATGCCATATTAGAACTGATACAGATATCCTGATGAAATTGTCAAGTATATAGGTAACATGTTCCTCTTTATATTGCAAGTATAAGATTTGGACTATAATATTTTAAACATTTTTCAAACGCAGTATAAGTCATTCTGGGACACCCTGTACAATGGTAAACTACCACCCTCTTCATCTATAAAATTGTTGTGTGTATGTGTACGTTATTGTATAATATTATGTTTTAACGATTATATTCATGTTTTGTATATAGTTACAAGTCATCAAAATAACTAATGTATGTACCAACACCAAAAATAAGTTAATTTTTGATTAAAATCTTTAGTTGTCTTAAAGTTGTTGCGCACAAGGGGTATTATTTGTAAAATGATTATCAATATATGGGCCAACTGCTGTCAGGCACTGTAAAATAATAGTAACTTTAATGGTTATTTAATGGTTATTTTGTATGATATTTACCTAGCCACTACATTAAAATGTCATCAAACAGTCAAGAGGTGTATATATAAGAAGGCAAATATAATGTTCAACAGTTACATAATGTGCAACTGGTCAATCCTAAGTGGTTTTTTAACCTTAAGATATACCAGGTCCCCCTCAAACAACAACGGCCGACATAATTGAATTCAAAGGTTATATCATTTGGGGGAATTCCCATTATGGTAACCATGGCCGACCGACAGACAGGTTTAAGGCAAATTGATTTGCCTGCAAGCCTGCAACCATCCACCGTCGGTCTGCCATCCTCCTCGCAGATATTATGTGATTTCATTTAGTTATGAAAGATGTCATAATCTGATTGCAATGACAAATAACCCAAAGTCATGGAGAATGAAGAGGAAGTTGCCTTAGAAAAGAGTGTGCAGTACAGTGACGGTTGATTAATACTTCCAATGTACTGGCTTATAGAGATGCGACGATGGCTGATTTGCGATTGATATGCCGTCATCATTTAACTCAAGTTGAGTCGAGATGTTTTGACATTTAGAAGAAATTGGCTTGAATAGAAGGATGGATGGAATAAATCCAAATCTATATGCTGAATTGTCCAGTGTTATGTCAGAGGCCCCATCTGTATAGGTACTGGCTACTAGGTAGTAAATAGTATAGGAGAGCCTTTTCAAACTGCTAGCAAAAATTACAGTTGGCTTTACAATAGCATTTTTTAATGTAACAAATACAACAACAATTTGAGGTATTTAATATTCATTTACTCCATTGATTTGTTAACAAAATCAAAAGGTTCTAATGTCCATAACTTGATAATTTTTATTTGATGTGTTGCGACAAAGTGATTGTCAATAATCTGTTACTTTTGTAAGGAATGTGATATAACATTGACTTTGGTACCAAAATGTCCTGTAACTTATACATATTATCTTGATATAAATAATTCAATATTCATATGTCCCTCATTGTGCCTCATTTACTCACATTGGGTCACATATTTCTATAGGATTGTTTTATTAAGGGATGGAATAGGAAACTCATGCAATAAACAAATGTGCTATCTTCTGTAGATAGCAGTACAAAAACATAATAAAAATGGATGGAAATTAGATATGAAATAATGTAACAATCTGAGGGGCTATCTTCAGTAGACAGCAGCACAGAGCTGCAATTTCTCTGTTGAACTGCAGACAGATTACATGTGGGAGTCCCAACATTTGTTTTTCATGGGAGTCATAACAGTTGTTACTAAGTATTATTATATAGTAATTGAATAACAACGAATGTATGGCTTGTCCAAATCATATTTAACATTTTTCTGATCTTTTTAAGAAAAGGTAAGGAAAAAAATGAGAAAAAAATGTACCAAGCTATATCAAAACCTACTGAAGGACCTCACATAAATGTAACAATCTGAGGGTGCTATCTTCAGTAGACAGCAGCACAGAACTGTAATTTCTCTATTTGTGGGAGTCTAACAGTTGTTTTTCATGGGAGTCATAACAGTTGTTATTAAGTATTATTATATAGTAATTGAATAACAATGAATGTATGGCTTATCCAAATCATATTTTACATTTTTCTGCTTTTTAGAAAAAGTAAGGACATTTTTTTATTATAAATGTGTCAAGCAATATCAAAACAAATTGTGCCTGTTATTTTACATTGCATTTGCAAATTACAAGTTTTTGAATTTGAACAACAAATTTGGTTTTAGCTTAAATCTTAAAAACAAATTTGTTTGAACTAGAAAGGGTTCATAAATAAGAATTTTAAATGATAACACACTTTTTTATTAAGCTCATTTCAAGCAGACAGTTCTTTTCCTGTGTTATTAGAATATGGAATAAAAATGATGTGGTTAAATATCATTGTAACAACTAATGTTACGCTGCATGTTCAACATGATGCAGCTGTATATGGTAAAGGTACACTCAAAATGTATTTGACAACCCCTGATCCATTAACATGGAGTTGATACAGAGTTCATCGTAATAACGCTATTTAGCAGTATCTTTCTAGAGGGTCCAATTTTTGCCTAGATTGTTTCCCTATAAAATTAACAAATCAGGAGATGTTATAGGATTATGCAGTACCTATTGAAACAAACTAAACAAGTGCCAAATAATAAAATAGCCTGCTGTCTTGTTTGCTTCCAATTTTTGAAAATATATCTACGCAAAAAAACAACCTCCATGCAGTATTAGATCAAGTGATATAGTGTGGGATGCCGCAAAGGCCTCTGTCATAATGAGATGGCTGTTAGCAGTATTGCAAAGGGCAAAGTTCTACAGCAATACACATTTCTCTAGTGGCAAATGAACTACGTATTTTACTAGATGGAACTACAATGTTGTTAATGTTTGAGATATGGATACTTCATTAATATTTTCTTTTTGCAGATTTTGTTGTTGTAATATTTAAATTGTTATATTTATTGAATAGTAAATTGTGTATCTTTCCCAAATACTGTCCCATAGAATGATGTACAATTTTAAATATTTTAGAAAGTGTTTAATTTTGTGCAGTGTCTATTTTCACTGGCCTGCAAAATAAGTGGAAATAAAGCACCATAAAAATAGCATCTTTTCTAGTATATACCCAACGTGCTTTGTAACAAGATAAATCAAACTAATATTCGAGCCCTCAAGCTGACCGACCAGTGTCACCATATGAAACGTTACAACATACGAAGAGAAAAAACCCGAGTGAAATCGATAAATGTGCAGCTAAATGCGTAAATGGTCTTCCTGTAGGTATATTATAAAGGGTGTTGGCGCGTACGGCTAATGTGCATTAGACTGGAGACTAATTAATGTCGCAGCGATATATGCTAATTTATTTTGCCATGTCAATATCGTGTTACTGGATTTTATATCCATATTTGTTTAAGCATGAATAGTTTGCTAGTGGTGTAAGTTATGGATCGATGGTCAGCTTGTAGTACTAATATAGGGGAAATAACATATACTTACCGGTTGTTATCGTTTTAGGGTGTAAATATTTGAAGGGGAAAATATGAATGATTAATGTACTTGAATATGTCCATTGGAATGTTAACTTAAGTTAACTAATTACGCATGCATAAAATACAGCAATTGTAAGAGCACATTTGTATCTTTAATATGAAACTTTGGTGAGAATAATTGGACTTGTGGTCAAAGAAGTTATTGGATATGATTTTATACAGCATATAGTTTTCTTAAAATGACCCACAAGTTTTTAAGGCAAGGTTCGCATACTATTAAAATAGTTTTGTGCATAAATGTGTGCTTAATTTGGTATGCTCTATTTTGCTACATTTTGTGTTCCTGAACATAGACCATTGTAAAGCAGATTTGTCCCATCCCTCTTCATTATTGTCTGTAGAAAGTGCAAAAATTGATATAGTACTTCAATTTCCACTTGAAGCGAAAGCATGAAAAAGACAAGATAGAAAGAGGAGTCAAATAATAAAAAGATGCATCCACCGTGATATACACACCGCAGCGCATATGGCATCCTAAGCTAATCAATTACCTTAAAGTCCCAAATCCCATCCTAAATGCAGTTGCAATTAAACCTGTAAGGTCTTCAACAGGGAGTACATGCAATAGCCCTATGGGCTTGAACCATACCATACAGACAGCGCTCGGCATATATCGTCAAATCGTATTGTCAAGTAAAGAACGTGCTGGCAAATGTAGGCTTAACTGATATTGTGATGGACTCAATGATTGCATTTGTATCCAGTAATTCCTCACAGCAACTGTCCATGGTGGATAAGAGTCATTAAAATCTATCGCTATCTGTAACCAGTTACTGTTTTATCTCCCTGATGGTAAGCCAACACCTGGTTAAGATGTCTAAAGAGACCTGAGGCCAAATGCCCTTCACCTTCCATCAGCAATTTGTTCATCAAATGACTATCTTTATGAGATTATGCTCTAGAAGGATGCAAATACTTTCTGGTCAATATCAAAACCGGTTTTCACAATTGTTTATGGGCACAATTTAACAGTTGAAGGGTTGTTGTGTTACCCTAAAGACAGGTTAAAGGCATATTATGTGATCTTTTCCAGAGAGCACCCTCTATTCATTATTTTTTTTAGAAAGTAGATTTTCTTGCAGATTTACATTTCTGATCATAAACCATACATACATTCCAAGTTACAGAGCGATACGATTCCTAATTACCTCAAAATCATGGTTTTAGAGTGAATTTAGAGTGAAAATAATAAACTGTCGGATTATCTGACAGTTTATTTTCACTCTAAAATCATGATTTTGAAGTAATTAAGAATCGTAGCGCCCTGTAACTTGGAATGTATGTACGATTTATGATCAGAAATGTAAATCTGCAAGAAAATCATCTTTCAATTTTTTTTTCGATGTTGAGGGCGTTCCCTGGAAAGATCACATAATATACCTTTAAGTCAAGTTGGTATTTAGGAACCTTGAATGATTTAAATTAATATTAAAAAATCAACTTTGTGTCAAGTTGACTTTCTCAAGTTTCTGATGCCTTTGTGTCAACTACTATTTTTATTTGTTTTAAATGTTTACACCTTGATGACAATAACACCGTTAGGGATGTGAAGTGTTCTACAGGTTAAATGATTTTTTTAAATTCCATGGTAAATGTCTCTCAAACTTAATACAAATGCAAACCTCTGTGATAGTGCTAAACTTGGTGATACATTTATTACTACCGGTAATTGGTTACCAGAAGCTGTTGCTGAGCAGGCGAGACGCGCTGTTCGAGAACCGCCTTGTATTAAATTCTAATTCATATTCTGAATGAGTCTAGATTTGCTCAACATTTTTAACACTACTGAAAGATGTAAGAATTTATCCTTGCTAAAGAATTTATCTGGTAAAATTCTCTATTGCTATAATTTCACTGCTTTTTATTTGCTATTTCACAAATATATAAGCCCAGTAAATTAACAGCCTATTCGCTAGTTAGATAATTTTGATGTATTTAGTAAATTGCCACTTTGACTTGAGAAGATGAACACAGCCTGTCTGTTTGCAAGCAATTTTGAACCGGTGACCTTTATGATAGTCCCTTAAGTACCAAATAAAGGTCACCGAGAGAAAGTCCCAGGCATTATCTAGAAAACATCTCGCCAATTGGCCGTAGCTCTAAAAAAACACTTGTTAAACGATTTCATGCGCCAACAAGTACAAATTTGATTTGGCTTACCATCAAATAATCAGGGGTGTGTTAGGGTGCGAAAGTGATTGCAATCTGATTGCATGGCTTGCTGATTTCTAACATTTCTTGCGGCATTTTGTTTTGATTAAATGGGTCATCATATCTAGGAATCAAGCGTGGCTATAGTGTGTGTGTTTGTGTCCTGCGAGCATCACATTTAATTTAGCCGTCCTCCATTTCGCAGAGTCGGCTCATGAATACGATTTACAGATGGGCCACTGTTGATTTACAGGGAACTACGATTTTCCCCAAGTATGTAAATAAATTAAGTCATGATCGGGAAACTCTTGAATTCCCTGGTAGAGAGAATGTTTTGATTTAATTTGGACTTGTTAATTTAATCTAAGATTTAAGTGGAAGTAGTTTCAAATGCTTTCATCTATCAATGGAAATTCATCTGTTACCATGAATAAACACTTTTCTCTGAATCACTATGTTTAACTATTATTACCTACCATCCCTTAAACAGAGTGGTTACTCCAAGTATGTCGTAAATCGTTGATTGGAATGGAAGTACTAAAAAATAGGCGGACACAGATGGACCATATTGTAATATATATCTTAAGAAGATAACAAGTATGAAATAAACTCCCTTTAAAACCCATTTAACATCATTTAAATCTGACATTGATACTATGCTGGATTTGGGTAAAAGCTAAATATAGTGCAATTCATCTTAGGCCAAAAAGATGAACTACTTTGTCTCAGCAGCCCGCACACATTGCTTTTAAATTGAGATTTCACGCATAGATTTTGTTGTTGATTTTTTAGATTTTTAGATTTAAAAAACAACAACAAAAAATTAGTTCTTTTCGGCGATACTCGGCAACCTTGTGACTGAGAACACACATTCAACTAACTTTGTGAAGTTAAGAGATAAAGAGAACACAAGCATACAATTTGCATTGATCATGTATGATTACTTTCATTAAAAAGTTAAAAGCAAAACTATTAACTATATTTTTAAAAAAGAAGAAAAAATAGGACAGCACATAGCTTTTTAGCCAAAGGTTGCTGAGACAAAGTATTTAATTTGTTTGGCCTTAGTCCACAGCAGCTTCTAATGTACACCGAGCACATAAAGTCCCTGACCAGGTGCTTTGAGGTTGGCTAATTCAAAATATATAATCGGTACCAAAAATCTGAGATATATATTGAATGTGCAAATTTCTTCTCCGCAGTTTGATACCTCATTCAACAAAATCGAATGGATACTTTTAAAGTTATGGCGATTTCAATGACCGCGCATAACAACAGCAAAGTTGCACTAGGTATTCATTGAATTGTGTGTGATAACTGTCATAACTGACACACACATCAATGATTTCCTATACCGAGTGCAACTTTGCTGTTGTTATGCACGGTCATTGAAATCACCATAACTTTAAAAGTATCCATTCGATTTTGTTGAATGAGGTATCAAACTGCGGAGAAGAAATTTCCTCATTTAAAGTATATCTCAGATTTTTGGTACCGATTGTATATTTTGAATTAGCCAACCTCAAAGCACCTGGTCAGGGACTTTATGTGCTAGGTGTATATTGGTTTTCAGTAGTGAAATGCTGTATAACAAGTTAATTTCTCTAGCAATGTTAGTTTCGCTAATTTCGCTAGGAGATCCAATTTGCCAAATTAAATTGCCGCCAATATATTATTTATAATGGTTATTGTCTCGCCCTGATGTAATCAGAAAGAGACTATGTTATCACTATTTCTGTCCGGCGTCCGCCGTCCGCCGTATGCCGTATGCCGTCCGCCGTCCGCCGTCCGCCGTATGCCGTGTGCTAAGAAATACCTTTGTGACGCGATATCTGGAGATCCGTAAGGCCTATCGTGATGGGACTTGGTGGAGGGAAGGGGGGTGGTGCGTTCTGTTGCTGATTGATTTTTCAAGGTCATCGGGGGTCATACAAGGTCATCGGGGTCAAATATGCTTAAAACTTTTGAGACGCGTTGTGACGCGATATCTAGAGATCTGTAAACCCTATCTTGATGGGACTTGATGTCAGGGAAGGGGGTGGGGTGTTCTTTTGCTGATTAGATTTTCAAGGTCATTGGAGGTCATTCAAGGTCATCGGGGTCAAATATGCGGTCAAATAAGATCCGTAAGGCCGATCTTGATGGGATTTGGTGGAGGGAAGGGGGTGGTGTGTTCTTTTTGCTGATGAAATTTTCAAGGTCATCGGAGGTCATTCAAGGTCATCGGGGGTCAAATATGGGGTCAAATAGATCAGTAAGGCCTATCTTGATGGGATTTGGTGGAGGGAAGAGGGATGGTGTGTTCTTTTTGTTGATTAAATTTTCAAGGTCACCAGAGGTCATCGGGGTCAAATATGGGGTCAAATAGATCAGTAAGGCCTATATTGATGAGATTTGGTGGAGGGAAGGGGAGTGGTGTGTTCTTTTTGCTGAATAAATTTTCAAGGTCATCAGAGGTCATTCAAGGTCATCGGGGGTCAAATAAGATCCATAAGGCCTATCTTGATTGGATTTGGTGGAGGGAAGGGGGATGGTGTGTTCTTTTTGTTCTTAATTTTTCGGGGTCATCGGGGGTCAAATATGGGGTCAAATAGATCAGTAAGGCCTATCTTGATGGGATTTGGTGGACGGAAGTGGGATGGTGTGTTCTTTTTGTTGATTAATTTTTCGGGGTCATTGGGGGTCAAATATGGGTCAAATATGGGGTCAAATAGATCAGTAAGGCCTATCTTGATGGGATTTGGTGGAGGGAAGGGGGGTGGTGTGTTCTTTTTGTTGATTCATTTTTCGGGGTCATCGGGGGTCAAATATGGGGTCAAATAGATCAGTAAGGCCTATCTTGATGGGATTTGGTGGACGGAAGAGGGATGGTGTGTTCTTTTTTGTTGATTAATTTTTCGGGGTCATCGGGGTCAAATATGGGGTCAAATAGATCAGTAAGGCCTATCTTGATGGGATTTGGTGGACGGAAGAGGGATGGGGTGTTCTTTTTGTTGATTATTTTTTCGGGGTCATCGGGGGTCAAATATGGGGTCAAATAGATCAGTACGGCCTATCTTGATGGGATTTGGTGGACGGAAGAGGGGTGGTGTGTTCTTTTTGTTGATTAATTTTTCGGGGTCATCTGGGGTCAAATATGGGGTCAAATAGATCAGTAAGGCCTATCTTGATGGGATTTGGTGGAGGGAAGGGGGTGGTGTGTTCTTTTTGTTGATTAATTTTTCGGGGTCATCGGGGGTCAAATAGATCAGTAAGGCCTATCTTGATGGGATTTGGTGGACGGAAGAGGGATGGTGTGTTCTTTTTGTTGATTAATTTTTCGGGGTCATCGGGGGTCAAATAGATCAGTAAGGCCTATCTTGATGGGATTTGGTGGAGGGAAGGGGGGTGGTGTGTTCTTTTTGTTGATTAATTTTTCGGGGTCATCGGGGGTCAAATATGGGGTCAAATAGATCAGTAAGGCATATCTTGATTGGATTTGGTGGAGGGAAGGGGGGTGGTGTATTCTTTTTGCTGATTAAATTTTCAAGGTCATCAGAGGTCATTCAAGGTCATCTGGGGTCAAATAAGATCCGTAAGGCCTATCTTGATGGGATTTGGTGGACGGAAGAGGGATGGTGTGTTCTTTTTGTTGATTAATTTGTCGAGGTCATCAGAGGTCATCTGGGGTCAAATAAGATCCGTAAGGCCTATCTTGATGTGATTTGGTGGAGGGAAGGGGGTTGGTGTGTTCTTTTTGCTGATTAACTTTTCAAGGTCATCAGAGGTCATCTGGGGTCAAATAAGATCTGTAAGGCCTATCTTGATGTGATTTGGTGTAGGGAAGGGGTTGGTGTGTTCTTTTTGTTGATTAAATTTTTCAAGGCATTACATCCCTTGCATTAACTACAATGCATACCTCTGTGACAGTGCTACATTGTATCATATGTTTCATCATCATTTCTTTCAAGTCACTTTTGATGAACAGGCGAGACGCGCCGTTCGAGAACCGCCTTGTATATATAGGAAGATGATACAAATTAGTGAAATTTAATTGCCGCAAAAAGTTGACTAAATGCTGATTCACTAAATTAAGTAGCCATGAAATTAAGTTGTTTTACAGTATGTGGAAACCTGTTATTTTGACAATTCACCTCTGACAAAAAACAAACAAAAATCCTAAAGTTTCACAGATTTTTCAGATTTTCATTGATCACATCATTTTAAATACAAAATGTCACTTTTACAAGGTTTTCAATATTTTATATTTATAAAATAAATAAAAAACGCATTCCGCATTAGGTTTTGAAAAACTAAAGAGCTTTGAGACAAAAGATTTTTTAATATAGCCTTACAACAGCGAATTAATTTAGAAGAATGTGGGACGAGCAAAAGGCTTGCATGATGCAAAATGTCGCGCTGTGTCGCGCATAACGTGTGCGTATGCCAAAATAGCGCGCATACACATGGATTACTTTTCACACAGAGAGATAAACACTCCGCATATTTACTGCCAATTTAAAGCTGATTAAAGGGTAGATTTAGTGACCTCATTTTGAAATATTATCAGTTCGGTTACAAAAATGATCCCATACAGATTGTCAATACTTTTATACAAATTATCCAATTTTCCAATCTCATATCTGCTTGTCATCCTTCAAAATTGTAGTATTGTTGACAGTAGATTAACTGCTAACATGTACTGAATCCATCAAAATGCTCAACATTTCATTAGGCAAAAAATAAAAAGGTGGTTTGTCTCAGAAACAGTTTGCAAAAATAAATCTGAGCTGTGCGATTTATTTTTGGATTTATTTTTAGAGAATTGGCTACATGAGGTATGCAGTTTTTTGATATTTTTATCAGCCATGGATATTTTGACCGTTTTTCCGATTATGCATATCATTTTCATGTTGATTCAAACTGACAGAACCACAGCAAAATGCTTGGCTATCATGTATAGTTACGTGCAGCCTATTTCGTGCGGGTTTCTGAGACGAACCTTATCTTGTATAAAATAGGTGATGTATGTGAATGGGATTGTGCATGCCCTCTAGGTGTAACGATTGCTTTAGTAATCCATAGTGTCTTGGGATATAATGCTATTGCTGTCATCCAAACTCTTCCTTGAATACTGCTAAAACTGGCTATTTTGGTCAACTTTTGTATGTAATCTGTTAAAATTACGGGTTTTCTCTACACACCGTGTTTTAAAAGCATATTATGGTATATTTTAAATTCAGCAACAATGATTTTGATGGAATGCATATAAAATTATTCAATTTTGTGACAAACGATGATGAATTACAAACAAAATAAATAAAAAGGGAAGCAAAATATCAAACAAAAACAATTGGCCCAGCTAATTTGTATAACATCCCAATAATATGTTGGTTGGATTATTTGTATATTAAGCTGCCTCTGTAGTAGATTTGTCTTAGGCATGTATAGCCCTACAGCCCTGAGACTGAAGTATTCACATTTGAACCTAGCCTCCATATGGTGAATTCAAAATGAACAAGTAAGCGGGTACAGCTTCATGAATTGAATGGGTGCAGCAATGCTCCACACAAATTATTTTATTACTGTCAGTCATAAAGAAATGATTATTGGAATGTATAAAGTGCATTTGCTAAAGGTTTTAAATCACAGGTTGGAAAAGGCCATCATTTATGTGTACGGCAATTTAGATTTGTGCACCCTTAGGGATCATATCGTCGCTGTTCTGTCAAAACCTCGTATCTCCATCGGGCCCTTCAACATGTATAAAGTAATACTTTCTATGTAAAAAAACCTGTGGGCAGTCTGCACTAAACATGTTTAAGGGCCAAAACAGATATTTTAAAACATTGTAAATGCTCTTGCCTCTGAACAAGTATAAAGCAACTCTTCCTATGCATAAGCGTTGGGTAGTTTAACTTTATGCATGCTGAAGGGCCGGAAAAACAAAACAATGTTTTAACAGAACAGCGACGATATCACATGGAAACTAAATACTTTGGGGTGTGTACCTGCTCAATCGAATTAGAATTTGGCCGGAGTTCCTTTAGTATACCCTACCACTGCATGTCTTCAATGGGGGCTTTTAAAGAATGACCCATACACTTACACAGTGTGGTCTACAAATAGTAGGGTATTCTAAAGCTTACCCATTTGGCCAACATAAGTGTGAAAAATGCTGCCACTGTGATCGAAATATGCATAAGCCTGTTTTCATCAATGGTTAAGAAACGGTACGGTACTCCTGTGCATGTAAGAGTAATTAACAAATCAGGGCAAGGTATTTGTCAAAATATTAATCTGCTTAAGATTAAATTTTGATTTATGATGAACAAATATGTGCTTTCTGTAAAAGCAAGTAGTACATCATTTTTGCATGTACAGACCTTTATGCGGGCATCAGTGTGAATCTTGAACCTATTTTCAAGGATAGACAAAGATTAGATGCCTACTATTTGATGCGGTGAATCTTGGAACAAATTGATATTTTGGACAGATGAATATGTGACGAATCTTCACCTTTGAATTTAACAAGAATAAATAATAATAATAATATACAGTCCTTTTGTAGCGCTTTCCACCATTGAAGCACAGTCCCAAAGAGCTTTTGGCCAATAACTATTGCTGTCATTTAAACAAAATTATCAGAACCACTTTCGTCGCTACACTTTCGCGGCTACCGGCCAATGGGCCGCTTCAACTTCTCCCATATTACTCTCGAAACAACAAATTGCACTAGGTGATTCTTCGACTGATACATTAGAGGAAAGGACGAATCTTGACCTTTTTTTGTCCTGAAGGAAGGTGAATAAAGGTGAAGGATTGATGTGGAGGGTAAGTTCATGTTTCACATTGACACCTGCGATGATAAGCGAGTCAAGGCATCTGTGGTTACATTGTGCCTCAAACATGTTACTGTATCCCCATAAACAAAATGATGTTAAATGGTATGCATTTTGCAACTTTTTTTTATTTTCACCACATTTTCAATTGATAGCTAAAATATTAATTGCTTATGCCTGATTGCAAAGTTAGATAGCAAATGTTGGTATTCTTTAAGCGCAATATAGAAATACCCTTGGTAGATACAGGGTGTATCAGAATGAACTGTACCGAGGCATATGATTTATTACGGTATGAATTTGATTGATATTGTTCAAACCGTTTTCAAATATATCTTGCGCAAACGCCCAGCTTTATTAAGAATTTTAAATTTTGAAAATCGGACATTTCTGATGGAAAATACAGACTTTCTGGTAAAGATAGATTTCAATTTTGGTCGAAATTATCAATTTAAAAAATCTGTGAAAGTACGAACCTTACATGAGATATCCATCCGTCCATAGGACAGGGTTTATTTTTGGTCGCCATATCTCAACTTTACACATCACTTGTATAACTATTTATTATTTGCATACTTTTGTGGGTGAAATTTGGAGATACATTTTGATTTTTAATCTGCTAATAAACCGGGATTTGTTCTGCTTGAGTGGTTTTAACTTTCCTTTCTTTGGCGGGAGTTTTGAATATTGCTCATGTGGTGTGGGCTACATTGTTTGAAATGTTGGGAGTAGTGGTATAGAGGATTGATTGAAATTGAAAACACGTTTTTCATCGATTTTCGATTATGTCTTGCCACACGAGAACAAAAAGAGATTTCTCAATCAAATTAACATATAATATAGGAAACATGTCAACCTTTTGTATTTGTTATGTATTGTAGAAACATGGTACAGTTCATTCTGATACACTCTGTATCTTTGAGATAAACAATTTTAAAGCTATTTTTCTTACTATTCACTTAATATGCTTACTGACCTCAGTATACCAATTGGTTGAATCTGAATAGAATTGTCGTTTCCTATCTCAGAGTCGCTATTTCAAGAGTACAGATATGACACTATAGACAAGATCAATGTTATCAGAAAGCCTACTTAATACCCATGTATCCACGGTGCAGTAGGATGGAGTGGAAACCTGAGTACTACAGATATCATCGTCTTCATAATTGCTGAGGAAATGAAACCAAAGATGCCATAAGACAAGATGGGGGATCATTTTGTCAACAACCCTGGATTCTCGTCTACTGTACTTTGCCACGCTAGCTAACTAACACACACAGTGCTGGGCCCAGTACAAATGTGAAATCTTTTCCCAAGATTTGATTCTCTCGTTAACATGAAACTGAAGAATGGATTCATTAAGTGGTATCCAATATACAGGGGTTATATGCACTGCTATGTGATTGGAAGGAGTAGATGTAATAGTTAGCGCAGATTAAAATAAAGTGAAGCAGGGATTAATGAGGGCAATATGACGACGGGGCCAGGAAAACAGATTATTGTGATGGACGCTACTTAGCAATTACGAGAACCTTATGACAACAAATAGACTTGCGGCCAGGATTTGAGGCAAATGTTTTTGTATCGCATTAGTGTTGCCATCAACTATGACTAGTGCCGTCATGGGGGTCAATATAGGAATGGGTTATTTCCGGAAGGGGCTTTTTACTCAAGAAAGTGACATCTTAAAATATACTTTAGATAACATCTGACTGTTAAATTGCCTAATGGCAATTCTCAAGAGCTGAATGATTTTGTAGGAATGTGGTGGATTGGCTTGTAATGGGAGCAGAGGTTTAGGCAGAATTGATGGGATGTAAGAGTGGAAATTCAACAACACTTTTTGCTGTGTTGTAGAGCGATGCTGTATTGACTTTTTAGGACTAAATAGTAATGTTTTTTGGCACATTCAGATTGAGACCTCCCCATATTCTCAAGCACGTGGCTGAGCTCTGAAACAAGTAATTGCTATAAATTTGGTATCTCTGGAAAGATGAATACATCAGCTTGAAAATTGATATGCCATACAGTTTGTACATAACCTAGAGCTTACCACATGCTCAAGAATATGGGGAGGCCTCAATAGTCAATAGATCATCTCTCTACAACACAGAAACAAATGTTGTTTAACAGTTTTGGTTGTTTAACAGTTTTAAACAACGAGGGTTCTTCAAGTACCCTGTTTAAACAACTTGTTAGTATTTCAACATTTGTTTAAGCAGGGTACTTGATTGTTTAAAGGTTTTAAACAGCGTTTTTACAGTGTAGCCATCAATGTAACAAACATATCATTGAACAGATGACAGAGTTGTTCTTTTGAGCACGAAATAGTGGTGAATTTGGCACAATTTAAATAAGACCTCCCCACCGTCACAAGCATTTGACTTAGCACTTAAATAAGTGGTTGCTTCAAATAGGTATCATTGGAAAGAAAAACACATCAGCTTGTGATTGATATGAAACACAATATATGAAGATATCAAGAAATATTCGAATTTGCGATTGAAAACAAATTTCCGAACTTTTTTTGAGCAAATTGCAGCATATGTATAAATTCAAATAAAGTGCTCAACAAAGAAAGTCGTACACTTTGTTTAGGTCAATTAAAGTAACTTTTGATTGTTTTTTTACCAAACAAGCTAGATAAACATTTGGATGAATCTTTTAGGCACATTTTGATACCAAACATAACACCTAGCAACAAAGATAAACCATGATTAGCGCCATTTAAAGAAAATGAGTCACTTTTCAAAAGTCACATTTTCAATTACTACATGGGAGGAAAATGTGTGTGTGCGAGGTTCACCCCATGTGTGACCCTGTTATTAACCAGGATTGACCGGCGGGCAATCGATCACACAGTGCAGCGTGTACACTACCTTGCGCTGGGCGTACACTCAGTGAGCGGGATATTTGATTCCGAACATAAAGGGCATTATGTGCTTGTTAACAATTGGTGTTTTCTTCCGCGTAGTGTATTGGAAATGTGACTTTTGAAAAGTGACTAATTTTCTATAAATGGTGCTAATCATGGTTTATCCTTGTTGTTAGGTGTTATGTTTGGTATCAAAATGTGCCTAAAAGATTCATCCAAATGTCTATCTAGCCTGTTTGGTAAAAAAATAATCAAAAGTTACTTTAAATGACGTAAACAAAGTGTACAACTTTCTTTTGTTGAGCACTTTATATAAATGTCTGTATGTTAAATGGTATTATAGATTGGTTAATGATGAATCTGTTGTAGACATACAATTAGCTCAGAGCTAAAACCACAGCATTACATAATGCATCACTTTGGGCTACATTTATACATGTATACTATTGATTTGAATGCAAAGAAAAGCTTTGTAATACTATCAGTGAGTGCAGTGCATAGATTTTTTGGCTACAACATCGGAAGCGAAGTTGTCCTAGATGAAGTATGATGGTATTATTCCTAAACCTAAAACCAATTATAAACCCAGTTTTGCTTATGGTCACATTTTTTAACCTGGGCGCCCATAAAAGGTGGTTTTGTTACATTTTAATTTTTTTTTGGTCTTTAATCTTTTGTATTTATGTAACCCTCTATCAGATTGACTTGTGTTTCGGCTTGTTTTAAAGGCAATTTAATACCCTTAAATAATCTGAAAAGAAAAAAACGCTATCTCTTATGATTTAATTAATACGGCTCATTAAGCATAATTAGTCGGGGGTGGTTGAGGAAGTGGAGGAGGAGGAGGAAGTGGAGGAGGAGTAGGGATAGCTGTGTAATATTAGGTGCAAATGGAATTTTTGTCTTTAGGCTTTGGTATTTTTGTAACCCTCTATCAGATTGACTTATGTTTGGGCTTATTTTAAAGATAATTTAATACCCTTTAATAATCTGAAGAGGATTTCTTGTTATCACTTTCGATTTGATTAATATAGCTCGTTAAGTATGATTGGTTGAGGAGGAGGAAGGAATTGCTGTGTAATATGGGTGAAAATGGAGTGCTGTCCTGTAATTTATAGCTTTCTTATACTTAGTCTTGATGTCATCTTGGTTCTAAATTATATAAGCATGCTTTACACCATTTACTTAAAGTATTAATTAAGCTAATTAATTAATTTTGAAATCTGTGGATGAACCACCCTGTATATTAAATTATCACGTGAAACAGTACTTTTTAATGTCATGGTGATGATTTACCTTAATGCTAACACTCAAACCTGATCACAACTGTATCTCTTTTAGGCTCATTGCAATATATTTGATCACTTGTCTAATTTAGTGGGGGTTTTCAGTATTTGAAATTGCGTATTTTGACCACCCTGTATATATATATTTCCTAATAAGCTGGCCAATTAATGTTGCATATGGCTGGATGGGTAATTTACTCAAACACAATAAAAACATCCCTAGCCTTCATATAGCTCCTGCATATAGACAGTGGAAGAAAAAAAGTGAATCATCATTTTGTATAAAACTTCAATTGTTACACCCTGTATAATGTTAGGTCACCCTGTATATTGATTTCTAGTTCGCATATTTACAATCCTTAGGTTATAAGCATTCTAAATATATATGGTTTCATACCCTTTAGATGTAAACATTTTGATATATTCTACTGAAACTGCAAAAGGAGGAAATTTCATGAAATATACCCATGTAACACAAATGTACCCCAGGTTAAAAACCGTGACCTTATAGGAGTACCAGTGAATGGAACCAACTTGACTAAAATATTCAAGTCTCCCCCAAACTATAATATGTATTTATAAACCGTCTTAAATGAATGTGTCAGTTGTAATTATCCATATCTAAATATTCCATTTTTGTAATTTTGTTTTATTATATGAAATGTGTAATTATTTTGTAATTTTATGGGTATTATGTTATATTTTATATTGACTTTATCACGGCCTCGATAAAAACACAGCTGTTTTATGTGGACATGTGTATCGTGAATTAATAAAGATTATGTGTGTATGTATGTATGTATGTATGTAGTAGACAATCTTTTAATTGCAATGAGCACATTCCCTCATCATAGGGAATGATTCCTGGATTGAATCGCAGAGTGGGGATTGGGGAATTAACCACTGGCCGCCCGATTATTATGTAATATGCTCAATGTAATAAGAGATTGCCTACAGTATTTGGGACAACTTGGCTTGCCTAGATGAAACCCAAAATCTGTGCATTTGTTTTTGTGATGGTTAAAAACTAAATATGTGCTATTTGTGGTTTGCAGATATTATGTGTAGATATAAGAATATTGGATAGATATAATTCCAAATTTGAACTAACTGTTCCAGACAGTTTCGATGTCCGATCGGATGTCTTTCTCAATGGTGTATGACCGTTGATCCAGGGTTGCCAGAAGATGTTGACTTTCTGGTGACGTTGTGGGATGTTTTTGATGTGTGTGGATATTGTGTGGATGATTTTACTGGAGTATTTTCACATTGATTGATTATTGATATTTGATTGATATTAATTAAATATTTGATTAGTTATTGATATTTGATTGATAATTGTTATTTTCAGGTATAGATCTTGACCAAAATGGAATGGATGAAGATAGTGAATCGCTAGGCAGAAAAACTAGTACCATGTCACCACAACCAAAAGAAAAGAGAAAGCCTTTCTTTAAAAAGGTAAGATTACTTATCAGTTGTATTCAATTATAATAAATAAACAGTTATAGGTTAGCATTTATTTATGGATTCAATAAAAAAAATTGGTTCATAATACAGAAGAACAAAACTGGCTAAATGTTGTACTGTCCGTGAGTTGATAATCCATTTTTGCTATGTGGTAACATTAAATGCCTTGTAATGTGTGCAGAAACCTATGATGTGTGATACGTGCAAAACAGGTTTCATTACAAACAACACCATGGGTTTAACTGTGTTATGGGGAAGTCGTATGTACAAATGACAACATATGCGAGCTCACCATCGAGTGCCATAGGGTTAAAGTGGTGAACAGTCTCAGGAAACACCCACAAACCGTTTATCGAATTTCTCTTTCAACCAAGATCCCGGCAAATCAAATATTTACATAACATGATTAAGATTATAGAGCTCAAGGATTACTGAAACAGCCATGAGAATTTGTTATTAAATCTGTGCTGGGCCGAGGCTGGTAGCATACGTAATCTTGTTTTGACTGGTCATTGCCAGTGAGGTCTCTCCTCACTCAGGGGGAAGGAGATATACAAACAATGATACGATTATCAAGCATTATAATACGAAGTGACCTAGAAAAACACTGTTTTATAGGGGGTAAGCAGTCACCTGGGAATGTCCGATGTACAAATTCTGTTTGTATACGCTATCGTAAGTTACAATAACAGTTGTTTAATTGATTATAGTTATGTGGTAATTAAAATTGAGCAGGCTTGCCTTTTCGATTACCTATTGACTGTGTGGTAGGGCCATCCACAAACAACCTTTGATGATTCTTTCCCTTTATAAAAGATGAATTAACATGCTATACTTAAATAGTACTAAATCGGCGAAAAGCTGTGAGGGGTCAAATTAATCTGTGCGCAAAACAGAATCCTTACTATATTGCCCATCTATTGATGTAAGTGTGCATCACACATACGTAAATGCTCATTGTTCTTATAGCTGCATATGATGCGTAAAGCTCATTTACACAAACAGATGCGTGCAACTAAGTAAAGGGATTCCTTTGTTTGCAAAGTCTCACAATTTTTGGTTATTTTGATACTGAATAAAGTATAAAACTTATTCACTTTCAGTCAATAGTTAGGTCACCCAAGCCCTATATGAAAGCTATGAAGATTGTTAAACGGGGTCAGTAGTCACAAACATGCACAAACACAATAGTCGAACGACCTTGCTATTGTCAAAACTCCCTACACAGGACTGCAGTGCAAATCTGTACGATGTTCGCCATGTAATGTCTATGGCGCCTAATGGCGGATTTCATTCGGTGGTATGAAGTTTCTGTGGTCTTCGCTATCTCCAAGCAGATAGAGCAATACGTACACGGAATGTTTTTTAGACAAGGGTTCATTTCATGATTTGGTGAGGTTTAGAATGAGTTACGATTCCTGTAATTTCGAAGACCACAGATTTTCAAAATGTGAATTTTCCAACATTTTAAGACATAAATTTGGTCACAAAACGTGTTTAATACTAAACATTTTACCGATCTGCAGATGTTATTGACCCTCCTCTAAAATTCTACCTGATTTTTAGCACGTTTCTCAGTTTTTGAGATGCCCAAATAGACCATTTTCCGAAGCTATATCTAGCAAATATTGCAGTCACTGATACTCCATTGTTTTCTTGCGTATAACAAAATATGACATGCAGCGTGACCTCCCTACTGACTGCTTTGATTTGCATTATTTACACATGTGTCAATCAGTAGCGTAGCCAGGGTCACTTGTCAGGAGGGGGGGGGGGGGCAACGGGTATTTTTTCCCGGTGAGCACAAGTTCGACCCGGTGGCGTATTAGCAAAGTTTTTCATGTGGGGGGGGGGGGGGGGGGTGTAGAGGGGGTGTAGAGGCGTTGCGTCCCCATACCGGTGTGAAAAACTGCAATTTCCAACTAATTTGCATGTCTTCCTTTCTCCTTTCTGTCCGTTTCCTTCCTTTTTTCCTTTCCTTCCCTTTTCCTTTCCTTCCCTTTTTCCTTTCCTTCCCTTTTTTCCCTTTCCTTTCCTTCCTCTTCTCCCTTTCTTTCCCTTCGTTTGCCTTCCCGATTTTCCGCTTAATTCCCAATTTCCCGGTCAAATTATTTTTCGGGGGGGGGGGGGGGGGGGCACTCTGCCCCCCCCCCCTCCCTTGCCCCCGTCTGGCTACGCTACTGGTGTCAATACCATATTCGCTGATAAATTCACCCATACTTTATTAAAAACATGTACCCTAAAGTAAACCCCTCTACGTTTACATCACCTCGGTATATTCATGTTATCACTCATGAAACATGTATAGATAGGGCATTCAACAACAACAAATAGCCAATAATTGTCTCCATCTTTGTCACATAAGCGACAGAAATTATGAAAAATGTTTTATAATTTCATGCAGTCTGTATACCTTTCCAGCTGTCCACGATGTTTCCCCCGCCTCATCACATACGTACCTGTTAGCAAAGTCATTCACACTTTGAACCTTCTCATTGCTTGCCTGCACAAACCTACGCAGGCTGGCTCCACAGAGTCAACTTGATATGATGATAACCACAGACTTGTTTTAAAATCTAGTCAGTCGATTGTCATATTTTATTTTTAGAGATTGATCAATGATGGATATTATTTGCGGTGAAGGTGAAATGTATTGGACATATGTTTATATAGTTGACACACATGTTCTTATCAGCAATTTTCAGTCTATTTGTATGTATCATATAAATCTGTCTCTAAAGTTGTTTAAAATATACAAGGGCCACTGTCATGAAGCTTACATTTTAGGTTGACTGGACCAGAATTGCCCTCTGAGTGCTGAAATCAGTAACTAATTTGTGTGTTTAAATTAAATATATCTAATATTTGTTAAGCTTAAGAGGAAAAGTTTGCTCAGATGTTTTTGCTCAAACAACCATGGATCGATACATTCATTTTGGTTACCATAAAACAAACTGTCCCAGATTTTTTAGATTTTTTGCATTTTCTATCTTCTCAAAGTTTTTGACCAAAATGGAATTGTGTGGTCAAAATATATTGAGTAATTTAGGTCTTTCAGGCCCAAGATAATTTAAGCAATTTTATCTTTTGGCATTCTGGTATCATTATTGAGAACAAATCAATTTCATTCCATAAGTCAATATGTTTCATTGTGAATAAATTGTGCAACCGGTTGCTGGCCATTGATTGGACGAGATTGCGGTCAATTTGATGTGAATGACCACATAGTCGTCTTCTTCTCCCTGGCATGCATGCTGTCTGACACAAGACGATGTGACGAGATGCATAGTTGCCATAATGTGACAGTTTATTTCTCTCTGCCGACATTGACAGATGGTTGAATCTTACTATATGTTATATTACTCAGGTTGTGAACCTCATATCATGTTATCATGTAGCAGATACTATGGTCAAATTAGGAGGAGTGTGTTTCATTATTAAAGGGGCATAATCGTTTAGTTCCCCCAACTGGAAGGAATGACAGTAGCAGGTGTAGATCGGACTATTCCATTATAGTAGCAGG
The DNA here is from genome assembly GCA_035610835.1 of Ophiura sarsii. Classification (NCBI taxonomy): domain Eukaryota; kingdom Metazoa; phylum Echinodermata; class Ophiuroidea; order Amphilepidida; family Ophiuridae; genus Ophiura; species Ophiura sarsii. The sequence goes on from CM069441.1 coordinate 41,488,952, forward strand.
TGTAGATCGGACTATTCCATTATCTAGATCAGGCACACAGACCAATCAAGCAATGATGACTGGCCTTTGAAAAGCTCTCAAAACAAACACCAAACTTCACAATAAATTATTGTTTAGCCCCTGAGATGTGTCGTTAAAAATATTTGTGGCCCTCTGTGGCCTTCAAGCAAAAATAATGGAGAACTCTTGTACAAGATGATTATAAGAAGATATGGAAAGAGTTAATGTGTTAAATTGTCCTGATAAATATGTAAGATTTCTTTAAAAAAATTCTATGTTTGGTTTTCTTGTAAAACATCAGGCTTGTTTCTGGAATTCTGACTTTTAAAAACCTAACATTAGATCGGCAGTGTTGCAAAATGCTGTTTTTCTTGCCATGATTTACACAATGATATTGATGGTTGTTTTTGTTCTTTTTGCAGACAACGGAGAACATTCCTCCCTATGATGTGGTGCCTATCATGCGACCCGTTGTCCTAGTAGGGCCTTCTCTTAAAGGTTACGAAGTTACTGATATGATGCAGAAAGCTCTCTTTGATTACCTCAAACGAAGATTTGAAGGAAGGTCAGATATATATATATATGTATATGAGTTATTGTAGAATATTTGTTGTAAATAATGATAAAGAAGAGATCTGGCACTAGATGTTAGTGAAAGATTTTTTGATGGAGTAACAATTACATGCTTCACCCAATATCAAATATATGACTTGAAATTAGTTGTCATGAGTAATAAATGTTATTTGTATTTGAACGGTCCCTGCTACATGATGGTGTAAACATTAAATTATGTACAGGGTGTCAACTTTGTATTTTCGTTTCAAATGTTCCATTCCTACACATATTTATCAAGTTACAAACACCTACAGTCATGTTGGGGTTTTTGGCACCCTGTTACAGCTGGTAACTGTGATATGTGACGATTTGTCCTGTAATCCTCTCCTTCGTTCCTAATCAAATCGGTTTTGGAATGAAAGCAAGGCATACAAGTAAAGCTTGTAACTTATTTTTGAACACCAGCTACCCTATCACCCTGCAGGAAGGGTCCAAATATACCGAATAGCATTTAAAGATAAATGTACTGTCAAACCTTTTCAACAAGGATTCAAGATTGCACACACTATATACCACTTTCTGCTCATGGTATGTATTAACATAAGCTTATAAATTCTTGCTCTAGATTGACATTGACAATCATCTTGCAAAGATGGATCACTGCCGTCATATTAGTAATCATTTTCTCATACAGATGGTTTCTTGGAAAATTGAGTTTAATTGCTTAACTTGGGAAAGCTTTTATCGCATGGCATAGTTGATTTTAATTTGTTGTTCTGGTTGTTTCTCTCACAGAATATCAATAACAAGAGTGACTGCAGATATAGCACTAGCCAAGCGTTCTGTCCTAAATAACCCCAACAAGCGTGCAATAATTGAGCGCTCCAATAGTAGGTCTTCTAGTATAGGTAAGTACTTGGTGTAGTTTTGAAATTCACACAAAACTTAATCGATACTTTTGGAAATTGGTTTGAAATATGGATGATCTATAAAATATCAATTGGATCATTTTAAAACTTTGACACAAAAATACAACAGAAGCAATGGAAAATTAATTGAAGCAAAAGGAATCACCAGACTTTGGTGCACGGTGCATATTCTTTTTTGGATACGACCATATTTCTTGTCTAAATCGTAATTTGATTTATTCCAAGATGTCGACAATAGAATACAGGTTATTCCTGGATAACCTAATATGGACGTTGCGCATGTACATCATGTTGAAGAATTTATCCAAATTATAGAAAACAAAAAAGGAAATTTAAAAGAAAATGATATTGGAGCATACACAAATGTTTTGTCTGTTTTTAAAACTTGTCCTCTATTATCTTGTGCTGCCATTCTTTATTTCTTCACCCTCTATATTTAATACCTCTCTTATTCATATATATATATAAATATATTTTGAGCTATAACAAAAGTATCAGTTAAGTTGTCAGTTTGTGAAACTTGTACATGCTGGTGTACCCTACCTATTCCTTTTTATTTCTGTATAGATTGAGCATGGTGTAGTATTGCGCCCTCGATTTATTACAATGCTTGTTGCTAGGCAATGTGGCAGCCATTGAAATAATAATAATATGAGGATGGAAATTAATTTGACAAGTGCACCAAACTGTAATTAAATGTCAGGATTAACTAGGATTTCAAATTAAAATATATTTCTTGATCATAATTGTGGTAAATATCCTATGACTTTCAGTTATACTTTATTTAAAATTGGTATTTTAATTTCAGTTCATTTCTTGAAGTAATAGTTAAATTTGCCACCAATATTATACAAATACTACATGGTAGAGGGGAAATAGAGCAAACTATTTTCCCGAGGTACTGGCTACGGGCCTATCACTCCGAACCCGAAGGGTGAGGGGTGATAGGTCCGTATCCAGTACCGAGGGAAAATAGTGTGCCCTATTGCCCCGATCATACCATGTAGTATTTGTTTTATTACACCTCACTGTGACTCTGGGGATGAGGTTGTAGGGAAATAGTCAAAACTATTTCCCTAGGGAAATAGTACTTGTGATAGAAATTGGCCAATGAATTGGCATGATTAGTTCATGAATATTTATGAGGTGTAATAATTTATATTATCATCATTTACTGCTGTGTCTATATGGAATAATAGGGAGTAAATAATTCTTTATGTAGTATTGAAATTGAAATATACATATGCGGTTGGCACTGTGTAGGTATAAGCATTTTATTATCCTGCGACATTTCCTTGAATGCTTTCTTTAATAGTAATGGTTTGATATTTTGATGTGTGCGTATGTTTTACTTGTACATTTTAAGTTATTATTTCTAGTAGTTTTTTGAATCCATTTGTTTTTGTAAGTATCCCAAATGATTATCCCATGCCCCATCCATGAACTAGGCAACATCATCCAAGAGAACCAGGTCACCTATATACATTACAAAATTGATGACGACATAGCTACAAGCTTTATAACTAGATCAAGATCGGTAGAAAACATCAATAACGCGAAATCTGATCTGGTTTTGTGCATAGCCGGAGAGAAAGTTGTGACCCATCGGCCCTCGAGGATGATGTAATATTTCCTTTCCTTCCAGTATTGATTTAAATGTCCAACTAGAATGATTTCACATTTAGTAGAGTGATCCAGTACATAGACGGGAATGGGCCGATTCTTTCAGTCTGCGGACACCTGTTAAAAATTCTTTCTTGATAAGACAAATCAATCAATCAGACAGGGCCTCTATGGAGTGTCTGGATGGAATATTATCAAAGCATTGTGGGAGCTGTCGTTTTCATGGTTGTGCATTAGTAGATAATTCTATTGACTACTCATTGATCAATCGCACCGCCTTAGGGGACCTTTCTAAATCAAGCAAGATACGAGGATCAATCAAGCAGTGAATATAAAAAGAGTTTCATTGCGGATGGTGATGAATGTCATGCGTTAGAACCAGTCAAACTGTACTCTCCACACAGTGGTGAATAACAAGATGATTGCAATTGTCCAAACCCTCTCCCATCTCAGAATGTTGTATCATTTTTGGGGGGTCAATTCCATTTGCAAATAGGCTGCCTTTTAAACTTGAAATACAGCAATGATGTTGTACTTTCCTTATGATATCAGTGATGATGGCATCAACTATAACAATGTACTTGATGTTGAATCATATCATAGTAAATCCATTGTCACACCTGTCAATTTTGTAGTGTGTAATTACGGATGTAACCATTATATAGAAATCAAATTCCAACTTTAAGTTTGATTGATTATCTATGTCCTTCCATCCCATATGTGTGTATGTTTAATGAGTTTGAAGCATATTTGATCTTTAAAAGGTCCCAAAGGATCAGAATTTGGGTTTTTTTTGTGGCCATGAATTTAAAAAAATTGAAAGAAACTATCCTACTTCTAACTTATATTTCAATTTCAAAAACCCAATTGATTTAAAATATATTCTCAAAGTGGAAGTGTACCTTTAACGCGTTAGTAACCAATATGGCGGTATACGATGCTTTTAAGTAAATTGCCGGGTTTTGAAGCCGAGTGAGCATTACTATAATGAACCTGAAGCATAAGGGTTATGTGCCACCGCTATATCTCAAGTAATATGTACATAGAGAGCATAGCGCCACAAAAATTTGGCAACTCTCCCCAGAGGACTGTTTAAGTGGTGAAATTAACGGTTTGTTTAGGTCTTTGTTTTTTGATTTGGAGTGTTGTGCAACATGTGTATAATGTATGGTGTGTGTTTGTGAGTGGAAAGACGGGCGATATATAACTGTAAATGATATTAGCGGATATCATTTATTGGCAAAATAATGTCAGGGATTGCAACATTTTTGAGAGGATATGAACTCAACTCAATTTACGATGCGTGTTTTATGCCAAACCCGGCTAATTGTTGATGAATTCATAACAGACCTGCCAGCACTCCCTGATACTGCAGGATACTCCATGAAAATAAGACAACTTAGGTATATAGATTAGACAACCTCCCTGATTAGGCCACAGATGTTTGCTTGCCCATAGATGCTCTCCAAAAGGTAGGGTCGGTCGGTTGGATTTTTTTCTTCTTTCCAAATTAGGTACCTCAATACCAGAAATAAAGGGGGAAAATAGTGTTAAATACTTTTTTTCATTTTCATAGTCCTAAACAGGACTTAAGATGATCCATATGGGGGTCACATTGGTGTCAATGAAGGTCAGTCATATACATGACTTTTTTTCTCCAAAAAAACAAATTGTGAAAAAAAGAGAGTTAAAATTGACATGGTCGGGACGGTTGTTTGTTCCTAACCTTAGGGAAATATTTTCTCTCTTATATTACATGCAATTTATCAAATCTCCCTGATTGGTAAAGAGAATCTCCCTGATTTGTAGGATGGAAACGTTGGCAGCTATGACATAGTCAGACATTTTTAGGTAGAAGAGTGATTAGGTTGTTCACCAAGAATGCATTACCATCAGTGTCTGTATCAGATTGGGTTTATCTATGTAACAAAAAACTGGAAGGGATTATGTTCATGCAATCGTATAGTTTGATCAGTTCCAAATGGCCGAAGCCTCATTACAGCAGCGAATGAATCCAGAAGGACGTGGTCGGGCTGAAGGCACAAGTGCCTCTGTGCATCGTGATGTGTGTGTGCGATCAAAAACGTATGCGTGTGGCTATAATAGCTCGTGTACGCTTGGATTACTTTTGCGCGGAGAGATAAAAACCGAATATTTCTCTCCAATTTGGAAATGATTTTAGAAAGTCTATATTAAAACAACAACATTAACTTTTTTAGTGTGCAAAGAATCTTGTGCTTCTGTATCGCAACATTCAACTTCACAACACACTGAATAACAGCATCACCAGTGGCAAGGTTCATTGCTACCATTTAAGATAGATACTTTGCCTCTGTAGATTGTGTTATAAAAGTAGGCAATAGTGAAAGATGCTTACTTTTTCTAATTAGATATATCATTGTTTATGGTCAGCGACTATTGCAACTTGCATGAAAGACTTTCTTAAAAATAAGGGCCTGTCGGGCTCGTACAACAGGGTTTCTTCTTTTGGTCGCCTTATCAACTACAATATTCAACGCATACAACAGCGAATAGGTATCTTGTAGACATTTCTGAATCAAGTTTTTATGTTGCTTATTGCTTAAAGGTGTATGTTCCGATTACTTTTTATATCAGAAGAATCCCCATATTTTTCTCATTATGTCTGTAAAATCTTAGGGGCCAAAAATGTTCCATTTAGAAATTATAGGCTAAAATGTGGTGAATTACTGCCAAAGGTTCACCAGTCAGTTGACCTTGTGCTTCTAAAATAAGAACCATTGGAGTTATGCAACTCAAACTTTGGTATGCGACAATTTTAAGGATGACTTTTCATGTAAAATAGAAAACATCAAGTTGAAAATCGGGCCAGCAATCAGAACATCTACCTTTAAATTGTGAATCAAATAGATGCATATTGGGATATGGCAGCTTATGGCAGCTGTAGCTGCGAGCAACCAAATGGCTGCCATCTGGCTGATACAATCACAAGGCACACACTAATCAGTTATATTATTCAGAGTTTAAGACGTGACATAATGGATGATCGTGGGTGCTGAAAGGTCATTTATATATCAAGTAAGACCAATAAATTAGCACATAAATTATTAGGTGTCAAATGGGCATGGTTACAACAAGTCCGAGTGGTTAATGCTCTATGGAAGATATACTGCATATATCATAGTGAGGATTCTCTTAAACATAAACCACTTAGAAACAGTGGTTAATATATGATCATCAAGTGACATGTTAATCTGTAAATTTACCACATAGAATATGTTCTTGTTGAAGCTAAACAGGGCATGTTGTAATAAAATGGTATTGCAACTCAAAACATCCCATATTGTGGGCACTTTATTGTGATTTTGTAGCAATTTGCACGCAAATGGGGCTTTTTAGTCAAATCTGCCATGTTATTGAACTATTTTGTTTGATCCTGCATGTTTTTAGAATATTAATTGACATGATGGGTCACACAATGGATGTCAGAGTTCATCCTCAGCATCACATATGCAATTTAAAACATAATTAAATTGATAATTTTAAATCATTATAGTAGCATAAAGCTTAATGCATTTCGTGAAGCAGATGACCAATAATAAGACCAGAGTAAACCATTGAAAAAAATGGTCCACCATGCAGATCAAAACTAGTCCACCCGCCATTACACCTGTTAATAAATCAACATTTTATCAACATACACTGATGCATGCATGCATTGACAGCGTGTACCATCCTTGTGATGTAATCCCATGCATAGTCACACGTCTTATCATTCAAAATATACACAACGAGCAGCGACTACTAAGATGGATGGGAAGAATGAGGTAACCACGGATGGAGGATTCAACACCTTGTTCAGCCAATATACTCAATGCATTGGGGCCTCTTGTATCTCATTAACGCTGACGTGCTGAGGCATATATATATCCCGAACTACTTTCCATCTTCTTATTTTGTTGTTACTCGGAGAGAGAGTGATGAGAGATCAGGGTTCAAACCTGTTGAGTAGGCAATAAAAGTTCTTGCGTTGCCTTTTCCCGACCGGCTCAATTTTTTGCAAAATCTTGGGTCAGGATTTTCCTCCACAGTAAAAATGCTAATATGTGACGCGATCAAGAGGAATGAGTCGGATGTCGACCCTGGTCGAAAATGAGTTTTTAATATAGTTTTAAAGAAGACAACTAGAGCTTTCAATAACTGAAAACCCCATGTCGATACGACGTTTCGTTCCAAAGTTATGTCAAATTGTATACATGAATTTCCATCAAAAAATATTGACTGACCTACTCTCTCAGAAATTTTCATAAAAAGTCAACACATGCAAAATGTTAGGCCTTAGATGATGAATGGAACTCCTCCCCCACCCTCCTATAGGATCAAATAGGATAAATCAATACAAGTTAAAAGTTTAACGGGTTCGCCGTCGGACAAGTTTTAATCTGTCAAGCTTTCGTCAGGATTAGCTCTGACTTCTTCAGGACCAAATTATTATAATGTTGAACAAAACATAGAGATTGCCACTTCTCTTGTTATCATCATTTGGGCTTCCCCTTGCCCGATGATTTGAGAGTAGGTGCCCTTTCCTACTTGTGAAAGAATGGTGGGTCTGTGGGCATGTGTATATGGGTGGGTCTTTTTTGGGGGGGGGGGGGGGTTGGGGTTGGTAGTGGTCTTATTTAATTTCTTGAAAATAGGGTTACATTTTCAAACATATTCAAGGACACTTCAATGATATTTGAAACAATTCTAAAGAAGATTTTTTTTTTTTATATATATATATATATATAAAAATTTAAAAAAAAGTCTTGCTAGGGTCCATAGGACAGTTCCTCTTGCCTTTGCCATATCCAAATTATTTCCCCTCTTTGTATTTTTTTATTTATTATTTTTTTATTCGGCAAAATCGACATAAACAATACAAAAATAGTCAAGTACATAATAATAGCATATAACATCATAAATATATTCAGACACCCAAGTCGATAAGCCAGGATAGCCCATAAAGTTGGCTAAATGTGCCAACTTATTTCCAATGGGTCCCAAAAAGAAAAAAGGTGATGAAAAGTACAAAACAATTAACATTAATCAACCTGTTGTAGTTCACTTATTGTACTGTCATAGTACCATAAATATAAAACTACCCTGAGTTTTTATGTAGTCATTACAACATAGCTCTATTCCTGTGTGTTATTGTGTTATAATAAATAGATTAGTCAGATTGTCTCATCCAGAAATTTAAATTAAGAAACAACTATGCATAGGCTTGTTGTCACCCAATGCATAGTTAAAGCCTTTCTTGTATTTTTATTATTTTCAGGCATTTTATTTTTTGCGCCGTGACAATTTTGAGAATTTTTGGTGTGTGACGTTCAAATTAAACAATTTAAATTCCTTTACATTAAATCTATCCACTTGAAGAATATTTTTGCGCTCTCTTTGATTATACAGAAATGCTTTAGTGTGCAAACATTAGTGTAACATAATTTTGTTTGAAATAATTGTCTAATATCTACAGTATTTCCATAAAATACATTGAGAATGAAAATGGCCTTGAGCTTCTTCATGATGAGCAGACTACAGCATGATATCATTACCCGCCGTGGCTTTTCTCCTGCCCATATCAGCGCTTCAACAACAAATTTTAGGCTGTTACTATGTTTAGTTTCGCTTGTCAATTCTTTGGCAGTTAACAAAAACTGGTTAGGCCAAATTAAATTATTTTTTTTGTCTCAAAGCTCCCGCGCCCGTTAGTTTATTGATGCGCATTAGAAAAACAAAAATCTGGTTTTTTTGTGTTTTTTTAAATCCCAAAATTTCACAGATTTTTCAGATTTTCATTGATCACATCATCTTAAATACAAAAGTTCACTTTTACAAGGATTTCAATATTTTATATTTAAAAAAAATTAAAATTAAAAAAAAATTGAAAACAAACCGCATTCCGCATTAGTTTTACAACAGGAGAGGAGCTTTGAGACAAACAATTAATTTAATTTGGCCTTAGCATGTCTGTCACTTATGGACATTATTGAGAGGTTTACAAGTTTGCTAATTATCACTTATATTTGATGCATATCTCTTGTCTCGAAACACTTTACATATCTCAAGTTTATAGTATAATGACCCCTCCCGCCCAATTACTAATCAATCTAATCAATAATAAAAACATGCATTAGTTACCAAGACATACGGCATGATGTGTAATTATCCCCCACTGCTCCCTATGTTCATGGCAAAATGTCAAACAATCAATTTAGCGAGACTAAAAATGGTCAATATACACGTATGCATTTGACATGTAATTCTGCCATTCAAACATGAGGCTTTACATGTTGTTGCAAGTGGCAAGGTCTTTACAAATGTCATTATTTTAACTTAGGCCAAATTAAATTAATTGTTTGTCTCAAAGCTCCCGCGTGCGTTAGTTTATTGGTGCGCATTAGATTTTTTTTCTTTTCAATTTTTTTAATTTTTTTTTTTTCTTCAAAAAAGTTCACTTTAACAAGGATTTCAATATTTTATATTTAAAAAAATTGAAAAAAACCCCGCATTCCGCATTAGTTTCACAACAGGAGAGGAGCTTTGAGACAAACAATTAATTTAATTTGGCCTTAGTAGCCTTGGAACAAGGTTTTGTGTGCCTGAATTTTCTTTTTACGGCACCCACTCCGTCTGAATTATTTAATTGATTTAAGATTGACCCATCACGTTTACTTTAGTCATAATTAAATATAGATGGTAAGAATAATTTATGTACTCATCTGAGCTCTGATAATTGACTATGTGTCTCAGTCATTATTTAGTGTTTTTCATATAAAACTCTCATTGACAGATAAGTGCAATATCTCTACTAACATTTATTGTTACTTTTTGTTCAAATTATGGAATATACAACATTCATTGAATCCTTGGCGTGTCAGAAAAAAATGTTGTATGTAAAACTTGAGTTTTTAGGTTTTTTTTTTTTTAAATTTCTAATCCAATTTCAAATTATGGCAAATCTCCTCAGACATGTCAAATTCAGCTTTGGCCACTTTTCTTCTCATGTGCAATGAATTCTTTGATAAGAATCGTCATTCGTGGTTTGAATGGGGTACAAATTAATTTCCGAGTGTTTTTAGGTTCATAAATAGAATTCCATGGTTTTACACTGTGTTAACGCCATTTACAATGTTTCCGGATACGATCGCAACTGTACACAAGTCAACACAATAGTACGGAATGCTTTTTTTATGATGAAAATATGTTGAAAATTCCTCAAATAATTGGAAGGCAGATTTCCATTGTGATTTAGTAAAGTTATGAGATTTTTCTACGGAAAATACAGTCAAATTGATTTATGAGTCCAGGAATGTCTTTCCTGATAGTCAAACTTCATTATAAGAGAGAGAAAAATATGTGTACAAGTTTGAAAAAGATCACATAATTTTGCTTAAATTTGTAATCTTCGCAAGGCTTACCGAATCCAGTACACTGTGTTGATCTTTAGAAAGAATTACATATTTTACGCAGTCTTGGAATTCAATATTACAATACTAAACAAATTGGGTAAAAAGCGTGTGTGTTTGGACATTTTTCACTAGGTTATTAATCTCGTTTGGAATTATAACTGGGATTCACAGATAAAACTAATCATTGAATTTGGCATGGTTTTCAAATCGTACATCCTAAGTATCGTTTAAATTTGATAATTTAGTATTCCACAGTTCAATATCTTTGTCCAGAATTTCATCTAAAACCCACATGTTAAACTAGCGAGTATAAATATCTATGAAACCATGAACCAATGTCTATTGATGCAATTTTATCTCTCCGGCTTTTGCACAAATAATGTCAGTGCGTACGACACTGATGATAATATTTTTTACACCATATTAAAATTCAAGCAATAATAATGAATAGCCAGCTAGCAAACCTCATAAGCTAATGATGCACAGCCTGATGCAAATTTGTGTAGAATTTCATCTAAAACCCACATGTTAAACTAGCGAGTATAAATATCTATGAAACCATGTACCAATGTCTCTATTGATGCAATTTTATCTCCGGCCTTTGCACAAATAATGTCAGCGCGTACGACACTGATGATCATATTTTACACCATATTAAAATTCAAGCAATAATAATGAATAGCCAGCTAGCAAACCTCATAAGCTAATGATGCACAGCCTGAGTTTAAAATAACTCGCTTGCTGCCCACCTGTGTATGCTATGGCTGCCTTGCTTGCCTCTGTTCTCTGCCCGTCTACTCAGCCTCGCGACTCTTTTACACCATGAATTCAACCCAATGACGCAAGTAGTTGTATTTTCATCTCCCAGACTACTAAAAATAGCCAACTGTCAAAGGATCGCTTGTTTACGGCGTCGTTCGGCAAAGTCAATTTTATTTCTGGTTTTTGCAGGTCCCCCTAGCAGCTGGATGAAAATAGCCGCGGTTTCCCAAATATTAAATATAGACAAAAATAAGGATTATGTTTGTTTAGGGAAATATAATCTAGTCTCGCATCATGTAAGGATTTATTGCTAGATGGAATGATCTGATATACATTTGATCTGCAGGCTGTGATGCCCACTCAATAGATTTGTTGCACACATCTGTTTGTTTGAGGTGAAATACAGAATCCCCCATACATGTTTACATAAACAGTATTATAGTCTCTCATTTACCCGGGGATAGTCATTAAATGGACGACAGATGAGAGTGATTTGCTTCGTTTGTTATTCTCAACATAGTTGTATGTGTGTGTATTGTGGTAGACTGTCAAGCCAATATGTGTGTGTTTCAAAGCGATGTCATACGTTGTTAGTTATACAGCTGTGGGGTACTTATTTATTGGAAAGATTCAATCTTGGAAATATGTTATTATCGAGTTTGTTCCAATCCGTAAAAAAACAGTACTTTTTAAAAAAGACAATTTTCAGTTAGTTGATAGGGAACCAGACCTTAGGCTTTTATTTCATTTGATATATTTTATTAAGCAATTGCATGCTATAACCAGTGAATCGCAGCTGTTGCTTCTCCAATGTGTAGCTTAGATTTCATGTTTGGTTTATTTCATCATTTGGGTTGACTTCATTTACGATATAAGAAATGCTGATTAATTTCCACTGTATCGATAATGACCCTCTATAAATAGAATACATATTGACAAGATGATAATATCCAATCCCATTGGTTGAAACTGAGCCTTGGATTGATTTTATCACATATGTTTATGTACAAACATTGTGCCGGAAGAAATATATTGTTCCCGGTATCAGTCGCGAGAAGATGGAGTAGCTAGATGACTTGCTAGTCTTCAAGTGTTATGAGGCCCCAGCATTAAGTACCCACAAGTGTAGGAATCAACTGATCTTATAAAGTAATGAGTCACAGTAAACACAGTTTGGGTTTCCGGTTTCCGGAGGAAAAGACAGAGAGTCGATAGACACCACTCTCCCGTATCTTGGATTTGCATATGTTGCTAACGACTGCATATAGTGTGTGCTGGTGAGGTTAATTATTATGCACGTGCAGGCATAGATAGTAAATGATTGGTTAACACTTTCCACACGGCTATTAGTTTTACCATATATTCAAAACAGATTTTTAGAGACCTTTCTCAACTTTCAAAAGTCTTATCTCAAGAATTACTGAACCAATACTAGGCATGTTTGTACTTATGTCAATGCATTTCTCATGGTGATTCCAAATATGGTGATGAAATTCAATAATCTTGAAATTTTTGAAATATTTTGTGAAATTTTGGAACTGTCTTCTGCAGACGACTGGTGGGTGGAAAGTGTTGAGCCTAGAGCAACCCTATGGACAAATTACTCATTCAGCTACATTAACATGTAGCCTTTTTCACAATGGTGGAATAACCCTTGCTATTCGTCCACTTTATCCCAAATATATATATCATTATATGGGTTTTCAGGTGTGATGGAACCTGACACAGCTTTCATTTCATGATATTGATCCGTAAGAGGCATGCATAGGGTTACACTTGCAGATTGCATTGGATTTATCAGCAATGAGCCCACATAAACCTTGCTATTAGAAAAGGGAAAAGGACTTTGATTATGCAACTACAACAAGTGGGTGGGATAGAGGCCTTGTAGGATGCAGTACATGTGTGTTACCCATGTACTTACTATGCAGCTCTGTATTATCTACATGTTGAGTGCATAAGCAAGCACACTTGTTGCATCTTCAGCTTATTTGGTTGGGGAGTAGTTCACACTGTCTTCTTTATTGAACATATGTTTTCCTCTATGCTTGGTATTTAGATCATTGAAAATGACAAAGGTTATGAAAATACTATGATTATATTAATGCAGGCTTGAATTTGTTAATGGATAGATATGATGTGTGGCAATTTTTGTCTTGATTAAATAAGCTACAATTTGAAGTAAATGTTATATTGTCACACGTATCACAGACTTTGAGATTATTAGATTTGTTAATGAACATGAAGATGATGTGATTGGCAATATTTTACAGCCGACATATTCGTCAGATACGGCACAGGCACAAGTGTTGCTATCTACTGTTAAAGATCAACAATTGTTTTATTGATGTGATATACGGCCAATTTACACAACACAAGCTCAATTTACATGGAGTTTTGGATTGAACTTAGCTGAGGCTCTTACAATATGTGAGATGATTGATCCTCGTTTGACATAGAAATGACACAAGACATTTTACATGTTGTCACACCAAGAGTCATTGTCTACTGCTGATAGCATATTATTGCCGCCTTCTGCTGATAGCATATTATTGCTGTCTTCTACTGATAGCATATTATTGCTGTCTTCTGCTGATCATTGCTATCTACTGCTGATAGCATATTATTGATGTCTACTGCTGATAGCATATTATTGCTGTCTTCTACTGATAGCATATTATTGCTGTCTTCTGCTGATCATTGCTATCTACTGCTGATAGCATATTATTGATGTCTACTGCTGATAGCATATTATTGCTGTCTTCTACTGATAGCATATTATTGATGTCTACTGCTGATCATTGCTATCTACAACTGCTGATAGCATATTATTGATGTCTACTGCTGATAGCATATTATTGCTGTCTTCTACTGATAGCATATTATTGATGTCTACTGCTGATCATTGCTATCTACTGCTGATAGCATATTATTGATGTCTACTGCTGATAGCATATTATTGCTGTCTTCTACTGATAGCATATTATTGATGTCTACTGCTGATCATTGCTGTCTTCTGCTGATAGCATATTATTGATGTCTACTGCTGATAGCATATTATTGCCGTCTTCTACTGATAGCATATTATTGATGTCTACTGCTGATCATTGCTATATTCTACTGATAGCATATTATTGATGTCTACTGCTGATCATTGCTGTTTTCTACTGATAGTATATTCTTGATGTCTACTGCTGATAGCATATTATTGCTATCTACTGCTGATAGCATATTATTGCTATCTTCTACTGATAGCATATTATTGATGTCTACTGCTGATAGCATATTATTGATGTCTACTGCTGATCATTGCTGTCTTCTGCTGATAGCATATTATTGCTGTCTACTGCTGATAGCATATTATTGCTATCTACTGCTGATAGCATATTATTGCTATCTTCTACTGATAGCATATTATTGATGTCTACTGCTGATAGCATATTATTGCTATCTACTGCTGATCATTGCTGTCTTCTACTGATAGCATATTATTGCTGTCTTCTGCTGATAGCATATTATTGCTATATTCTACTGATAGCATATTATTGATGTCTCCTGCTGATTGCTGTCTTCTGCTGATTGCTGTCTTCTGCTGATTGCTGTATTCTGCTGATTGCTGTCTTCTGCTGATAGCATAGTATTGATGTCTTCTGCTGATAGGATATTATGGTTGTCTACTACTGATTGCACATTATTGCTATCTTCTACTGATAGTATATTATTGCTGTCTGCTGCTGATAGCATAGTTAGTATTACTGTCGACTGCTGATGGCATATTATTGCTATCTACTGCTGATAGCATATCAACTCTGTCTGCTGATCACATGTGTGATAAGTACAAACTGCTTATATAAGACAAGTTACCAAGTTTAGCAAACTTTCATCCTACATATTTAATTTAGTTTTTAACGTGAATAGGACATTTTGAAACATTTGGTTGGAGTTGACATTGTTTTCACTAAATTTGGATTCATTAATAAGGGCAAATAACCAACATCTTCTTGGGCAACGCAACTTCTTATTTCAAATGCTGTTAGGGGGGCCTCTATTTCTCTTACTCTCCCATCCGTTTTTATGATTATGTATATAACAGAAATGTATCTCCACTTGTCTTAACACATGTCTACGTAGCCTAGCTAATGTATGTCACATGGGAACCGCCGCTGTATTCTTGTATGCATAATTCCCATTATTCCTTATATTTTTGATAGCGAAGAGGGATGCTTAGGAATAAAATAAGGGGGAGTAGGATAGGAGTGTGTGCGAGTAAGCGAGGCATTGATAACATTCTGATGAGGTTATAAGTAGAACACCACTAAGATGAGGCTGCATTTATGATGATATTATTTTTCAATTCCGTCACTATTTTAACATATAGACATGTGTTAACACTTTCCACACGGCTATTAGTTTTACCATTATACAAAAGAGATTTTTCAGACACCTTTCCCAACTTTCAAGGTATGTCTCAGGGATTACTGAACCAATACTAGGCGTGTTTGTACTTATTTCGATGCATTTCTCATGGTGATTCCAAATATGGTAATGAAATTCAATAATTAAGGCATTTTTGAACATTTTGTGAAATTTTGGAATGTCATCTGCAGACGCCTGCCGCATAAAAAGTGTTAAGACAAGTGGAGATACTATCTATTTTATCAAAAGATGTGTACCCCAAGTCTTCATCAAATCAAGGTTTTTTAAGCGATAAAATACCTGATGATTTTGAAGGCAAATATGGAACTTCTTATGTGTTAGGGAATTTATTTGATTTTAAAGAGAAAAACAAGTTTAGCCTCATATAATACCCTGATAACATATTACAATTAACTTGAGATGCTTGCTATTACCTGAGTCACTACTGGAAGAAAAATTGCGGGCATAATAGTTCATCCTATGCCATTTGTAAATATATCGTACATTGTAGTATCATCAATTTTTTCACAATTCTTTACTCGGACCTGTAGATATACTCGGGAATTATTTTTCGACATCTCATTTCTTTTGACATGGTCAAATTCTGATGTGTAAGAACGTGAAAAATATTTTGGTGCAAAATTGTTTACATTTCCCATATGCGTGTAGTCGTCAGGCTTGCAGGCAGTCGGGCAACATTGGTGTGAGGGTGACTTGCTACGTTTGACAGCTTCTGCTGTAGCTTAACCATCATTGCATGTTTTATTCATGGTTAGGGGCCATAGGGGGAGCAAGGTTGTGGAGGCCACGGAATAGGCATAAAGATAACATATGCTTTGACTTAAAAGAACATACGGCCTATGAGAGGATCTATGTAATAGATTATGATGATAATTGAGATGACCCATACTAAAGGGTAGATATAGAGTGTGTCTTGCTGCCTGGTTAATGTAATGGTGTTAAAATATCCTCCGTGTAGCAACCTAGTAGGCAAAATGCTACACAGGTACGTTGTTTAAATCAATATCAATATTTACCTTACAAGAATTTTGGCTTGTCGCTCGCTGCCTGGTATATACGTTATAAGTGGAATAGTTTGGAATTAATACTTACATTGTACTTGGAAGGGAAATTCAACCAAGTAGAACGAAATCATTAGCGAATTGTTTCTAGGCAAAAGTCAAGGCTATCTGAGACTCTTAATAGCTTTTACTCGCTCAAAAGGAAAGGTCACGTTATATTGGACAGCATCTCGTGAGGTTAGGGATCATTTAACACAGAATAAAAAGGAAAGAAAGACTGGATTTCTTTAATATTTATTTGATTGTAGGTTTCATTCAAATTGGAAAAACATCAAAATAAAGCTATCTTCTGTTTCTTTCTAACACTCCGTATTCTTCACATGTATTGGGCTATTCCAGAAAAAGTACAATTTTTCGAAAACAAGAAGAATTTTTAGAAACAAATATGAAATCCACTGGGATAATTTTGACTTGAAAGATGCGAATAAGAAAAATGCTTTACAAATTGTGAGTTCACATGCCTCAATATTATTTGTGAATAAAAAGACATTATATTTTTGATTATCATGGCATTTATTTTGAATTCCCATGTCTCCTATATATAATGGTGTACATTTTCTTTCTAAATTAGCATGTTTTATTGTAATACCTGAAATCGCTAGAATAAGAAAATGACAAGGCAAAATATAGGTTTACATGATGATAACAAGGGAAGGGGTACCTGTAGGCTAGTAAGATCTCAGAACAGTCCTGCGGCTAAAATGAAGAGATTCTACCAAATGGCATGTCTTAACACCTAGCTTGTCATTGTCACTAGCCAGGCATGGAATGATATCAACATGGGTGAGAATTCATAAGGATAAACAAGGGATTGATGGTGATTGTGTTGACTTTGTTGCTAGGCAACAAGAGATGGTTTGGCGGCATAATTCTGTTATACCGTACACACCAACATCGGCAGTATGCGTCATTCTTAAAAATCATGCACTATGAATACTCCTGTGAAGGGTATAACAGAATTACTCCGGTTTGGCTTTTTAATTATGCAGATTGATAGGTAAAACCTTCTATATGATTGATGTACATTTTCAGTCAGCAAGGTTTTCCTGCTATCTTCAGAAGGTAGCCAATTGTTATCATATCACGTAGTTCTTGCTATCTTCAGTAGATACTAAAATATGTTATCCTGCTATCTTCAGTAGATAGCAGTGTGTTTTTAAGGGATTAAATCATGTTTCAGCGTTGTGCATCACTAATCGACAATGGTGTTCACGCGTCTGTGCAGAACACGAGTTGTCGATTGGTGATGCACATACGCTGAAACATGATTTAATCCCGTTCAACAATGACTAGGGATTTGAATGCCATTTCATAAATAGACAATGCAAATAAGAACATTATTTAAATGCAGGCCTACTTCATTATAAACAATTTTATTCAATTATCAAAAAACTGAAATGACCAAACTAACCTATAATTAAGTTCCTGTAAGTTTCAAAACTCGATGAAAACAGTTGGCATGGTCATTCCAAAAACAACACACATTGCGACTGCGATCGCGTATCGCGTGAATACAGTATCCGCGTGGTGCGGATCGATCGGCGCGATGGTTGCCCATAGCAGCGTTGTTCAACTCAAATCGACAACGCTTTGCTACTGTACTTAAGGTATGGGAGAGTTGTTGAACCTGCTATCGTCGGTAGATGGCTAAGTGTTAAAGGTAGATGACCCGATCACATTTTCGTAACACAGAATTATTTCAAACATACAGAGATTTTCATATCATATGAAAGCTCGTATTTTTCTCATCATCATACTGAAATTTGACGGCCTAAATCGGTATAATTGCGGAGAAATCGATGAAATAACGTCGAATTACCGCGAATGGTGGTTACCACCGATATAGTTTGTGTACTACTCAATGGGTACAGTTCACAGCATCTTGTGCGTCTAAAATAAGAACCATTATAGAGCTATGCAACTCAAACTTTGGAACACGACTTTTTTAAGGATGACCTTTCATGTAGAATAGAAAACTTCAAGTTGAAAATCGGAACATCTACCTTTAACAGCATATCATGTCAGACCTGCTATCTTCAGTAGATAGCAAAGTGTTAACATGATGTTACGTCACACATTGTTATCTTCAGTAGATACAAGTATGTTTTCCTGCTATCTTCAGTAGATAGCAAAGTGTTAATGTCATATAATAGAGTAGCAGCTATATTCAGGGTAACATTGCTACTCAGGGGATGGTAATTGTTAGATCTTTCGACTACCTGTCATTGGTAATAAATGGATGTTTTTGTTTAAATTACGCTCTAAATGCGCACATTGGAATTCATATATTTGACTGGTTTTAAAATGCTTTCTAATTTTTTGCATATCGTTGCTGTTTTGTCAAAATCGTGTATGTTTTTCCGGCTCTTCAGCATGTATAAAGTAAAACTGCCCAAACGGTTATGCATATGAGGTGTTGCTTTATACATGTTCAGGGGTAAGATCACATACAGGGTTTTATTATATGTGTATTTGGCCCTTGAAAATGTTTAGAGCAGACTGTCTAAAGGTTAAACATAGGAAGTATTACTTTACACATGCTGAAGGGCCGGATGGAGGTACAAGGTTTTCACACAACAGCGACGATATAGCACACTTTTTTTCTAAGGTTGCATGCTACTTTTTATTTCTCTCTCTCTCTCTTCATTTATATTCTCTGATCGTCAATGCATTAATGTACATGTACAGGCAATGGATTTGTTGTGTTAATTAAAAAATGGTTAAGTTTTATTGTAGATGATTTGTGTTCCTTCTACTGAATATTTATTTAGAGGAACTCTGTCAGCAGTAACCCTGAAGTAGGGGTCATGTTTAGATATAATGAAAGATGGGTTAAATGTTGGTTGTCTATAATTCTAAGTTGTACTTATGATTCAAATATAGAATGAAATGTTGACTTTGATCCATGACTTCCATGTTAATGTTAATGGTGGTGTGGTAAACCAAATGCAACATTCTCATAATTTATAAGACTGTCACTGGTATTTAAATAGTGATATCTGATTTTTCTCACCAAGTACACGGTACTCTTCTATATCATTAAGACCCCATGATAAATGTTTATAATGGCTTTAACAAAACATGTGTTATGCAAATCCTCTTAGTAGTTTTGAACTAATCAGAAAGCAGGAAACTATATATGCACAGGCCATTAAATTGTCTAATTGCACTCCGTGTGCGCGCCGTACAGGCACGCACTACACACTTTGGGGTTTTTTCACGCAGTATGGATTCCCCAATTTTTCCAGCAGGTGTAATCAAACATATTAACATGTTTTTATTTGATTGAAATTATACAAAAGAAAGTTAAAGTAAAAGTTTGCACAAAATTGTTAATTTTGATCAGTATTGTTGT
The DNA here is from genome assembly GCA_035610835.1 of Ophiura sarsii. Classification (NCBI taxonomy): domain Eukaryota; kingdom Metazoa; phylum Echinodermata; class Ophiuroidea; order Amphilepidida; family Ophiuridae; genus Ophiura; species Ophiura sarsii. Next base: position 41,509,107 of record CM069441.1, read on the forward strand.
TTATGAATAAGGTCAATACATGCATGTTTTGTTTGAAAAATTAGAAAAATCAATACACTTGTGCAAATGCTTGTGGTCATACCATTATTCACGCATCAACATCAGCGTGTGTGCATAGATTTTTTTTAAATTTTCTCTCAACAACACATGTATTTATGACCTATAATTATTTTCCAATCACCTCTCGAACATTTGGTAACAAATATGTCTCACATTTATTTTGACCACGGATGTGGCTTTATCACAAGTTCCCACTCTCTCTCTTTCTCCATCTATCTCTATATCCATATCCCTATCTCTCTTTTGTTTTCTTGGTAAATTTACACTTGAACAGTTGTCAATGCTGACACATGCTGAAAATGTCATGACATTTTAGTATTGTATTATAATGCCTGTATTCTCAAATAGAAAAGGTTATATGCATACATTAATTCCACAGATAATTATAATCATAAAACTATCATGGAGATATTTCACAGTAAAAAACAGACTAAGTGAAATTCTGAGTATCTATTCATTGCCACCGACCGCACAAGGAATTTTGTGTAAAATGCAATCAGTTTATTCATTTCTGTAATGCAAATTTCATTATATTTTCTCTTTAACACTCAAGTATGGATGTATGTGCGGTAGCAGGCTTTTTATCTTTATCAAAGCCATGTAGCTAGCTAGCATAGTCATCATCTTCTCTTTAATAAAAGCCTTATAGCTAGCTAGTATAGTTTACGTCTTCTCTTTTCTCTCAGCTATATCTATGCATGTTTACTAATTCTAGTTTGGCAAGACAAATAGTTGACATGTTATTATTGTTGTTGGTCTCGTTAGCTTTTCTAAGCATCCTGTCAGTTTCGGACAAGATAAAAACAGGTAAACAGAGCAACTGCTGTATTATTGCACAGTAGTGAGGACTGCTGTGTAATTACTACACATACTTAGATTTTATTGCACCCATAGGAATCATAGATTAGTGTTTTGTCACCTAAAGTCTGATTGCATTTCTTAATGATGCAGCAACCTGATTGGAATTAAGACACCGATCTGTTGCCAAATCCACTAAGGGATTACCAAGGATTAACATGATGTAAATTTTGAGCTGTGGTCCAGATCTTCACCTTTTTAAGTAATTTTGCACCATTTTAAATATGCTGGACTACAGTTCAATATTTATATCATTTGAATATCTGGGCATCATGGCAATTTCATGCTAAAAGTGAATAAGACAGATTTGGTTAGACAGCCAGCAATTTGTTTTTCGTACATGAGTTTTGCTTCATTCCACATTCAAATGGAATTAAGTGAATCTTACTCAACTCATGTACAAAAAAACAAATTGCAGTCAGACGGCCAGAATAATATCGCTGAAGATGTACAGCTGAATTTCATAGTCAAGTATTGTTTCCCAGAGAAAATTCAGTTTTGTGACACAACATTTACAGAACCATGAGAATATTTGTCTCCAAAAAACATTATTATCATGGGTTATGTCCTGAATCCCCCTCCCCCTCCCAATTAATTGATAATTAACTTTATAGTTAGATTCGTTAATGATCACGTGAGTGATGGACTAGTTAGTTTATTTTTCACGGTAATTTGCTTAATTTTGAATGATGTGCTGGCTGTGTGCTGAGGATGGGTTGTGTGACTAGGTAGCAAAGATAGATATGTAGGATTTTTGGGTTTTTTTTAACTGACAAATAAAAGCGAGTGCATGTGTGAACAACTAATGTTTAATCAAAACCTATTTCTTTTCTTTTCTAAAACAGTGATCTTATTTCTAACATTTACATTTTCTTTGTATGAATGTGTACATCTTTAACTAATGAGGAGGAATGTTTAGTAGGCCGTATATAAAATATAGATTGGTTTCCTACAAATGTTCTTAATAAATAAAAATTTTATTATTATATTGTTACTTTGTAGCTGAAGTTCAAGCAGAAATTGAGAGAATATTTGAGTTATCACGGTCTCAGCAGCTGGTTATACTTGACTGTGATACCATCAACCACCCAAGTCAACTTGGCAAGACCTCGCTGGCACCCATCGTAGTATATCTCAAAATTGCATCACCTAAGGTATGTGGCAATACCCAAGTGGGGGTGGGGGGGGGGGGGGGGCACTCACTATATTTAAATATGGATAATGTAAGTAAGGCTGGCACATCTGAACCTAGAGGCATTCTGTGACAGTAAACATGAAAGAGGTAGGGGTCATTAGATGAGACTATCTGCTAAAGTGCTCCCAAAAAAATAATAAGAAGAAATAACAAGAATAAGACAAGTAATAACAAGAATAAGACAAGTAATAATAAGACAAGTGGCAACAAACTTACAACACCCACGAATAAATCCCTGCATTCAGCAATGTGTGTACCTGTGTTTACTTATGCACAATATACAGCATTTACTTTACATGTAGGTTCATATATCATATGGGTCAACTATTCATAAATTGGTTGCACTTAGAAGAAAGCACAGCGCTATATGAAACTTAATTCCTCTTCCTTACGGGGGTTATAGCGTAACACACAGTCTTATATGTCACTAAGTTGGCAAGTAGTTACAATGCTGGTTAAGTTTGACTAGTATGATCCGTTTCCCATGTACATGCTAACTGGCATTTCACAATAGCTGCTTATTACACTGGTTTGGGTTGACTAGTAGGTCTATAACTATTATCAAATAGGAATACTGACAAGGACCTCATTTGATACGATTAAAACAGACACCAAATTATTTATATCAGGACAGATTTCAGTGAGTAGAATGTACCATTTTGAGCACCTGTATGTCAGAAAGTAAAATGTTAACTGGAATCCAGTGTTGAATTACAATAAGTTCGGCCGTCAGAATATTCATAGTGTCATTTTATATGCAGAGCACTAGCGCAAAAGAAAAGATGTAACTGTGCATGTAGGTTGAACAAATGCCTTGGAAAGTGAGTCGTCTTCCCATATCCATTATACTTGCATCTTAATGGCTTAATTTAGCACAAAGTTGATAAGCTTCCCTCCCCTTTCAAAAATATTTGATTTTTTTTAAAAATTAATTTCAATTATTAACAAATTATTGTTTGGCCATACTAGACATGATGTATCAGACAAGACAAGACAATACAATGCCTTTAAGGCGTTCATTAAAATGATATTTAAATTCCCTGACTGGTATTAACACTTTCCATGCGGCAGGCGTCTGTCTGCAGACGGCATTCCAAAACTTCACAAAATTTCACAAAATGTTTCAAACATTTCAAAATTATTCAATTTCATTACCATATTTGGAATCAACATGAGAATTGCAATACAATAAGTGCAAACATGCCTCGTATTGGTTCAGTAATTCTTGAGATAGACTTTAAAAATTTGGAAAGGTTTCTCTGATAAATCCGTTTTGTGAATGGTAAAACTAACGGCCGCGTGGAAAGTGTTAAGCAGTGTTAAGGTCTGTTCCATGCAATACGCTCATCACACTGATAGGTGACTGCCTTATCCAGGTGCGTAATTGGCAAGAATGTGGGATCGTTACCACCCACTTAGCATAAATGCTTGAACGCGCATAACCCATCTTTACAAGGATTCACAAGTCAACCATCGTTCAATTAGTGTAATTATTTGACCATAACCCAAACCCAAGTAGTAATACACAAACATAACCATGGCAACACTCCATACTTAAGATGCAAGGCTATATTAAAAAAATCTTTTGTCTCAAAGCTCTTCAGTTTTTCAAAACCTAATGCGGAATGCGGTTTTTTTAAAGTTTTTTATAAATATAAAATATTGAAATCCTTTAAAAGTGACCTTTTGTATTTAAAATGATGTGATCAATGAAAAATCGGTGAAACTTTGGGATTTTTAAAACAAATCTTTTAAAAAAAACCGGGGAAAAAAACCAACAATTTTTTTCTTTCTAATGCGCATCAATTAACTAACGCGCACGGGAGCTTTGAGACAACTTTTTTTTTTAATATAGCCTAAAGAGGGTTAGTCATGGGCGACATTCAAAATGTCACAGTCACATGAATCACTATGACATGGCAGACTAATTATTTACTGTTATGACTTAAAGTAAATTTGAATGGGATTGAGAAGACTTTACAGTCCATCCATAACATGCACACCAGATTCATCTGTAGCTAATTGCAAATTAGTGAATCAATTAATGGTAAGGTCATTAAAGGGCATTCAATTGTCCCTTGATAGGCTGCACATGCATATAAATGAACAACAATTGAAGCCCTGTGCAATGATGATGACATTTGCAAACAACACATATCATTGACAATTTCTCGCTTCAATGTTTTTCATCTCTTCCTTCCACAGGTATTACAACGGTTGATAAAGTCAAGGTCCAAGTCCCAAAGTCGCAACATGAATGTACAATTGGTGGCAGCAGACAAATTAACGCAGTGCCCTCCAGTAAGTAATGCTGAACTGTTGTGTGCTTGTCTTAAAATACAACCTTTGTAGTAGCCTTGAATTTAGGGTGTAGTGCATGTACCAGAAAATTTATCCTCGACACATTTTTCTTTTTTTCGTCTGCATTTTTATGTGATCGTCAGATGTAACTTCTTTCATTGTTCAAGCATGAGCATTTTCTTTATAAACCAGGTATTCCTACTCTCTTGCGACCCACATTTTTAGAGATAGATATGACCAAATTGTTAGAAGATATTTGTTACATAGTTTATGAGAGTCTATTGCCGCCTATTCTTTGTCCCAAATTTCTTTTGATTTTACTTTAGGCTTATGGGAAATGCCTTTTCCCCCCTTCTAAACCAATATTTTATTTAAGAAAAAAATATATCAACACAGGAGAAGTTTTTTAATAATAGAAACTGTCATTTTAAACGTTACACATACTGGAAGCTGAATATAAAATAATCAATTTATACATAGAGAGAATAAAACACGTTTCTAGCTAGCTTGGTTTTTCAATACGAGTAGTGCTCATAACCTGAAACATGGGTTATCTTTTTTTTTAATACTCAAAATGCTACCTGTTTATCTATACATTTATACAAGCAGGAATTAGGAGGGGAAACAATTACATTGGAATTTTGATAATGGATAGTCAACATGCATTATAACTTTAAAAGATCCTAGGTCCATAGACTGCTATACATTATCAACTTTTATTATGAAATTATATTTTGATAACAGTTGTATATTCTGTACTCCTATCTATCAAAAAGGAAATATGTTTTGTATGTATGACTTTATGTGTCTGATTTTCTTTGATATTTGCTATCAAAATGTATATACAATAATTAAAAGAGTATGGCTGCATTGGAACTGAAAAAAAGAGTTATCCTTGTTCTTAGAATGATAGTTTCATTTATGAAACCATATGCTTTCTTTTCTAGATTTCCTTTCTACTAAATTATGGTCTTCTGAATATGTACATAAATTGTACAAGGAAGTAATAAAAGGCATTGCCTTAAAATAAGTAGCTCATGCAAATGGTGTAAATTTCTGCTCCCAAACCCAGGATTTGTTAATATTTTATCCCACATTCAACGTTGAACCCACATGCAACATCCCTGATTCATACACTCTATGTAGTGTTGAACCAATCAGGAAGCAGGAATTACAAATACGCGGAGTGCATTGAAAGTGTCCACCTGCACTCAGCGTGTGCGCCGTTCAAATCACGCAGTGCGCGTTTTGTTTTGATTCATTGTTCAAGATTTGCGGGTTCGCCGATTTTCACTGCGGGTGTTAGCAAACTTGTTAAAGTGTTTTTAGTCATTTTACATAGATCAAAATTATGCTTAAATTGTGATTTTTGATTTGTATAGTGTCGTGTATGAATTAGGTCAATGAATGCGTATGTTTTGTTTCTCGAAAAATTAGAAAAATCAATGTACTTGCGCAGATGTTGATATGCTCACAATAGCACTCCCCCTGCGGGTCGTGCCATTATTCACACAACAACATCAGCGCGAGTGCATTGATTTGTCTAATTTCTCTTGAAACAACACATACACATTTATTGACCTATAATTAAGACCACAGATATTTTATTGTACCTTCTGTTTCCTAAACTAATATTTGTTTTGTGTATTATTTCAGGAATTGTTTGATATCATACTAGACGAGAACCAGTTAGAAGATGCGTGTGAGCATCTAGCTGAGTATCTAGAGATCTACTGGCGTGCTACACATTGTCACGATTCAGCTATGCCAACCAAACCCGCAATGCCTCAGCACAATTCCGTCTCCCGGTCGTCGTCTCCGGTACACAATCCACTCCAAAATCTCTTATCTCGTGTAGGATCGCATCGAGACAAAGAGCGAAATAAGAGAAAAGGAAAGGATGAGCATGATGGTCATGATAGCGATGCCCTCTATGATGATAGACATGATGAAAGTGGTTTTGGAAGTGATCCAAGAGAACACCCAGACTATCCTGAAAGGGGGGATGATAGATTAGACCGACACCACCACAGCTCGCCAGAGGAACGTAGATTGCGGGATTATCCACATGAGGCTGATCGTAACCATGGAAATAAACGGCGTGATAGGAATAATGATGCAAATCATCACGATGATCGTCATCATAACTCTAGAGAAAGGACTCGTGATCCCGAAAGGGGTCAAATGCAAGACTCCCGGGATCCCCGTGATCGGGAAAGGCAACATGCCGACCGGGAAGGAGTAAGATATGAAAATGAACATCCAGATGATCGTGATCAACATCGCGAACATAGAGAGCACCGGGAGCACCGGGAGCACCGTAGTCGTGGTCCCCCCAAAGAACGAGATATAGACAGAGATCAAGAACAATACCCTCAAGATAATCGCAATGCAGACCGGCCTCGTACGGACAGAGACAGATACCCCGAGAGACCAAGTGCAAATGGTCGTGATAGGGCCCGTGATCGGGAAATTGAAATGGAGGATATGTATGCTCGACGGGCTCCAAGAGCACCTATGGCATACCAAGATCCATATCACTCCCCAAACTATTCAGATATTAGGGAAACTAGAGGGCCAAGAGAACGGGCACGTCGTGATGCTTCTCCTGGACCTAGAAATCGTACTCCACGGCCCTGATGAGAATACTACCATCCTTGTTTTAGAGGTTTCAAATAGCATTTTGCCTATGTAATAGGTGTCAATTCCAGCTATTGTTGTAGCAGCAGCCTGGTGTCCCGCATCAATATGACCTTTGAACTGTGACCTCTGATCTCATGTAGACAAGACAAACGGGGACAGACAGTTCTCTGTGTGATGTTTTATCTCTATTAGTGTGATATATTGTAGTTAAAGGAATAATGATGGTTTACTTATGCAAAAATATATATGATGGATATTGCGAATGACAACAAATATGCCGCTGAAGCAACAGAGCTTTGATTTCATTCATCGTTGTGTGATAATACCATGAGAATTTATATGCCGTCTGTTTGGCATAATGATGTGACGACCATCTAACCAGCCTATGTCCATCACATGCACACCATGTATTCATCACATGATCATCATATGATCCATCATATGAACACCTACATCCATCATGTGACTACCATGTATCCATCATGTGACCAATATGCGACAATCATGTGTCCATCACATAAACACCATGTGTCCATCATATGAACACCATGTTATTCATCATGTGATCTATCATATGAACTCCTACATCCATCATGTGATGACCATGTGACAACCCATGTGTACATCTAGGATACAACATCTAATATCACATATGAAAGGCCAACTCATCATTAGTATCGTGTTCTTCATGAACAAATAAAAGACTTGTTGTATTGCTTCTGTTGGTTTAAATTTCGCCAAGGTTACTGAATATAGCACTTTTTACGCCGCACTTTCATTAGTTGATTGGCCTAGAACGGAACATTACAATATCATCTGTAAGATGGCCGCCATCGTTACTATCATTCTATAAATGCAGCATCAGCAGCAGCAGGCACTTTTATGTTCTAATCTCCTTTGTTTCTCTGTGTTAGCCTGTTTATTCCCAACCCACTGTCTTGTGATACCAGCACGGTTTGCTCATAGAAAAGTATTCAAGCAAGCAAGTTTGTTCCTGATTTGAAGCTATCCAACATTGGATATTAAACTGTTTTCAAAATTGCATTTTTCATGCTATCATGCTTACAAAGCAAGCAAGCAAGCAAGCATGCAGACACATACGATCCTGTAGCAGGCTTCATGCATCACGGGTGTGTATAAGGATTATGTAGAAATTGACATTTTATCTTCTCTCTATGATCGCATTCTCTCTCCAACACATGGCAAACTCAATACAAGCTAGCATAGGCCCACCAATGTACTGTACCACAGTTAGTCTGATCAGTATTCAATAGGTGACAGTCTGGCAGACTAGTCTCATGTAGAATACATACAATTACTACACACGCCCTAATAACGTCATCATGTGTACATACTTTTTAAATGCTAAATCATGAACACTTGCACAGATGTGCTTTATCAAAAGCTTGAAATCTCTTTTGGATATATAAAACCACAATATAATTGCTGGTTATTTATTGCTTATTTTTTACTGATCAAACTATATTGGAATTAACACTATGTAATATAAGAAATGCTGTATTGTTTGTTTGCCGATATCATTATACATGCTGAGTTTGAACCATAAAATCTAAAACCTACAGATAAAGCGCCATCTTTTTATTGAAGGCATTGAAATTTGCCGGTTGAAATTCTCAAGCAGTAATTGATTTAATGGAAAGGAGCCATTTCCTGCAGAATATTCAAACCCATACCTGTCAATTATTGTGTACCGATTTTCCTTGCATCTCTAAAAGGTTAAAGACATTGTAATTTATATCCTCTTGGAATACATAGTCTCCCTCACATGCATAAATCAAGGCGGGTTAATTACATGCGAGGTGTTTGATCCAGTGGAAAATCTACGCTTATTAGAATATTCAGACGGCAAACAATGTCCTGTTTTTCTGGGTATATTACGTAGGTTTGTGGGTTTCACCACCCACATTAATTATATCGGTGGCAGCCTTAGAGGAGAGAAAGATTAACTGTAGGTAATTATCTAAGGGTCGGATTCTAATTAGAATATTTGTTTCAAAGTAATACAAGCCAGAGAAGATAATGTGTGGAATTCAGAGGAAGGCGTAAATGTGTGATACAAGTAATATAGTGAAAATGAAGTCCTGCTACAGTGAAACTATTGTTAAATAGTATATGGTGTAAAAGCTGTAACCGTAAATACGTATGACAATGGAATCTCTGTTTAAACGATATTTGAAATATCGTAACAATTTGAAAGCTTTTTTAATTGGCAAAAATGTCATTTGGTTTTTATAATTATCTGGGGAATCCATCAATTTATAACCATTCTAACCAAAAAAAAAATTAATAAACCATTTATCGGATATACTATACTACATCATATACTTGAAAATTGTGTAAATTGAATGTGGTGGCCGTGTTTTATAATAAAAAAGTGTTCTTGTTGTGTGTTCTTTCCCATGTCTTATAGTAAAAAAAGTGTAATCACCATAGATACGATAATATCACAGACAAATATGCATTTATATGATACACGGTGTATAGGACTTGAATGCACTATAAATTGAATACAACGCTTTTAAACCTACTATGTAATGCCACACTTGCTTATGATCATCCCTCCTACCTATATACAAACTGACCACTTTACTCATCCCGAAACTGCTCTCTTAGTCTCCATAGCTTGTAGTGTAGTGCCTAGTCTTGTTATACTCTTAGGGTTGGGCGAACATGTGTACGGAGATTACAGTTTTTTGATCGCCATCCCGAGTATCGCTTAAAATAGTACCATCTTTGTCGTTTTCCGAACATTTTACCCAACATTGTCATAATAAATTAAGTGTTTTTTGGGTGTGACTTTTAGAAAGCAACCTGTTGCGCATCTAAGATTGGTATATTTATCATCATTGAGAGCACTATCAGTGGATGGGTGATATTATACGGTGTGTTTGAATAGCATAAATAGATGCGGAATAGGCTGTGTTCCAATGTAGTTCCATTGTTCTGCTGTGTTCTAATTATAACAGAGAAACAAACCAATACTGTTCCTAACATATATTGGAGTACTAGTTTAGTCCGTAGTTGTAGCTAAATAAATCATTCTTATTGTAGGGTATTGTATTCAAATTGAAAACGCAAAAGGAAGATGTGTGCCACTATCAAATTGTTCTCAATAGCCATTATTACTACTGTTCCTCAAAACATTTTTCAATAAAAAATCATCACTAATGCCAGTGCAATTGTATGCTGTTATTCCATCAGATTTTTCAAAAAATAAATAACGATATAAAAATTGTAGAGATTTCACTTTTATCGAGGGGATTTCAAAGCGCTCTAGATTGCTTCGTGCGTGCGTGCGTGAAATTTACCAACTAGCATTTTGCCTATATCTGTATATACAAATTAACACTGTACATACATGTACATGCCTAAATCAATAGTTGGACTATTTAATGAGAAGGATGTTTAGAGCTTGTAGTTTTCCCCCGTGTAATTCACTGTCTTGACCGATTACCCAAAGGTTTTTCCTTGTCACATTTCCCCCTCTTGTTTTTGAGGCTGTGGACATGCATTGATAATTAATGCCATGTTCCCATACTATTGATGAAAACACTGTTGCCAGTGCTGTAGATAATTAATTAGATTTGATATTTATATTGTTATAAAAAGAAAAGTGGGACAATATTTAATGAGCAATATTTGATTTGTCTTTTTATTTTCCAGTATTTTTGGCGACACTAAGAAAGGAAAAAAATGAGTCAAATCTACAGCTCGCAAAGTGTCTAATATTTTCACACATATGTTTATATACATTATTTTTATTTTCCATATGTAAAATGGGAGTTTTTTGACTGTAGACGCTGGCAAAGCCCATTAGTAGGGTCATCAGGCAGGCAACCCAAATGTGTTCTCATATTGGTTTGTTGTATCCTATATTTTCATGCGTATTCTTACATGGGGGTATGCATTACCAGTTTTTTTCTACTGTCTTCTCTGATATATTTAATATTGTTCACAGAGGAGATTTAATTTTGATTGTTTTTTGGATGTATTATGATATTTATTGGTAGAACTTATCATGATGATTGTGCCTTTTAATAATTCAGTAGTAGTACAGGCAGGCAGCAGATAACAGCAGCAAATGGGTTTGTTTGTTTGTTTATTAACATGGTTGCTTATCTCCAATTAGTATTCGATATTTAGACTAACAAGTGCATCAACCTTTTTTTTTCCTCAGAAATTCCCAAATATTATCTGCACAACATTACTTGATTCAAATATTTTACTACTCAATTTAGTAATAAGTATATATACATCCTGATTATTATTATTATTATTTTTTGTATTAATTTGGCCAGAATTGTACATATTTATATTATTCTTACAATTTTTGAAGTGGTCTGATAAAGACGGCTACCATCACATTGTGACAGCTCCAATTTGGCATGCAAATTTTGTACGGTATCTATTAGGTAAAATTATATTTATTTATTTTTTGGTGTTTCTAATTGTATGTAAGAAAAATATTGTGTTGTTCCATGTGCTATGTTTATGATAGAAATTGTTTTGGTTTTAGGGCAGATTTTCAAAATAGTTGTTTGAGAAATCGCTGTCTTGCCATCATTCCTTAATGCTGAGTTTCTCCCAATAAGCATTTTTTCCTTGATTTTTATTTGTTTGTTTAATTTATATTTATTGTTATTTTATTTTAATTTTTAATTTTTTTTGATGAGGGGAAAATGAGACATTTTGATCTCGTTTCTTATTGATCATTGCTTGCCAATTTGTATGTCTCACCCCTTCAGATGTGAGACATTTATCCCATCAAAATTGTCATGTTTACCATAATTAAATGGTTTGTAAATATTGAACTAATATATTTTGGTTCCAATTTTGTGTGTACAATCATGAATCTCCTCCCACTCTATTATCAGATCTCCAATCTGTTTGTCTATTGTTATATTCATATAATATATGCTGAAAATGGCAGCATATCTCATTTATAAAGCTGTAGCATTGTTGAAATAGAGGTATTATTATACACACTTTCTATGGTTGAATGAATGGGATTACCTTTCCATTGAAATAGATGAACTACACGCTCTCAGTTTTCCAACACCAAGATGAAAGTTAATTGTAGCAATCACTTTTTGATAATCAACTTCATGTTTTTTGCCGTCATATGACGCCTCAATAATGATTCAGAAACATGAATATGCTGTGTCATTGATATCAATTAACTTGCAATTGCCATTGTAGATATGGCCTTCTGACTACTGTGGGAAAAGATTTTAACTGAAATTGTTGCTATAGTTTGATCAGTTCCAAATTGGCGAAGCCGTCTTACAGCAGCGAATGAATACGGAAGGACGCAGACGCACATGAAGGCAACAAGTGCACTGAGCATCATATGCCTGTGTACACTTGGATTACTTTTGCTCGTGGAGAGATTAAAAGCGAACATTTCTCGCCAGTTTGGAACTGATCAAACTATAGGTGTTTGATATTGATATGAACATGTGATAATCCCTTATAAAATCATATTGAGTAACCAATTCAGTAATACCACTATTTGGCACTCAAAACACAAAACTATTATGAATGGGATATTGTTTGGTGATGGAATATGAGACCTGCAATCAAAAAATGAGAGTTACGTCGGAAAAGTCAATTTTCAGGGTTTTTCAGATTCAAAATGCTTAAAAAACAAGCTTTATAATGATATGCAACATATTATAAATGCTAAATGTTTTCCCCATCAAAATTCAAATTGAACTTGCAAAATTCCTTTTGTTGTTATTGATTTTTGGCATGTTGATAGGACCATATCTCCCAATGCACACTGGCGACTTAACACTCATTTTGGGGTAACAGGTCTCATATTCATGAGGTGTAGTAATTAAATTAGTTATCTATCTAAGTCAATGTATATACTGCTATCTATACTGCTTTATGAGGAATGAGAGAGGCAATATCATGTTAATAGAATTATCACATGTACTTGCAGAAATCTATTATAGCATTATCAACAATTGTTTCTTTCCTTCTCAAATTTCCCCTATATCTATGGTTACGGTTGCACCAATACTATTAGAGGAATCATGGGGATAAATTGTTGCCTAAAACAGTATAATGGTGAGTTAATGGGACTATTCAAATTATAAATGAACAAAGTGTGACCTCTAAATATGAGGGGCATCCATGGATAGATTGGTGAGGTTTAGCTGGGTGGTGGATGGCTTAGGACAGCAGGCATGTCATTATTTGATCTCGGATATGTTTGGTCATCAGGTAAAATACCTTGCGGGGTTAGTGCCATAAATGCAGGTCTGTCTTCATGTTTATAATGGTCCATGCGCAACATAACTATATATGGTGTCAGTATATACCTATATATGGTGTCAGTATATACCTATATATGGTGTCAGTATATACCTATATATGGTGTCAGTATATACCTATATATGGTGTCAGTATACCTATATATGGTGTCAGTATACCTATATATGGTATCATTATACCTATATATGGTATCAGTATACCTATATATGGTATCAGTATACCTATATATTGTATCAGTATACCTATATATGGTATCAGTATACCTATATATGGTGGGGTTTGTGCCATAAATACCTGTCTTCAATAGATGCCATGTGTATAATGGTCCATGCAAAACATGTAAGAAAGACTTGTATAGGAAAACGTTTGTGTCATGGCTTTCTTGCACTAACATTGTAAATAGGGGTATGTTGATTAAACACCAATATCATGTCCTGTATACAAAGATTTAGCAATATCTACCATCATTCATCAGTGGTTGGTCAAGTCACATTGTAATCATGTGGATCATAATATAGAGTTGACAGGCAAGATATTGCTACTAGGATTTCAACAGGTTTTGAAATGTATAGATTTGGAAACTTGCATGTGATGTTTTGAAGCTCTTTCTGGTTCTGGAGATGTAGATGACATCTAGGTTGTCGTTGCATCCCATTGGCGATATCATTGATATATTAAAAGAAACTAAAATAAACCAATAAAACTCTTGCATAATAATTGGAAACGGTTGCCAAAAATTTAGAAATAAAACGATACAATGATGTGACCGCTATTTTGTATTGGAAATTGACAATATCTGCCTGTCACCTATAAAGATAATTATGTACATGTATGATGGTGTTTGTTGAGTGACATATCACAGATAGATTGATCTTTGTATACAGCCAGGCATGTGTGGTCCATCTCAGCAAACCCAAGAACAAGTGCGGTGTTTGTTGTTTTGAAAGAATAGCAGATATAAACTAAGACCAAAATCATAGCTATGAAACATTAAAACCAAGTTCAAAGTCTCAGTTATATGACATATTTTTGTAATGCAACTTGTTCCTGGTTTTGTTGAGTCGATCATCTTTAACAATGGATTTAATGGTTATATGTATAACTGACCGACCCTCTACTATATATTCCATATCGCTGTGTGGTACCCATCCCGCTTTTATCACCTATAACGGCCTTTACGAGCTTTATCAATTTTTTGTACTTTAAGTCTACAGTGCAGGCACACTTTATAAAAGCTTATTGCTTATATGAATTCTGTTTTCAATTATATTGCTTGAATAAGATTTGTTTCTGTATTATTATAATGTATTTGAGGTGTACAGGGTGTGGATCTGTGTGCAGGCACCATCTATAAATAACACGCTGGTAATAATTGCTCCATGCAGATCATAACTAAACCATATTTTGACAGCATAAATTTGAACTGCATGCTGGCTTATTGAAATGTTATAAATGGTTTATTTCCTTCTAGAACAAACATCTGTGGTGAAGGTATACCTATATATATGTTGTCAGTGTACCTATATATGGTGTCAGTATACCTATATATGGTGTCAGTTACCTATATATGGTATCAGTGTACCTATATATGGTGTCAGTGTATCTATATATGGTGTCAGTGTACCTATATATAAGGCCCGGAAGATAACGCAATCTCGGTATTTACGGCGTGATTCTCGCTATTTATATCAATTCTCGCTTTCAGAAAAATCGCCCGTGAATTGTGTGTTTTTCGCTCGGAATCGCGTGTTTTATGAAGAAATGTTGAAACAACGAAAAACAACAAAAAAGTGCTCTGCGATAAATCTGTATCCGTTTCAAAAAACACAGTTCCAAATACGTATTTGTAATAGGCAAGCGAAGTTCTCACACGAGGCTATTAAAATGGCTGCAATTCCCACGCTGGCATAATAATAAATGAAGCTCGTAATTAGAGGCACGGTTCAAAAGGTCAACTTAATACTACGCATACGTGGAGGCGATGACCTGTGAATCATGCCGTAACACGTGGTTCCCAAGATGCAGTGCGGTGCTATTAAACTCCCTGAGTATCCCTGAGCTTCCGAAAAATGGTTCTGTGATCATGCATGTGCGATCCCGATATGATGAAACGATTGCACTTGCAGAATAAAATAAGAATGATTTGCGCCTGGGATTTGCGATTCAAATGATACATTTTGATGGCGATATGAATGATGAAACGATTGCAGAATAAAATAAGAATGATTTGCGCCCGGGATTTGCGATTCAAATGATACATTTTGATGGCGATTTTTTTTTTATGTACATGATTGTATCACTATCCGATTTCTCGTTTTTCTCTCGCTTTCAACAATTTCGGTGCGTTTTTCTCGGGTTTTTAGTGAATCTGATGAAATCTCGGTATATCTCGCTTTTGCTTAAAAGTTCGTGCGTTTTTTACCAAAAGTTCGTGCGTTTTTTTCCGGGGCTTACCTATATATGGTGTCAGTGTACCTTCATATGGTGTTGGTATACCTATATATGGTGTCAGTATACCTACACATGGTGTCATTGTACCTATATATATATGGTGTCACTGTACCTATATATGATGTCACTGTACCTAATATTTGGTGTCAAATACTGGTAGAGCTTTTTCATTTCATTTCTATTTGTAGATTTAAAGGGGCATTTTGTACAATTTTTAGCAAGATTAACAAGAGTTTCTACAATTGTTATCTGAACAATATATATCTGTATTGTACCAATTATCTTTTAAAAAAAAGGATATATATCTTTCTCAAGTCGGTATTGCAAGACAAATTTTGACCGTAAATATTATCAAAACGACAGTTTTGTAAGGCTTGAATGAACAACCCTCATCAAATGTGTACGATGCCCCTTTAAAGCACCCCAGCCTAAACCAGTGCCCAGATGTGGTGGATGAGCCGGTTCTCAGTAATCCACCATATAGGGACATGCACCTGTTGTAGAACGTAGCGGCTCGCTTTGACTCAACTGTATATGGAGCTCTTTCAATTCATCTGTATGTACTAATCTTTATCCAAATATTGTATAGTATAGCTATCATTAATATGGTGTATTTAAACTACTCCTATCTATTTAGCTCATTAGAGCTCTATTGCGAACTTTGCCTAATGTATGTATACATAGATTTAAAAAAACACAGTAGATATAAATACATATTATATCCTACTTACTATTCTATCATGACTACAGAGTGAGTGTATGGGTGCTTTCTATTGGATACTATTTCACTGCACAGTATTCCAGACTTGATTTACTATATACACTGTGTGGTGGGCATCATCAGGGTGTTATAGTTAAATCAGTTCCAAATTGGCAAACCTGTTTACAGAAGCGAATGAATTCAGAAGAGCGTGGGCGTGCAAAAACGCTTGCATGGCGCAGCATGGCGCATTGTGAACCCTATGCGTGACGCTCGCTTGTGCCAAAATAATTGGATTGGATTACTTTTGCGCGCGGAGAGATACAAACCGTATATTACTCGCCAATTTGGAACTGATTAAAAGTTTAGTAGGATAGATAGCCTGCCTATACACTATACCTACCTCTCCTGAGCTACTGCTAGTGTACACCTATGTAATGTAAGGATCGTTTAGACTTGCCATATTGTATCGTTGCAATTACTCCCATGATCTGAATCAACCCATTTAATATTGTTAAATTCGCTGAGACTTGTTGTTGTTTTACATCAACACCCTATTTCTAATCATCAGTGACAATAAGAAAATGACATAGAGACTAATTACACACAATTCATATGATAGGTAAGATTGCTAGGCAGCTGCCATTAGATCAGACATGTGACCTTTTATTTGATCAAAAGGTCACATCACATTTTAAGAGTCACATTTCAAGAGTCACATTTCAAGAGTAACACTACAAGTAAATTGCCTGGCTTAGTGGGTGTGAGCGTCTTGTTCTAAATACATTTCAGAATCATTGTATTCACATGCAAAAAGGTATAAGGGCAAAATACAAAATGATAAAAAGCAAGTGATTAGTGCAGCATTACTTACTCATGGCAAGTCTAGGGATTGTTCCAATGAACTGCTGGTAGATGTTAATATATATTCAGTGTGTGATCCAGCTTATAGATTGATGAGCCACATCTTAGTCTCTCTAGAATCGATATCACGGGTTACTTGATGACAAGCGCCATCTTGTGTTGAGATTGGTCCCAGCTGTGGGTTTTCATTTTTTAAGGGATTGTAGTCTATTCAAGGGAATCCCACTTCATATCTGTACAGTAAAAGTCCCAGCTGTGGGTTTTCATTTTTAAGGGATTATAGTCTATTCAAGGGAATCCCACTTCGTATTGTACAGTAAAAGTTTCCGAAAGTCGAATCCGTGGTAGCTCTTGGTGCATTAAAACCTATTGGTATTTTTGTGCTTGTAATAAGTCAAATTTAAACTTAATATAGTTGGATTTTAAAAGTACATTACATTTCAGAAAAATGGAAAATGCAAATTGATTGAATATATACATGAAAATGTCAAGCATCATCTGTGTAAATTTCTGAACAGTCTGTAGTGCAAATTGAGTGAAACAGACCACAGATATCAATAAGAAATCAATATCCTCTACATCCTTCATTATGCAGAGTTGCTTGTCAAATTTCAAATTCTCTTTCTTGTATATACTAAACTTGGTGTTAGTTTAAAGATTTCATTTCCCTTCAAAAGTTGTAAATCTTGCACAGTATATAGATCGTAGGTTGCCTGGATTAAGTATTGAAAGATATGCACTATAATCAAAACAAACAATTCTCGATCAATTTGCCACATACGTGTGCGTGCTTTGCATGTACAGGGCATGAACGCGGTGAACTAAATCATGTGCGCACTTGAGTGTGTTGTACTTGTGCGTGTTTCTGAGATGCGTATTTGTTGGTCAATAATTGTTTGTTTTGATTATGTATGGGTTTGATGGGAGCGGAAAACTGAAGGTTCGTTCATACTTCCGTCGTTGGCCAATCGTGCGACGTCTACGGATAAAAGTTGACATTGCTTCAACATGCACGCCGATATCTGTAGATGCCTAACAGCGGGAGTATGAACACGCTTTAAATCCCGACGTTCTACCAGCTGCATTCATATTCAATCATGATGACCTTTAGATGTTTGTTGGGAAATTTCGTATAGCAAATCTCAACTAATTTCTGAGATTTCCTATTCTATAGCACAGTTAAAACAGGGTATTCCATATTTAAAGCTGCACCAATCTTGCCCAGAATGAATTCAATACGTATATTTCAATCCATGTAAAAACTTCATATTTATTACAAT
This sequence comes from Ophiura sarsii, assembly GCA_035610835.1. Lineage (NCBI taxonomy): Eukaryota > Metazoa > Echinodermata > Ophiuroidea > Amphilepidida > Ophiuridae > Ophiura > Ophiura sarsii. The sequence goes on from CM069441.1 coordinate 41,527,762, forward strand.
TGAAGAAATAAAAACCTTCTAGACACAAGTGGTTTTAGTCATATGTACATATTATTATACAGCGCCCTTATTGCTACCCAGATCCATATGGGTGGAGGAACATTATTATTATTATTATTATTATGTTGCACAAAGGAGTATTAAGAGTATAGAAGATGGACTTGGTGTTTGGAATGGAGTAGATCGGCAAAATTTAAATCCGCTCCATGTCTTTGAGTAATAATTATGTTTTGGTACATCCATAAGGAATTAGGTTACTCAAATATGCATTTCGATTGGAAACTGCATCCAAAATTTGAGAATAGGAATCCTATCGATTCTGGGAGGCGACATTTTTATCGTTTTTGGTAAATTTTAAGAAGTATGTAAACATTTCTGTAGAGAAAAATGTACCTGAGTTTCGGGAGAAAGAACACATATTTCTGGTTCAAAACTTTTGGGAATGTTTTGAAAAAGTGAACTTATTTAGACATATATACAAAAAGGCTACCCTGTTCTGCAATATATCATTATTTATTCTGTGAGTCGCAGTTCAGTTGTCATCAAATTAACTAAAAATAAATTAGTACAAAAACGAAATTGAGAAAATTGTACACAATTCTGTAAATCTACTCGCTCCAAACACAAGTTGCATGGATGATTGTTGATCAATTGAATAGAAGATTGCGTTAATTAGTAAGCTGTGGATAGTGTTCCACTCGGCATCTTTTACAGATTTTTATATCTCTCCCATCATGTATTATACTTTGTACAGCAGACTTACTATTTATAGCTCTTTAGCTTCCCCTGGCTGTTGACAGTAGGGATTTTCTACCGCTATATTTATTTGATTTTCTAAATTTGACCATAGGTCATACTTATTGTATATTTATAGGTTGATGTAAAGTGAGATTTGGGCCTGAGTGTATATATATATATATACTGATGGATGTAACTATTGGAACCTAACCCGCTGGATGGGTGTAAAATAAAATATATTAGTATTATACCATACCCTTAGATAACAGATAATGTGGAGGCGCGGCATGAGTAATACAAATTTTAAAATTCTTAAGAATAGACATGTCAGGCAGTAAATGTTAAAATACAGTATAGTGCACAAAACACGATATAGAAATTAAAAAAACAAACACTATTGGAATTATGTTATTCATCACTTCAAAAAAAATGTAATGCATTTATTTCCTCACGGAAGAGTTAACCTCCCAAAGATGTTGTTGACTATTATGAACCTGTGTTTTGAAAAAAATGTCACCACACACATGAGTTTATGTTAGATAGCAGTTCAACAATTCATTGAGTTGGTGCATTCATGTTGGACTCACTTGGATTTTTTTTGACTCAAAAATCAACTTTGACTCAAATCTCACTTCTACATGCAACTACTTGGAGATCATGGTGCTAAGCATCTTGGACATTGGATCGAGGATGTAAAGAATATTTTGTATGTACTTGTATTATAGAAAGAATTGATTTATTGAGGATATGAAGTGGTGGTGGTAGTGGAGTTGTCCAGATGCTTAGCGAAATGAAGTCTGGCTGACACTTGAGCAGTCGACATGTTGGGGCATTTACTTTGAATGTGGTTCACAAAACAAGACAACAATATGGCAGATTCCTCACTCGGAATAGTTGCTGTAACACAATTTGAGGTTACGTGCTATACGGCCCTATCTGTTTTGGCTACTGGGTGTTATATTTTGGGTTGTTTATATGATAAGCCATTGATATGAACTCAATCTGACATCAGGTAGCCACTGTAGATAGGTCCCTCTGGCAATAACGTCTCGGTATCATTTTACAACCACTAACCAGTCGAAACCAGTTTGAAGGGGTTCAAATCAAATTTCAATTTGGCTACAGTCATGTTTTGTGTGCAATTTGTCGCGTGCCGCCTTTTAATTTTAAGTGCCTATAAAATTATCATTTCTAGTTTTCAAAATGATGATTTATTTAATTGGTATGATTTGAGCAATTTGCACCCTGAAACGACTGAGTTTAGCCACAGATACATCGCTTGCCTCGGGATCAAAATTGACTTATTATGTCCAAATTTACATTGCCTAATTTGGTCATATCCCAACATGTCGTCTGCTATAGGTTTGGCACCAGTACTATCTATTATAAGTTGTAACTATTTAAGCATGTCAAACTGGAGCTTGTTTTACATTGGTATTGTATTGTTATAAAGCAGGGCAAACACATGTGGATAATGAATTGAAATGAATATAATTATTATAAGATATTTTAATTAAATAAGAACATTTGATAATTCCTTTTCCTCAGAGCCAACTGTGTACCGGTTGATAGTAACCGATAGATTGAATACCTTAGCATATTGAAAGATATTACAATTGTAAATATCCAATATTTGAACATTATATTGAAATCTGGTGAAATAGCTGTTGGCTCAGTTCTTTTGATATTCCCCTAGCTAGTAAAACCGCATGAATAGTTGCAAATATTTTTTTGCTGTGATCTACTAGAATACATAAGGTTTAACACCTAACACATGTGTTTGTACATTAGGCTGACAATACTATGACAGCGTGTCAATATCCTGCTTTCATAACGTCATTCTCTCAGTATGATAGCTGGCCATTACCGCAATGTGGTAATGGTTTTGAATAAAGCTGCAGAATTTTACTGTGCAAAAGTACATTTTTGTGTGTATCAGATTGAATATGATTTCCAGCAGTGTATATTTAAAAAGTCCAACATGGCATAATTATTATATGCACATGTAAATATTCCAAACATTTTCATAAGATGTTTTCTTGGTGATATGCAAATAATAATGATAATTATAAATAATTACACGTTTAGGGGTGACAATATTATAATATTATATATCTTGTGACTTTGTGAAATAATTACAGGGATGAAGAAAAAAACCCGGAAGACTTGTTCAATCTACATATTAACAGTTTAAATTGCACAGTGCATTGTTGCAGCGATTTATCAGACCACTCCCATATCCTACATGGTATATTGCCTCATTATTTAACCTTGTGTAGTAGAGTATTCCAACTAGCTTTTTAGGAAATATCTCCTGTCTTTAACCATGTCCATATTTATATAATAGTACGAAATGGAAACCAAATACAATATGATAATGGCCGAAGTGATTATGATGGTAGGTTTGGTGGTGATTTTTAACATTTTTGATCAAGTGGTGATTGGCGGGCATAGCCTTAAACAAGTTCATTTGATCTTCCATCTCAAATATTTTACAATTGTCAGCTAGGAATTTATAACTACAAGGAACTGAAAAAATGGCATTATGAATTTCTCATATAAGATAAAGTGTGAAAATTCTTTAGAATTGTTTGTATGCATGTTGATATGATTTGTTAAAATATGGACTTCAACATGCTACAAATGTGTTAAATTTTTCATAGAGCACAAAAGTAAGAACATGAAAATCCCATCTTTTAAAGAGTATATCAGTATGTGCATTAATACGATGAGATGGTTTATTAGGAATAGGCATAACCTGACCATTGATTACAATCATTGACATCTTTAACAAAATATGTTCATGTCTGAAATTGTAGTTTTAAATTCCAATCTGACGATTGATTCACACTATTAATCATCCGCTTTATCATGTTTTTGAGACGATATCGAAGTGGCAGAACGGACTAAGAAACGATCTGCCACTCTTTTATGGATATATCTATATAGAAGTATTCATATTAATTGTCTATCATGTACTTCCTATATGAATACAACTAGTGGATCGTCGATTCCTATCATACATGATGTATTCAATATGCTTGTTGTGGCTGCTTTACTCTCCTAGGTATCGATCTGGCATGAGGAGAATGTCTCTTATTTTACTCAAAATAGAGCTGATAAGAAACATCAAAGTTTCTGCAATCTGTGACTAAAAATTGAGTTGATAATGTATTCCTTTGATATGATACATTCTTATTAACACACAGATTGTGTGAATTACTCATTTCATCTGCCTCTTTATGAGTTTTCAAATTATTTCAAATTTTGCCACATTTTTTCAACAAAAAAAAAAATCACTTTCTGCCACGTCACCAGACTGATCATCAAACATCACCCTGAGTTTGTATACCATATTACAATAGTGCAGTCGTATTTCCTATACAACCAAGCATTTTGTATTGTAGTGTGTGTACAACAGGTTATAACAATGCCAACCAACCAGCCAGCTAGCTGTACATAAAGCTCAAAACTTTGCTTCATTATTATGGCTCTATCGATGTAATGGGAGACTCTAATGAGAGTGGGGAAATGATGTACCACGATAATGATACAACTTGAAATGTAAAGAGCATGGAGTTATGACATTATTGAATTCAATCTGATAATGAGCAATGTTGCTTTTGAGGGTAGGGACGAACTGAGACTAGTATACCATTACCATATGTGACATGATCAAGGGAAATGAGTCGCATGTCGGCAGTTTTGAATTTTGATATTTGTCCCATCATTTAAAAGCAGGTAAAAATGGTACAGTATGTTCCAAACCCAACTAAAATCTGACTTCTAGTTTTTAAGTTACAAACAGTTTACCAACTGAGAAAACAAAGTAAAACATAAGAATTTGTCACTTCTCTTTACCTGTAACTCAAAATTAATATTCCCGACATACGAATCATTCTTCTTGATTGCGTCACATATTAGTCTCAGGGGACAAAAAGGTAGGGGCATACCTTAAAATAGATTCTACATTTGCTCAGCATAATGGGAGTGTCCTTACCATCAAAGGAAACAAATTCCTTATTATGCTGGTATTTAATTATGGGTGTTTTCAGAGAGTAATACTCATCTGTAAGTTAAACGATGAACAATTATTGAAATCAATAGCTGTTCAAGCAAGTATGATTAGAAACACATCATTATTGTCAGCCAGCTATTTTGTGAACATATGGGGTGGGGGTGCAGGCTCCAATGAAGGGATGGGTTATTGTGCTTAAACAAATCATCATTCCCATAAATTAATCTGTTAAAATAATTATGTGAACACGTTTTCATCAGAGTCTTAAATTGTCTAATTAGTATTTTCAACCAGACTTTCAGATAATAATGTTTGGATATAAATAATTACTTAGATGTGAACAATAAATATTGTAATTTCATGCTCTTCACATAATGACGAATGTTGTGATTGTGGGACAATCTATCTTGTACAGAATTTGCATGCCAAATGGCTAAGCTCTACTAAATTGTTCAAACGTCACTTTAAATGTTGACGTTTTAATACATACTATTATGCATTATTATTATTATAATTATTATAACAAATATGGTATAGGATTTTAATGTTTATTGTCAATTAAAATGAAAAATCTTCTAGGAATGAAATCATTTTTGAGGTGAGAAATAGCGAGATGATAACGGCATTGTTACTGATCTGTTTAGCTCCTATTAAATGCAGTGATATATAGCCTCGATATTATAGAATATCAACCTATGTGTACCCACTATTCATCAATGTTCCCTTTTTCAAACTTAACATGTTTTTTGAAAAATTGTGTAGTATTTGACAATCAAACCAATTTTGTCGCCTTTTTCTTGAATTTGATCCAATCCCACTTTTTCTTTTTTTTACAAAGTATTATTGTGCACATAAAGTAGTCTCCCAAATCCAATGTTTTTTTAATGAGTAAATTAGACTGCACCTTCCTTACCCCTTGTCTTTTACATTTGACAGAAATGATAAATGAATTTTTTTAAATGTCTTACGAAGAAGTTCTAAGTGTTCCGCCTTAACTGTATAACGCAAAGCACGATTTATGGGGAAATTAATGCCTGATTTCAATTGAGATGATAAACATTGTTATATTGCGATGTACACACATCTAACACTTGAAGATTCAGTGTTCGTTGATTTGATACGTAGTTATAGGTCAGGTTACACATTATTGATTATCTGTAGGATTGTACTAAGTAGATTATAAAACCAGTTGGAATAGTATAGGCTAGTTCCAGTGTATTACCACACATGTATCTTTTGGGGGTATAAATTATTAATAATTACAGTATTACTACTATGGGGGAACATATCACTAATAAATTATATTAATGCCTGGTCCAACATGGCATATTAGCTAAGAATTATGAATTAACAACCACTTCACACCCCTCAACAATTATATTCTCATCTATGTGTCTCAGTTCATATGTGCATACTTGCCATTTATTAGGCGTGACACGAGACCTCTAATTACTGTGTTACATATATCTGAATCCCGGTATTGCAAGGAAAGTTTGCGGTCTGGTGGATTGTGTCTGCCTATATCACAATCCCCGGAGGGCATTATTGGTATAGTGACTGGCTTCAGTGATTCCCTATGAACCTTGGATATGTAGATGAGAATATTGTTGTTATTGGTGTTTATTATTGGGGCAGACACTCACTGCCTATGTATATGTAGCAAGTCTGTTCCTCTTAGCTTTGCTGCCTGGCAACGGATTTGTAAATAAATTTTGAATTGCTTCTATCTGCCAAAAATGATGCCTTGTTTCTAAGAGTGTATTTTATTTCATGTGCTTGTGTCTTTTAATTGGTTGAGAAGAAAGGGGGAATGTGTTGTCAGCATTCCATGTGTGTAGATTTCAACAACAATGTTTTTTTGCATCTTGGGTAGCTTTATTATTTTTTAAATCACACCAATATGCATAGAGAAATCCAGTGTTTTGGATTAGTGGCCATATTGGAGGGAAGACTTAAAGTCAACATGTTATAGTTTGATCAGCTCCAAATTGGCGAAGCCTCTTTACAACAGCAACGAATGAATACATAAGAACATGGGCGCGCATGAAGGCAACGGTGCAATGTGCATCATGCGTGACGCGTACGTGCCTCCAGAATCCTGTGCGTTTGGCCATAATTGCATGTGCATACTCCTGGATTACTTTACTATATCTAACTATAGCAACTCATGGTAACTGGTTCAAGCCTGGGCCCATACATCTGTTCCGAATTATGATACTGCCATAGGCTTTGTGTGATGATCAATGGGATCAGTGGTTCATAACAAAGTTAGCGTGAGCCAGTTGATCTGGCAATGGTTATATTCTAACATGCTCTACGCCAACAAATTCATGTATCTCTTAGCTAGATATCATTAATTTTTTTCAAGCAATCTTAACATATACAAAAAAAGGTCATAAGTTCACGCATGGATGGATTACGATACCAATCACCTGTTAAATTATATTTATCCAAATGAGACTTGAAAGTAGGAACGCAACGGGTTGTACTAAGAGCGCAATGAAAATGTGATAAGCTAAGCTACCTTGTTTTAAAAAATGAACAATTTTGGACATTTTCCCGGGCTGTCCCTGCATGTTATTCATATGTTGACACTTTTTCGGCGCAATTCAAGCACTAACTTGATCACAGCAGAGTGAGAACAAGCGCGGCGCTCTGTCTGGTGCTCAAGGGCGACCATTTGGACCCTCTCCCATCCTATCCCGTGTCCACTGCATCATCAATCGGTTCTTAGAGACCTTTTAAGGTTTGGCTTGGCGTTTTAATATTTTTTTCAGTGCAAGGCTTAATCGCCGTAGGCATGACAGCCCTATTAACAAATGACACATATAGATCATCATTTCTTCTAACAAATTTAATCCTTCTTGTATAAATGAAGATCAAATTAGAAAGCAAATCAATTCACACAATGGCATGAGAGGCCTTTGTCACTATTCTGGATATGAATGGACTACCTACAATGTGGCTAAAAGCATAGAACCACACATGTAATGTCAATGACCAGATTAAGCTTTCATTTTACTGCCTCACCCTCAATTGGAAGATTATAACCAACAGCAGCCTAGATGATATTCCTGCATCGCATAGCATTTTGGCCTGTAACCATTCTTAAACATTGAACTACCGTTTTTATGTACAACTTGCGATATTTCGCGCTGAATTCTCACAGCTCTATTAAAATACTGAAGAGATTAGATATTGAACAGCATAAATAAAAAATTGGTGTCCTAATGAACAATTCCTATTGTTTAAAATGCTCATCGCTATTTTAATTTTGAAAAAAATATGGGGATCAGCAACGGGTAAGAAATGTGATGCTTGATTTAAATCCTTTTGATTTTGCAAAAAACAGTTAATCTAGTGTAGAACAGTGGTCACACGCTAGGGCTCCCACACAGGAATCCTGGGTTCAATTCCTCAACCAACCAATCATTATATATTTTGTAGTATTATGGGATAAACGCTTCGGCTGCTGTGATTACTACCCTTTCATGAAATGGCACTGTCAAAGTTTATGAATCTACTATGATTAGCTTCAGGGTTGTCACTAGACTGATTTTAGTGTCGGCTAAATGTTCACATAAATTCTCTAATGGGTCATTTTCCAGCTGTTATGAGAGGCAAAATGTACAGATTCTCCATTTTTGTGCCGGTCAGCAAGACCTCAATTCCTTTGAGTGCCGGTTGGTCAGCCCGAGAGCTGATCGGTGCCGACCAGTGTAGTGACAACTCTGATTAGCTTTGCCCTGAACACAAATTGAGCGTTGGAAGTGTGAGAGTTGAAGTAGACAGTCAATGGTTAGGTCACCTAAGCCCTATATGAAAGCTATGAAGATTGTTAAACGGGGTCAGTCGTCACAAACATGCACAAACACAATAGCCAAAGGATCTTGCTTTTGTCAACGCTCCCTACACAGAGGACTGCAGTGCAAATCTCTACGATTTTCGCTATGTAATCTCTATGGCGGATTTCATTCCGTTGTATGAAGCTATGATGTTTGCGTGGTCTTCGCTATCTCCAAGCAGATAGAGCAATACGTACATGGACTTTTTTGTAGACGAGGGTTCATTTCATAAGTTGGTGAGGTTTAGAATGAGTTAGGATTCCTGTAATTTCGAAGACCACAGATGTTCAAAACGTGAATTTTCTAACATTTTACGACATAAATTTGGTCACAAAACGTGTTTAATACTATACATTTTACCGATCTGCAGATGTTAATGACCCTCCTCTAAAATTCTACATGATTTTTAACACGTTTCTCAGTTTTGAGATGCCCAAATAGACCATTTTCCGAAGCTATTTATAGCAAATATTGCAGTCACTGAGACTCCATTGTTTAATTGTGTATAACAAAATCTGACACGCAGCGTGACCTCCCTGCTGGCTGTAGATAAATTTGTGTCAGGATTCCAATCATCACCAATTTAATATTGAGAAAGTCCAGTACCAAAATTTATGAAATTCATTTCCTAACAAAAAACACCTGTTTGAACAATTGTTCCATTGGAGAGTAAAACATTGCAGTAAGTTTTCAAAAAAAGTAGGAAATTACCAAAAAAAATAATATGTTCTAAAGATACCTCATTAGTAGCCATCACTGGTTTCAGTGCTATAAGCCACCTGCTTGAGAATGTGGGATGGTCTCATTCGAAATGTGCCAAATTCACAACTATTTTGTGCTAAAAAGAACAACTCTGTTGTCTGTTCAATTAATTGTTACATTGACAACTACAGTGTAGAGTGATGCTCTATTGATTTGAGCACAACATAGACCATTTCAAATCCGAAAATATACGACCACCCGAATGTTTCCGATTAGCCACACTCGGTTCCATGACCTGTCAGCTCCTGACAGGTCATGGCCATGTGCCGGAGAAAAACAACGTGTTTTTCACCCGTCTGCCCGTGTGGTAGATTGCACTGGTGTTGGTGATAGGTTGTATCCCTCATAAAGTTGATGTTGCGGCATTTCAGTTACAAAAACGAGTGAGATGCAAGAGATTTGGGGTAATATTTTCACTTTTTACCGTCTGCTCGATACATTTGGAATTTGTCCGTCAGCGCCTTTGTTGATAAAAACAAACAAAATAGTCTCGTTCCACGTTTTACTTCTCATGTGTGCACGCATGTATGTAAACATAGGCGGACAATCAACTAGGGCAATGCTGTGAACGCGATCAACTGTTGCGAAGAACGCGCAACGCACCTACTCCACGTGACCTGTTTTTCCGAAGATTTCCGATCTCAATTTGAAATGGTCTATAGTGATGATTTGGGTACATTTAAGCAAGTGGTTGAGCACTGAAACAAGGGATAAGGTTTATCGCGAATCGGTAAAAAGCCATTGATTATCATATTCTGTTGCATTATGGGATTGAAAAGGGGCAAAATATGCCCCTTTTCTATCCCACAATGCATCAGAAAAGGATAATCAATGATTTGTTTCCGATTGACGATAAGGCTTATTGCTACAAATTTGTATCATTTGAAAGATAAACTTCAGCTTTCTATTGAGGTACAGCACACGACAACGAAATATGCCAATTTTAGGTGATTGCCAAAATTGAACTTTTTTGAGGGGTTTAATTATTAGTCACAGGGTTCCCATGGGTGGTTACAGTTTAATATGGTATCACTGTTTACTCAACATCTTAAAAAATAAAACACATAAAAACAGTACAACATATAAATGTATTCAAAACTGTGAAAATTTAATATTAACAATCCATTCACCTTAAATTAAATATATAAGATATGCACAGATACAGATACATAGCATAAAGTCATGCTAAAAATACCTAACCATTTAAAGGTAAGAGAATTTAAATAGAGCCATTCTGTATTAAAGGCAAATTATGTGATCTTTTCCAGAGAGCGCCCTCTATACATGATTTTTTTTTAGAAAGTAGATTTTCTTGCTGATTTACATTTCTGATCATAAATCGTACATACATTCCAAGTTACAGAGCGATACGATTCCTAATTACATCAAAATCATGGTTTTAGAGTGAATTTAGACTAGAATAAAATAAGTTGTCGGATATCCGACAGTTTATTTTCACTCTAAAACCATGATTTTGAAGTAATTAAGAATCGTATTGCCCTGTAACTTGGAATGTATGTACGATTTATGATCAGAAATGTAAATCTGCAAGAAAATCTGCTTTCAATTTTTTTTTCGATGTTGAGGGCGTTCCATGAAAAGATCACATAATATACCTTTAAATGAGCTGCAAGTATAATATTTGTGACATGATTTGACCTAACTATTCATATTCACTGCTCGAAATCAAATCAAGAAACTAAGTAAATACCTATGGGGATTGATTTGATCCACCCTCTAAGAGCCCCAAATACTTAGGATTCAATTCAACACAACCTTGCAGGAAGCATAAGGCCCCTACAAAAGTTTGTTTGCCCTAAAGGTATTTTTTTTATGGTGAAAAATGTATGTTTTAAATGATAACCATAATATATATTGCTCTACTTATTTTAGTATTGAGCACTCTGTTCCAAATGTTCTGGATTTACTTTATTGTATTCTTTATCTTACGTTGCCAAATAATTAAACAAACTGTCTTAGACTTTATGCATACCCATATCTTTCCTTGTAAACACCAAGGAGGTGCAAATTCAAGATCCTGGCACAATCTAGAGAAAAACAGGACATTAAATATGGTCTGAGGGTTTGAACTACGGGCTGCAAGCATGTCACCCTTTAAACCTTTCACATTTATTTGTTATACTCCAAGTCAGCTTAAGTTGGAAGGTAACGTCAGTGTGTACCCTGACAGCTGCAACATTTTTTGCGCCACAGAAGATATTCTTTTTTGATCGCGCGGATGCATATTAAATTGCCTCATACTTAAACTCAATCCAACCCAACTTAGGCCAATAAAAATGAATTGTTTGATTGTCCATAGATCACTTTCAAAAGTTGGGTCAGGTAAAGTTTTTTTGTTTTTTTCCCTTGCCCTTTTTTTCAGGTACCAAAAGTAAAATGAGATGTACTTCTGGTGAGTACTTTTATTTTCTAAACACTTTTAAAACAATTAGAGGAATACATTTGTGATTTTTGAATAAAATGTGTAAAATAAAATTGACAATCAAACAATTTTTTTTACCCCAGCACTGATCTTTCCTAGAATCAAATTTCTAGATCAATTGTGTCCATATGAAGGTACAAAAGCAAGTTTTATGTAAACCTTATACAGGGTGAGTCAGAAAGAATGGGCACTTTTTTCACAAAGGCAAAGAATGGGCACTTTTTTCACAACTAATGTAGGCATGCATATTCAAAACCAATGATAGCGCTATAAAGACCTACAATTTAGCTTTCATTCAGAAGAAAAATTTTAAGAATCGACTGTTTCGTTATCATGTTACACTCATTTTAGTAAAGCCCCAAATGTTGAAGCCAATCTACGTAATCGTCATTATCAAGCCATTTCTTATTGTCTTCTAATGAGGTTCGCCTCCTGAATCGATCATCAGACATGTCTCCTTTTACCTTTCTTTCTTGATTTCAGGCTTTTTCTTACTCATAATTTCACACTTTTTATTTCCAGTCATTTTAAGATTTTGTATCCAACATTCATGTGCCTTTTCAGGGTTTTCACTAGTTTCATTGATCAACATCTCTGAATCAGGCGGCCAACAATACATTGCGTATTGCCATTCCATGGTTTGATATAAAATACCGGGTTGTACAAGATGTTTGTTGTGTAATGTAAGCCAAACATGTGGTCTTTGTAATACTATATTTGGTTTTAAATGCAAGGTTCACATATTTGTGGCGCTTTTGCCAAAAATTTGCCCGTTCTTTCTGACTCAACCTTTATATCCATATGCATGCCATATCACGTGATCTGATACATATAATCACTTCAATCATTGCATGGTTCAAGATCAACGCTCGCAGTCATCCAAACGTTGAACGCACAACAATGCACAGTGTAATGGCGCACTGCATTCCATAATATCGGGCACCTTTGCATACGCGGCTGTTGCGGGTACGCACCAGTGGCATAGGACGTGTGGGAATTGACCAAAATGATCAAGATATTATTAAACTGATTAATAGTTTTAACAATCATTACACATGCACATAAAGCATGTTTCTATTCCATCAGCACCAAATAACCAACTTTTGGTGCTGATTGGTGGTGATAACCATCTTAGTAACCCGCACGTGGTCGCACCGAGAAAACTGTTTTCATGCAGGGCGCCCAAGCGTAACACGGCGCATAGAATCTCATCTTCACTAAACTTATCGTCTCCTGTTTCTATTCAAGATCATCACTAAAATCACCACCAAGGAGGTGATGGAGGTTGTGAAAAAGGTGGCGATCACGTGTTTCTCCGGGGGGGGGGGGGGGGGGGGGGTGTACTCACGTTTGTAAGGCATACGGGGATGTGCCGCTCCAGTGGGTCGTTTTTTCATGAGACATCCTTAGCCATGGGTAGGCTTTTCAGTGAAAAATCCTTAGACATGGGTCCTGTTTTCGCGATTTTCCCGAAAATTTGCCAAAATTAGGTCTATTTTCGCGAAAATTTGCCAAAATTAGGTATATTTTCGCGAAAAATCACCCTTAGAAATGGGTATGGGTTTTGAATCTCCAGCGGCACACCCCCGACCAAACCAAATCCGAGTACCCCCCCCCCCCCCCCCCCCCGGGTGTTTCTATTCAAGCCATCACCACTAATCACCACCTTTTGCGTTGGAATAGAAACAGGCTTATACAAAAGTGTGTCTTCACATGGACATGAGCAAGAAATGCTTGAGCAGTGTATTCAGCGGTCTCAAAATACATTGATCTTCTAAAAACGGTCTTGGACTGAACAGACACTTTGTACACAATCTAGACACAATCATTCAACTTGCATTCTTAAAAATAACAACCAACATACAAAAATAACTCCCTAATGGGGGATAGCAAAATTGGCATATGTTACACTTTTAACTAAACAGAAAGGCTTTATATTATTTGTACACATTACCATATTCAAGATAAAAAATTTAGACATGACATATATATTAGACCATCATACCAAATCATCAAACACAAGATATATAAAATGTATACCATACACACATACAGGGTGGTCTTAAAATGAACACACTTTTTCAGAGAAGGATTTCTCAAAATTGTGGGAAACATAAATATGTCTTCAAACAACAATTCTTGGTTTCTAAATGATGGAAATGTCATTGAAAATAAGGCTCAACCCAGGGGTGTGCCTCTCAGCTTGCCAATCGGGTCCACTTTTAAATTAAAGTTTAGTCAGCATAGAATTGATGGCGCTATACTGATAAGGCGTGATTGTAGCAGACGATGGTAGACACGAACGGTCGTTAATTTTGAATTTCCATTACTTTCAATGTAACAATGGATTTTGCCCGGGATTTTGATTATATGACCCCATAAAATTCATCACACGTTGGAACTAAATTATTTGATCCAAAAACCGCTGGCGTTGGATAACCAACTCCAGTGTCAGTATCATTTTTTGACAGCAAGCTGTGTGTAAATCTACCGCGTGCACAGCGCCACCAATTCTATGCTGACTAACACGCCGGTCACCGACGCATTCCAGACGATTATCATAATTTATTCAAATATTCAAAAGGACCGTTTTCGCTACGTACGTTAGTATACGACTTTCCTATCCCAAAATTAATAGTATCCCTGCTCAACCTAAGAAAGAAACAAAATCTATAGAATTGCTCAAATAAACTTAGAATGGCATTGAAAATAAATAAACAATGCAGAAAGCAATAGCGAAAGTTAAAAAACAAATCTGTAGTCTTTTGTGAATGCCATTAAGCATTATAGCACTACATGTACTAAGAAGAGTAATGCACAACAGCCATAGACTTGAGTGTGAAAAAACCTATTTTTGAACCATTTTTGTTTAAATGGCTATTATTATGTAATTAGAGCGTCATATTCAATCCTGTTTTCACCAAATATGACCAGAACATCAAGATGTTTCCACAATTTGGATAAATCTCTTTCTCTAAAAAACCTTGTCCTTGTTTTGAGGACCAATTTGTAGACTTGGTAGTTCACTATGAAGTGGTTACATGATTTCAGTTCCAATCTCCTTCATTTCACTCCACGCTCACTCTTTTAGTCTTATCAAATCGTCAATTTCTTCCAATAGTTTAACCCCTTCATACCCCATCCCTGGGGGAGGGGGGTACTCGCATATGTAAGATATAGAGGTATGTGTCGCTCTAAAGGGTCGCTTTTTTGCAAAAATGCCCTGAACATGGGGTATGATCGCCAGATTCAGCCATTTTTTAAAGGTAAAAACACCCCTAAAAGTGGGTCATGATTTCCCACCTAGTGGCACACCCTGTCAAAAAAACAAAAACGAGTACCCCCCCCCCCCCGGCCGGGACCCCCCTCCTGGGACCCCATCCCGGGACCCTCATCCCAGTACCTCATACCCACTGAAAAATCCTGGTTAAAATACTGTTTGAATTGTAGTTACATGCAAACTAAGCAGTTCTGTATCACTAATAAGTCGTCCAGGCATGAGATTACACACACCTTCATGAAAAAGTCTGGAAATTGTAAAAATAGCTGAAAATGCGCGCAAAATTGGACAAAAATACCTCAAAATTGGCTGAAAATCACAACAACAAAATGGTTCCAGTGTTTTAGCTGGAAATTATCATGCCTGTAAGTGTAATATGCAATCTTCTAACATAACATCTGGCAAATTATGTAATACTACAATCGTGAAAATCTGTTGGAACTCAACGATTGATAAATAAATGGTATACTCTTACTCATGATATTGTATGGACATGGAGAAATACATTCATATACGGTACTAACACAATTTTGGCAAATGAAATATAAGCTGATTTTTAGAAAGGTAAGTTTGTTGATGTATCATCATTAGGCTATATTTAAAAAAAAAATTGTCTCAAAGCTCCCGCGCGCGTTAGTTAATTGATGCGCGTAAGAATTTTTATTTTTTTATTTTGTGGAAAAAATAAATTAAAACAAAATCCCAAAGTTTCCCCGATTTTTCAAATTTTCATTGATCACATCATTTAAATACAAAAGGTCACTTTTACAATATTTTATATTTATCAAAAAAAATTAAAAAACCAAAACTGCATTCCGCATTAAGTTTTGAAAACTGAAGAGCTTTGAGACAAATGATTTTTTTAATATAGCCTTACAAGTGACCCAATAATATAGATACCAATATTAGTATCTGTTAGGTCTCATTCTAACAATATGTGATTCTGACAAATTTCATGCTTGTTTACTTAGAGAATAAAACATACTCTATTTCCCTTCCTCTGAACAGTGACGTAACTTTACAGGCGCAGCATTTACGCACGCAAGTGTATCTTCCGTCTTTCCACACGTGTGTGTATATGTCAGCGCATCTAGTAGGTGCGTGTGTTTATGTACTGCAATTAGTAAATGACGAAGTTACGTCACTGTCTCGTGATAGATAGACTACATTATAGTTCGTAGCTGTTTTGATATATACCTTGGTCTCATGGCTGTACCATATTTGGAGTCGTATATGGTCGCCACAGGCGGCCATATGCGACAACACAAATATGGTACAGCCTAAACATATAATATCAAAACAGATACAAACTATATTTTATTCTCATTCTTATGTAGTTTATTTGTTATTTTGAACTTTTATCATTTTATCACACACACACACACCCCGGTTGCATTATACGCACAATGCATACGCAGGCAATTTGGGCAGGGAGCGCTTGACCATCTTAACGCGATAACCATACGCACTTCACTGTATGAATTGAGCCCCGCCCAAAACTATATATTAACTGCCTCATAATAATATAGTGCGTATTAACTAAAAATCAGCTCAAAACAAATCAAATTGCCTGTTGACATCCAAAACCACATGTAAGATTGAGGATTAAAATCTATGTAGTATTGCACAAGTTTACCTGTATAAGATCAGTATTTGTGATTTCATGTATGTCATTGAGGGTTACAAGGATTACTTTACTAGAGTTTTGAGATATACTTGACTCAAAACCTCCTGGATCAACCCAAGCTTAATGAATCAAAAGTTTCCCTTAAAATCTGTTGTAAATAAGGGTTGCACCATTAACTATATAAGTGGAAAACATAAAAGTTTGGGCGAGGCAGAGCTTTTGTGCAAGGGTTTCATAGGTGGAGATTTTTACTTTAAGTTAAAAGTTAAACAGGTACGCCGTCGGACAAGTTTTAATCTGTCAAGCTTTCGTCAGGATTAGCTCCGACTTCTTCAGGACCAAATTATTTGGGCTGCCCCTTGCCCGATGATTTGAGAGTAGGTGCCCTTTCCTACTTATGAAAGAATTGGTGGCTTTGAAAGCCGTTCAGATGGATTGCCGCTTTTCCACTGAACAGAGATGGTGGCTCTGAAAAGAGCTCTACATGTAGGTTGCCACTGGCCTTCTGTATATAAATTTGGTTTTAATAGAACCTCCAAAGGACTGCCCCTTGACCAATGGAAATAACGTAGAGACTGCCCCTTGTCTACTACAGACTACAATGTAAGTCTAATGCACAGTAGTCAAATCATCGGGCAAGGGCAGCCCAAATACTGGTTCAAGCCCTCCTGAACCAATAGTTTGACTTGATTTGTGATCCTTGTTATGACTTGGGTTTGGTGATTTGGATGATCAGGATAGTGATTAAGGAGCTATGTTTGTTCAAAATAAGGTTGCCATAGGAGTGTACCTCTACAGCACCATATTAAATTGGAAGACTTGATGCATAGATGATGAATTATGACTTGGTCCAATACTGATCTATTCTTTTCAATGTATCATTTTTTATACTATACAGGGTGACCCAAAAAAATTAGGACTCTGTTTCATGACGGTGTAATTCTTATTATAATCATTGGACCATGACCAATTTAGTCTTAATGTAAAGCCCAATTAATTATTATGATATCCTGAAAATATAAGATCAATCCGATGCAAAATAAGAAAACTAGCGTACTTTGCGTAAACCATGTCATTTACTGGTTTGTACATATATACTTGTTCTTATCACCTAGGCAACATCTAAATAGCTTGCAATAATAAACTAGGATTAGGCAACAAAACAAAAACAATTTTGTCTCAGTAGAAACCTAGACTAGGTCCCCGCGTCCCTCTTTATAGCCGCCATCTTTAAAAATGGAGGACCAAAATGAGGGACTGGGAAAATAGTATGTCCAAAAAGTGGGCATTTTTTTTCACGTGGAATTCCATGTGAACTTAGCATATATGAATATGCATACCAAGCATGCCCATTTGTACACAGCAACATCAGAAATACCACAGGATTGGTCCAATTCAAAGGCAGTGCATCGAACGATCGTCCCGCTGCGCCATGGGGAGGCAAATCGTGCGCCCTATCATGGTGTACAACGCCGAATGAAACTACCGGCGCACCGTGCGTGACTGGTGCATGAATACGCTCATGTATATTCAGCAGTTTATCAGCGCACACTTTTGAAACTGTATTTTTTCCAGTCTTCACATTTGAGCACCCTCGCAGGGGCCGTGTGTAAAATAGGGAAGACATGAAGATTGAGTCTAGTAGAAACCTTAAATAAAGGCTACGCAAAATGCAAATGCGGGTTTTGTGTGTGGTTTTTTAAACATGACATAGGCTCTGTGATGCAAGAAAATGAAGCTAATCTGGTACATCACAATGTGAAATTAAAATTTGAAGAAGCATAGTCCAAATATAAATCACTGGCAACAGTTGTTTTGCTTGAGTTATATACAGTTTTAATATTGGAAACAAACATTCCAACTTGGCTCACACCATCATTTTCAAAAGTTCAAGAAAAAATGGGGAAACAAAGTTATGCGGTAAAATGTGAATTTTAAAAGCTACGCACAGCGTCTTCTGAGACAAACTTGTTTATTTGGCCGTACAATAATGAGAAGAAATAAACAAACAAAGATAAAACGAGACAACAGATTAAGATTTGCACAAATGTTGTTTTTGTACACATGTTAAAAATAATGCAATAAGGGAGCACATCAAAACTCGACCGCGCCGCAACCGCCAGTTCCGCCCGGTTGGACCGCATATTATTGTTTAGAACAATAGAAACCGGCTGCAACCGCATGGAACCCCACGGAACCGGCGGTTGCCGGGCGGTCGAGTTTTGATGTGCTCCCTAAGGTCAAATAATTGTTTGTCTCAAAGCAATTTTGTAAGTTTATTTTACTTTATTTCCCCTCCCATATTTTGAAAGGCAAACTAATTTTTGTTCTGACAAGATATAAACTCCAAAGTTGGATGTCTTGTTGATATTCTTTGAGACAAAGAATTAATTGCGGCCTAATACAAATCTCCATTGAATGGGTTATAGAACATACAACGATTGCACATGGAGGTCAAGAATAATGCAATGGTAGAAGCAGATTTGAAACTTCGAGTTTTATGACAATAGCTGTAAACAAGGGATAACGGTCTTTTTCCGGAAGTAAAGAATGATTCGGGGATAATTATTAAGTCTGTGACAGTGCATTGATACATATAGTATTGTGGTGACCATTAAAGGGGCATTGAGAGATACGTATGGAAGTGCGCCCTCAATTATCAAGGAAATTGGGGTTTGTTGCACCAAAGTAATACTTAGGTATCACTAACCACCATCTGAAACTATTTACCTTAATTCGCAGTCAATCATGTAATATTTCACAATTTGATAATTTTGATGTAGATCACATCGAAATTATAAGCAGAATTTGGCACATATGGCTTCACCCGAATATCTATCTAGCGCCATCACTTCCCTTTCCCATAAATTATTTCGTTTCAAGGTATATTATCCATTGAAACATTTTTTCTTTCTTCCAAAGTTCATTTTTCTCACCAATCTCTCCATGCCCCTTTGAAGGCTGGTACTGGATAAACTGGGTTCTTTTTAAGGATTTAGACCACCATCACCATGGCTTATACATTTAAGGCATGATTTGCAATGCCATATATTTACCACAAATCATCAAGATCATGTCTCCTAAATTCTAAGAATCTGAATCTAGAACAGTTAACATGATTTGTACCAGTCCATCTTGGCAAGCTTGGTTGGGATACGCTACCCACAAGTTAGGGCTATATTTACATAATAATAAAGTTGAGTTAGTAGGGTATCCTATATTTAGCCAGAATTATAATACATGGCACATATCTTCCTGACCACAATAAATACGTAAAATCAAATTTTCTACCTTTGACTTAATATTATCCATATTATTTAATGCCGACGCAGCTTCTCTGTTATGTCCACCTGACCACAGTCGGACACACTCAATGACACTTTTGATCTGCTCACTAAACATGCTTGAACCAATCACAAGATTGCAGGCAACCTAACAGAGCATTTGGCCCACACACACAAAAACCCTGTTCTACGGACCTGACCGACCCATATTTTTAGAATTAAAAAAAAGAAAGAAGCAGATTGTTTGCAAATTTGTGCACATTTTGTGCACATTTTTGAATTTTTTGTTGACATTTTTGGAATTAAAAACAAAAAATGCAAGATTGACTGACCCTGCCTGAGAGGTCCATTTGCCCGTAGAACAGGTGTTTTTTGTAGCCTTAAGGGCTAAGCATACTCTACAATACTCCAACTCTTTGCGATATCACACATGCGCAGTATCTCCACCACAACGAATGACACAGCCTGATTGGTAAATGGTGGCCAACGCTTGCGGTCAACGTTGTGGTGTCTGCTGGACCCTTTAGGGTGGCTTATGCGATGGCCAGATGTCTGTTTGAATGTTATGGGGTGAGGTTGACCATCATGTGACACTGCATAACCTGCTCTGCTAACAGATCCAATCCCTTCTACCAGACACATAGTAAAGGCAGATTAATTTAACTCTAATCCTTGGATTTGATAAGGGATCACACATCATTTAACAAAAAGTTCAAATGCTGAATATGGTTTGAAAAGAAGAATTTTAGATGGATAATGAATAAAATAAGTAAGTGCTGGGTTCCATCAATTTCTTTTATCCATTAATTGATATCAAAAAGAGAAATACATTTGTAAAACAAATTACATCTAAAAAAACCAAATCCCATTTATAACAAGAAGAGTCTTAAAAATGACAAAACTCGCTTAGAGGGGGTTAGTTCGAATGCAAGCAGAAATAAAGGAAGCGTATCATCAAGATCATGAGAAGAATTGTTTCATACCAAAAGGAGCACTCTCTATATGTGACCCATCGCGTCAAAATGGACATGTTGGTGGCCCGAGGCAAATCTGAGTTATTGGTATGACTTGAAAGAGCACACTTTAAGCTTTGAAATGATACCATGTTGAAAGTAATCGGACTTTGTAATCATAAGATATGATTTGAAGAAGCAAAATTTGTTCTATTATTTTCTTTATATTTCACCAAATATATTGGCCTCTATCTCAAAACTGTGTTTGCCGACAACATGTCCTTTTTGACGCGACTGGTCACATATATAATAGAGTCATAGTTATATTGTACACGGCTGTTTACATAAACAAACGCCACTTAATGTGGCGTGAGTTAAAGGTCCCAAATTGGACTATTTTGTATCTAATTATGAATAGACTTATCACATCAAAGTCAACCAGGGGCAAAAACAACTACTTAATTGATGGATAATTAATAAATAATTAATTATTAGATAAGGGATCACACATCTTTTAACAAAAAGTTCAAATGCTGAATATGGTTTGAAAAGAAGAATTTTAGATGGATAATGAATAAAATAAGTAAGTGCTGGGTTCCATCAATTTCTTTTATCCATTAATTGATATCAAAAAGAGAAATACATTTGTAAAACAAATTACATCTAAAAAAACCAAATCCCATTTATAAAAAGGTGGCCTTTATTCTGATTTAGATGACTTTTTGCCATAATCCTTTGGACATATTTCAACCAATTTAGCTTTGATTTGAACTTGCTCACATACTCGACACCACTTTGAAAAAATCTTCCAAATTGCTGTGGTATAGGCACGCTTAATTTGAATTACACCCATAGGATTATAGTTATTCTTACTGAAATAGTCAGATATTTAATATACAAATTTAAATCTACAATACATGATTCTCAACAAAATGTAATCACTTACATAAATAAGCTCTCTACCAACTCAAAGTAGAGCCAGTTTTTGTAAATATTTATGAGCTGTACTCTTCTTTTTTTCCACCAACATTCCATGGGCTTTGTAAGGTATGCATAATCCAGTGGTGATGACGAGAATAGAACCAGGGGGAGGGGTTCTCAGTCCAAATGCAGTAAGAGAGATGTGCTACTACTATCAATTTCACTTCATCTAGACAGTGACGTAACGTTACAGACTCAGCATTTGCCCACACATGTGTATCTTCTGCCTTTCTATGCAGGTGTGTACATGCTAGTGTCTCTAGCAGGCGTGCACATACAGAGTGACCCCAAAAAATGTTAACACTCCGGGCACATAAGATATCTTAAAAGGACAGGAACACACGGGTCTAATCTTGATGTATTATGCAAGCTGAGTAAATAAGCTTTCATTTGCATTTTATTGCGTTCCAATTGGTTATTTAGAACGGGAGATATGCTTCAGCAAACATGAGGAAGCAAAATCGGCGTGGTCCAATTTCAGTGCAATATTAGACTAGATTCCAATTAGATTAGACCCGTGTGTTCCTGTCCTTTTAAGATATCTTATGTGCCCGAAGTGTTAACATTTTTTGGGGTCACCCTGTATACGTGCTGCAATCAGTGAATGATGCAGTGACTTCACTGTCTCGTGGAAGTCAAATAGACTGTGTACATTGAATAACTCCTTTTAAATCACATTCAAGCAGATTAAGTCAAAGGGAACCAGTGTACACGTAGATTTCCCTAATCATGACAATTAAAGGTAGATGTTCCGATTTTCAACTTGAAGTTTACTATTCGACATGAAAGGTCATCCTCAAAAAAGTCGTATTCCAAAGTTTGAGTTGCATAACTCTAATGGTTCTTATTTTAGATGCACAAGATGCCGTGAAATGTGCCCATTGAGTTGTACACAAACTATATTGGTGGTAACCACTTTTTGCGGTAATTCGATGTTATTTCACCGATTTCTTCGTAATCATACTGATTTGGACCGTCAAATTAAAGTATGTTAATCAGAAAAATATGATCTTTCATATGATATGAAAATCTCCATATGTTTGAGAAAAATCTGTCTTATCAAAATGTGATCGGGTCATCTACCTTTAAGGGGTCGGTATTTTAATAATTCTGGCAAGAGGGTGAATTTTGACCAAAGAGTGTTTGTGTATATCCCCTCGCATAGGGAGCATAGCTTTCCTTGATCATAACAATCACAGAACATTTTGAGTTGCTTCAGTAATGGCTACATTAATACCAAAAACATGAAACAAATCAGAATCAGTTTTAGGTCAATCCACAACCTGCATGCAGAGTATTTATATATTCTGTGTGCAAAGTGATGTCACTATAGTTTAATCAGTTTCAAATTGGCAAGAAATATTGCGTTTTTATCTCTCCACGCGCACAAGTAATCCATAAAAAAAAATGTTTGATTGGCGTAACATAGAGAAAAAAAAATAGGGTAGGTAGGTCGGATTTTAAAAAAAAAAATTAAAATCTATGAAACGTCTATGAAATTTTATATACCAGCACACATATACCATACAGACATAAACAAATGGCACAAATATACATTTTCACTGTTTCTCTGACACATAATTGTTTTGGGGGTGGTTTTTTTCTTTTTCTCACACACACACAAAAAAAAATGTTTAGGGTCGGCGGTAAAAATAGGGTCGGTCGGGTTACGCCAATCAAAAAAAAGAAAATTAAAGCCTAATCCAAGCATACGATTATGGCCACACGCAAGTTATATTCTCATGGACGCATCACGCATGTGATGCACGGTGCGCTTGTTGTCTTCATGTACGCCTGCATCCTTCTGCATTCATTCGCTGCTGTAGTGAGGCTTCGCCAATTTGGAACTGATCTAACTATAGTCACAAAAGTAGATAATGCCTTTTCTGCTTTGACTTATGATGGTTCACACTAGCCAATCAATATGTTGGTTCCCTGCATCAATGGGCTCCACACAACTTATCCATAGATGCAGGTACGCGCCGATTTCCACTCAAATCTGATTTGCTGGCATAAAAATTCATGACTGTATTGACTGACAAAAAACAGATCCACAAATAAATTCGATCAAGCCAGCGTCTCGCTTAGAATGATAACAAGTTTGCTGATTGGCACAAACTACACGTGTATCTGCGCTAAACACAGCGCCGGACTTCACACGCACATACACGCGTGTCATAGCGCGTTCCCCATCGCGCCGTAGCTATGGCAGCGCGACAATGCAAGTTCAGCGTTCGATGCAGTATCTCAGCTACAGTGTGTTGATCGTTATTTACCTTATGCCATAACAGAGCGACAATGCAATGTGTTGAACTTACGGTTACGGCCGGCAATTGAGAACCCTGTACCTGCACCTATGGATAAGTTGGGCCGGGGATCCAGGGTGCAGGGAACCAGCATAGCCACAATCAACTGATAAATTCTTTTAGCCTGTACCTGAGTGTTTGGATATTGGAAATCTATCATCAAATCACAGGAAACCAGTGTACATACATTGTACATAAAGACTTTCCTGATCCATGATAATTCCAACCATGCCATCTATTACACATAACCATGACACACTTTAAATAACTCTAACATAATCATACCAAAATACTCCCCTATGACACAGTCTATCCTCATAGTTGTGCATAAATAAGGGGGGAGGAATAGACAATATCCAATCACTTATTGATCAATGACTGATCAATAAGTGATAATCAATCTCATATGCTATCTATTTTATACACTTGGCACACACAGCACATTGGTGGTTTCCCCTTTGGTTGGTTCCCTATTGCATTCAATCAGTGCTCATTTCAGCCATTATAAGTGCCTGTATGTTGGTGTGGGGTCCTATATCATCTCTTTGCATAGCGGTCTACAAAATAGCGTACTTTGGATTCAAAGTCTTTTTTATCGCGTAGATAATGTTCGGCTGCTTCTATGTTTAGTGGGTCATCGAAATTGAGTAGATCCTGGAAGAGAGAAAACAAGAGAATAGATTTTGTAAAGTAATATGATAAGAAATAGTACATAATGAATGATATTACCCTATGAGGTGTTTGTAGGGAGAAACATGGGCCAAAAGAAAACCATGGGCAAAATAAACATGGCAAAAAAAACATGGGCAAAAAAATGCCATGGGCAAAAAAATACAATGGGCAAAAATACTAAGATTAAATACCGGTAGAAAACATGAATAATCCTGATCCAGGGTTTGAACATAATAATCTGGGACTACTCATCAATTTATTTATTTTTTTTTTTTTGGGGGGGGGGGAGAGAGAGAGAGCGACCGTAAAGCTGGATCGATCAGAGTGTCTTCTCTACGGTAAAAGCAGGGCACCACTACTATGAATCGAAGATTTTCAATCTGATTCAAAACTAATATTCACTCCTGAAGACTTCAGGAAAACTCATTAAATCTAATCCCGGTCAAATTTCCCGCAAGAGAGCTGAATCAATCCATCAGTTTTGACGAAGCCGATTACTTGATCAGCGAAGAAACTGTCAAGAAAAATACGAGTCTTCCAGCTTATTTTCTCTAATTTTAACAAATCAACAGACTATTTATTCATTACTAACAGATCTGATGAAGCAATTTACTGAGGTTTAATAGTGCTATTGCAATTCTAAATTAGTTTTTAAAATACAACGGTCAGTTAGTCAATTGTGAAAACTCATCGTAAAAAAAGTATTTTTGTGCATGAGTAACTGGAAATGAAATAAACTGCTTACTGTAAAAAGTGAGTTGAGTCCCCAGATGACATCTTTTAGCCCCCTAGTTGGTGCCCAACCTGTACCATCTACAGAATGTTCCCTCAGAAGGCTGCAAATAGACAATTAGGATAATAATATGATTTAAGAATAGAAATCAATTGTTTCAATGTGCAGACAATTTGGTATCGAATCAAATCTAGAAACACATTCAAAAGGCAATAGATTAACAACCTGTATGTAACATTTGTATCAATGGCTGGTTATTGAAGAACTATAGTACTACAGTCCAACCTCGGTTAGCCATACATGATGGGACCAAGGATAGACCGGATAAGTGACAAATCTAGATAAGCGAATTATGTGAAATTCTGCATTGACTGTCCTGAAGTGCTCAAATTGAGACAATAGAAGGGTACTGAATGAGGGGTAATTACAGTGACATTTAATACTATTTAATCACTAAACGGTACTACCAACATCAAAAGACAGCCTTCAAATGCTCCAGAGTGTGATAATGAGGTGATTAGGCTGTAAAAAACTTATTTTTTCTTTTGGGATCATTCAGCCGGATAACAGAGTTATTTGGATAAAAGAGGGTCTGATAACCTGGTTGGACTGTACATGATACTCAAAGATTGCATTCATAGACAGGTTATTTTAATTTGTAGGAGAAATTAAACTAACCTGCCTATGAATGCAATTCGTTCACATTCAGTATCAATTTTCAAATGGGACAAAAATTATTTAAGGCACATGGCATCTATTTGATATTCTTAATCTGTGCAAATCTGTTCAGATTACCGAAGGAATGACACTTTTTCAGTTGCTATAGTCATTGTCAATTTGGCAACTCAAGCGGAGTACTGTAAAACACAATCATTACCGTTGCTGATAACTTCAATTAAAGTCAACTGCAGTGGTCCCACCTTGCATTTCAACATAAATAAAGCTAACAGCATGTACATGTAGACTGATATTGGGTTTGATCATGTTTTAAAGATTAATTTAGATACCTTTTTCCAAACCATGATTTTTGTGCTCTGTAGCTTTCGGGATCATCGTGATCCCTTCATTCAGCATAGTGATTACTTCCCTCCACTTGTCTTACATAGGCAAAACTAGCAGAGCTCTTGCCGCTAGGTTCAATGAACACTCGAACCACAAAACAACTCTTCTCACAGCTGTGGCAGAACACTCTAAAGACTCCAGACACAAAATCAAGCTAAAGGATATCCAAGTGAAAGCCAGAGAGGATCAATTTTAGAAACGTAAGATCAGATAGTCAACCATGTTCAATGTGCAATTACATACACTTTTTCACAGCTACGGAACTCAAAAATTATGGTTCGATAAAAGGGAACCTAAACATGGTATTGTGAAATATAAGAATAGCGAAGTGATGCCATGTGTCTTTGCTCATTTTTGTCTCATTTGAAAATTTGGCTCCCTGAATCTACTTACCTAAGACATATTTTACCATCTTCTGTGATATTTGGATGCCATATTCTTGTGTTACAAGTCACTTTTGGTGGCTGAAAAGTCAATTATACAACATCAATATTTATTAATAATAGTGTATTATCTTTTGAAGCTATGTTTGTCTTAGATCAAGATCCCTCAGCCTAAAAAAGCTAAGTAGTTTTTTGCACTGCCATGAAATAACTGCACAAATGTCACAAACAAAACTTTGTGAATTAATTTGAACTTTCACTGTGTATAATTTCCTACATGCCAATGTTTACGTTTAACATCAGTCACTATTACAGGGTGACTCAAAAAAATTAGGACTCTGTTTCATGACGGTGTGATTCTTATTATAATCATTGGACCATGACCAATTTAGTCTCAATGTAAAGCCCAATTAATTATTATGATATCCTGAAAATATAAGATCAATCCGATGCAAAATAAGAAAACTAAGAGTACTTTGCGTAAACCATGTCATTTATTGGTTTGTACAATGGGATCTACATTTACAGACCAGTAAATAACATGGTTTACGTTTCAATATGTTATAATAATTGTCAACATAGTAAATAATCTATCAGTCAATAGCAAAGTTTAGTTTGGTAATCCATTTAATTCTGGCACAAATCAATACTTGCTTAAAAAATCCACAAAACAGATGCATGCACATTCTGTGCAAATTAAAAAAAGTTTTGTTAAACAGTTCTCGAACCCACTGTGAATGGTTCATTGATTTACACGTCGAGCACTTTCATGTTACTCGACTGTTACTGTGTAAATTCCCATTGTACAAACCAGTAAATGACATGGTTAACACAAAGTACGCTAGCTTTCTATGTAACTAGTTCGACTCTCTCTGCACTCAGTGAGACATTGTGAAATGATGCAACATTTTCAATAAATCTGATTCTGGTTCGAGGCTGTCCTCACAAATGGCAAATATGTGCAAAGAGCGAATAGTATCAGTTCAATAGAATTTCAATAGAGACGATCGTCCTTGCCTTTGAAGATCTATCTAGATGCTGATCCCTGTCTTAAAAACCTTTTACCTCTTCACATAATCCGTTTTTTTATAAACCTCCCAGTATTATGAAATTTAAAACCCCAACTTACCACTATATTATATTCATCTGGTACATGGACATCAAAACGAAATTTTCCTCCTCTCCAGAATCCTTCTTCTGGCGAGACAAGGACTTGAAATAGATGAAGCATATTGACATCTTCATGGTGGATTGAACAAGAACCTAAACAAGGAGGAAGGAATAGATGATACCAGCATTGGTTTGTGAGACATTAACATCTTCATGGTGGATTGAACAAGAACCTAAACAAGGAGGAAGGAATAGATGATACCAGCATTGGTTTGTGAGACATTAACATCTTCATGGTGGATTGAACAAGAACCTAAACAAGGAGGAAGGAATAGATGATACCAGCATTGGTTTGTGAGACATTAACATCTTAATGGTGGATTGAACAAGAACCTAAACAAGGAGGAAGGAATAGATGATACCAGCCTTGGTTTGTGAGACATTAACATCTTCATGGTGGATTGAACAAGAACCTAAACAAGGAGGAAGGAATAGATGATACCAGCATTGGTTTGTGAGACATTAACATCTTCATGGCGGATTGAACAAGAACCTAAACAAGGAGGAAGGAATTATAAATTATTATAATATTAAACAAAACATAGAGATTGCCACTTCTCTTGTTATTATCATTTGGGCTGCCCCTTCCCAGATGATTTGTGAGTAGGTGCCCTTTCCTACTTGTGAAAGAATTGGTGGCTCTGAAAAGAGCCGTTCAGATGGATTGCCGCTTTCACTGAACAGGGTGGCTCTGAAAAGAACTCTACACGTAGGTTGCCACTGGCTTGCTATATAAATTTGGTTCTAAAAGAACCTCCAAAGGAC
Source organism: Ophiura sarsii (assembly GCA_035610835.1). Classification (NCBI taxonomy): domain Eukaryota; kingdom Metazoa; phylum Echinodermata; class Ophiuroidea; order Amphilepidida; family Ophiuridae; genus Ophiura; species Ophiura sarsii. Next base: position 41,556,784 of record CM069441.1, read on the forward strand.
TGCCCCTTGACCAATGGAAATAACGTAGAGACTGCCCCTTGTCTACTACAGACTACAATAAGTCTAATGCACAGTAGTGCGGTCACTGATCTGTAAAGATCGTTTGACGCTGTAACGAACTAAAGACTATTTGATTTATTGTCAGTTTTTCTAGTCAGTGAAAGATGCATGTTCTAATCTATTCTCCAATGGTGTATGGAATGGAACGGTCTATCTTTCACCTCAACATGATATTATAACCATCACACTCATTGCCAGTTAATGTTTATACATTGTATTGGAACAATGCTGCTATCACAGAATATAAGAGTCACAAATAGAACAAGAGAACCAATGACTCTGTCCTGGCTTGCTCAGTCAACACAATGATTATAAAGCAAAACTTGTGACAACTGTCAGAAAACAGAATGTGCAGTACGTCTACTTGGCCATGTTGTAACAATAGGGCGGGTGAGCAGACATTGGCAAAATGTGTCCTACTTAACACTTTACAGGTGGCTATTTGTTTTACCATATGCAAAAGAGATTTTTCAGAAACTTTTCACGATCTATTCAAAGGATTACTGAATTAATACTAGGAATGTTTATACTTATTTTAATGTATTTCTCATGGTGTGGTAACAAATTTTGATAATTTTGACATTTTTGAAACATTTTGTAAAAGGTTTGAATGTCCTTGATGTCTGCAGACGCCTGTCGCATGGAAAGTGTCAAAGCATTCAGAGTACAGGACAACCAAAGACATAAAAGAGCAAATATCCTCAACTGGGTAATCTCTAGACATCTTAAACGGCTGCCAGCCAGCAACCAACCCTCCGCATGATGACTGTATGTAAATGAATGTCTAACTAAAGAACACTATTTAAAATCAATGGAAGAGCATAATATTGTGTCTCGACACGCTGTTCATCGATCAGCAATGTTAAGGTTTCAAATGACCACAGAAAATAGAGCGTATACTGTGATGTTGAGTCTTGTCGATGATAGATCTATAAATTTACATGCTGAGAAAAACAAGCTTCCTCCTCAATATACAGGGTGTCTCAGATTGATCTATACCGGGTTTCAAAAATACACTTGTCAAAAGAAGTTCCTGGACACTCATTGAAGTTCAAATATTTCACATAAATATTTAATATAAATTAAACAATTGCATGTCAAAATAAGCAGACAATAATTCTCTATCATGTCTGTATGAAATTAAGATGTACGCATTCATGCATGGCTGAGCACATTCATTAAGCAATGGTAAGGTGCGTAAAAGGAAATTGCAAGAAATGAGCATTTACAGTCATTTGAATGGAGGGATTATCCAATTTTTTGCAATCTTCTTGCCATTGTCAAGTGAATGGGATCTGCCATGCATGAGTGATCATGTCTAAATTCCATGTTAAGCTGTTAGAGGATTACTTTCTGCTTATTTTGATATACAATTATATATATATAGTCATATATATAATTATATGGCTCATTCCATGAAGTTGGGGCATATTATGTGACATCCAAGTGAAATTTTCAAAATGGATATTTTCCAACTCTTTCTTCTTTTTTAGGTTCTACATTTACCAAAGTCCAATGTAGAACTTTTTATTTTAATGTAACATTTGGTGTAAAATAACCGCACATGTTCAACAGTTGGATGACATTTCCAAAAATCCTGATGCTACATGGACACCATTTCTCATTTCCATATCATTTTCTAATAAAATAGCTTAAGATGTGGGCCAAGTTTCTATACCTCAATTAACTACTTGGAACCACAAATACATGAAAAGAAACCAGATTTGTCTAGGTTGAACATAACTTAACGAACAAGACATCGTAGATTAACTGTTTATGTAAAAACTCATTGAAAAGTGACTCTTTATTTTGCAATTTGTATAATGAATTTAAATAAAGTACATATCAATATTTGTTTGATGTAAAGTACTCTATAAACCATGCACATTGATTACATTATAGTCATAAAGTAAGTATATGAAGTATTATTTACCTGTATAATGTTATAAAATGCACTACCGATGCTACATGGACACCGCGTCTTGTAACATTGTTAATAATAAGACTATTCATACTGTTACAATTATTTGAGTGTGAATGGTTTGTCTACTTGTTCATCATATCAAGTAGATACACAGAGTGAATTGCTTGAAATTTATCTAAACACTGTTCATGTAAAATTTACCTTTTCTGTGTACTCAAGTATTATGATGCTACATGGACACCGTGCCCTAAAATATTTGGAACAGCTTGAACAGGTGCATCTTTTTCAGACCAATAGAGAGGATGTACTATGATGTTAACTTTTTATGTTATAAGCACACGATAAAATTAATAACATGGATTGTAAAACTACAAATTACACAAAAAGATAACCTGCCATGAAGCATAAAACATAATTACCTATATGATACACATACACCATTTCTTACAATTACACAATAACAATACACCATTGATCAAAGAAACTTAAGATGTCCACTGAAACAAACTTCATGCAGTGTTGTTCTTAAAGTACCCTTTGTGATCTTAGTCTCTTTGCTTGTTTCTGATTGAATCATCCTCTATTAATGATAAGATGATTGAAAAGTTTGATCACTTAAAAAGTCAGTTTGCAAAAAAATAATTTAATTGCCATGATGGATTTCTTTGGAAAGGTACTAGTTTTTGAAAATGATGGGTTCCTTGTCTTCATCTCCATAAATTCCAGGACGATAGAACTGTCTTCTGAATTAATGTCAAGAACCTGCAAAGCAAAACAAAATAAACCCTATGGCTTAGTATCTTCATGGAACATTGTGTATTGATATTGGAGTAGATTATTTATTCATGTTGCACTTTTTGTGTTGCAGGAAAATATTTATATTAAAATCATGCTGGAGTATTTTATTTATTATTCATTTAACATGAAAAAGAATAGCAAAGGATAGAGAACTTAAATGATTTACAATTATTTGTTTTATTTATAGTAAATAAAACTAAAATAAGGGAATGTTTATTGTGAATTCAGTGAAATGCTAATGGAAATGGTGTCCATGTAGCATTGTGTATTAATATATTTCATTAGATATACATCTCTCATAATATGCCTTTTTTTTCTGTAAAGTGTAGTAAAATGTAGGCAATGTTTTGAATGTTTTGGGTGATGGATAATTTCGAATGGGGTAATTGTTTTAGTCTAATTAGGCAAATTTTATGAAATGCTACATGGACATGGTGTCCATGTAGCATCGTATTGGTAAGCTATATTATTAGCATTAAAAGAGCAAAAACTAATTCATTATTAACTTCAAAGTTTATTAATGATGTGATTCTACAAAAAAAATACAATTTCAACGAACTATAACGATACCCAATGCAAAATATTGCCCATGCTATGCCCAATGCTACATGGACGCCAAATTATTATGGCGTCCGTGACTCAAAATTAAAATCATAACATGAAAAGAAATTCTGATTCAGTGTTTCCCTTTCAATAAAAATGCATTAATAAATACAGACATACAAGCAACATTAAGAAATAATTACAATCGCACTTACCATTCACAAAACTATCCAATGTTTACATTTTGATGCTACATAAAAGTCCCGATGCTACCATTGGACACCAGCGACTAAAACCTTGATAAAACTAGCCCACATGTGGCAAATTCCAAACAAACCTGATAGCTATTGACCTCTATCCTTACAAAAGAAATATGGAATGTTTTATTTATCTCCAGGGGGGGATTCCCACAAATTGCATAGGATGTTTATCACGATGCTACATTTTATGGTAAGGACACCATGCGCACGGCACGGTATACTTTTTCATGAATATATGGAATGGTCTTCATGAAATTTATTCTCATTTGCAATAGTTTTCAATTGATAAATGCTCTTAATTTTGGAAAATAATTTAAAAATGTATGATAGAGAACTACCCCCATTCAGCAATGAAAACTCCCGATGCTACACGTGTATATTTTGTGGACACCGTGCGTAGCATCGGAAAGGCAATTTTCATGTTGCTTGGGTGAAAAATCAGTCCAGCGTGACGAGGTGTTTTGGTCAGTAAACTATGAATACATGTATCTTTTATTAATCAAATCAATTTCCAAGCAATTCTATGATAGTTTTGCTTACATAAAACTCATATTAATTGTTGTGTTTTCCATGTCACGTTTTTTAGCAAAAATGGTCTTGGACACCACCTAATTTTTTATTTTTTTCTTCTTCAAGGAAGGGTCGATTTTTTTTTTTTTTTCATGGCTCAATACTATAACCTAGTACTGTTTTTGGACACTAATTATTTTTGATATACACATAGAGTAAAACAGTTTATAAGCTGCCTAAAGTACCAAATTCTGCTATTTTAACAAATGCCCCAACTTCATGGAATGAGCCATATATATTCTATTAAATATTAATTTAATTTAAGTGTCCAAGAACTTCTTTTGCCGAGTGTATATTAAAATATAAAACAATAAGGGGTTAAAATTTTAAACACTTGCGATATGATGGTGGAAATGTTTCCTACTTATTCCGTTAATTACCTAGAGATATCTCTTTTTGTTCCGCTGTGGCAAGACATAATCAAAATTTGATGACAAATGTATTTTTATATTTTGGCTCACATAATTTATCTTTACAGCTATTCTCTCTCGCACTACCAGCATTTCAAACAATGCACCCAAAACCTCATAAGTTATATTTAAAACTCCAGCCAAAGAAAGGACGGTTAAAACCAAACCACTCAAGCTTAACAAATCCTGCAATATTCAATCAAAGCTTTGTTTTCTATGCACACAACAATCAATTGTTATCATCAGTAAATCTAGTTGGCAAAGCCTGGTATAGATCATTTTGAGACACCCTGTATAGCGTATTATGAGTCAATAGTTGCTCCATAATTGATCAAGTATAAATGGAACTGTACCTCAACTAACCTGGTAAATTTGTTTCCATCTCTGGGACTTCTTTAACTAGTAATTTATCCCTAATAGACACTCTCCTACCAGTATTCTCTGCTACAGGTTTCTTATGAGCGGGTGAAGATCTTTCTTCTTTAAGTTTTCTTGATAAAGTTATCATCCCTGCAGCATTGGATTGGATTGTCAGACATCAAAACAACCTGAAAAAGGGGGTTTAACAAACACATACAAATTAACAAATACTGTAAAAGTGGAAATTTCGAGCTATGTTTATTTTTGCGCTTTTCCTGCTAAAATAAGCAAGCGTGAAAATGAAAATGTGTGAATATATTCAATTTGTATTAGGCCAAATTAAATTAATTGTTTGTCTCAAAGCTCCCGCGCGCGTTAGTTTATTGGTGCGCATTAGATTTTCTTTTTCTTTCTTTTTTTTCAATTTTATTTTTTTCAACAACAAAAAAAAAAATCCAAAATTTCACCGATTTTTCAGATTTTCCTTGATCACATCATCTTAAATACAAAAGTTCACTTTTACAAGGATTTCAATATTTTATATTTAAAAAAAAAAAAAAACCCCGCATTCCGCATTAGTTTTACAACAGGAGAGGAGCTTTGAGACAAACAATTAATTTAATTTGGCCTTATATGTAGGTCTATGTAAGGACCGCAAAAATAAAAACGAGCAAAATTGTTCAAAATGTGCAAAGCGCGAACATTTCCACACACAAAAATATACACTTTTACAGGACTAGAGTTGTACGGTATGGTACATTATGGTTGCTAATATTTTCTAAATTGGTATCTTGAAGATAAAGTTCAGTTTGGTTATAATGGACAATACTGTGGCATTTTAAAAGTGCATTTAGATTTTAAATGATGCACAGAAACTGTTAAAACATATGATTCAATAGAATCAAACGATTCTCATAAATCACACTGACCGCATTATTGTGCCTTCTTTCTAGTCTGAAGACAAAGTACATCTACACAATTTAATTTGGTCAAGGGGTGTGTGGGATAGGTTCTTTTAATTCCAATATTCCTAATAAGCTAGTGGCAACCTACTTTTACAGCTCTTTTCAGAATCACCAACCTATTTCAAGGAACAACTGGGTCATTCCATGTCAAACAGTCAAATCAACCAGTGGTCCCCAGGTGACCCTCTCAGATTTTGATGAAACTTCATCAGATTAATGGACTATGGCAAAAATTAACACATGCAAAAAAGTAAAATCATACTCCATGTCGTTTTCCAGATATGGCCCGTTGAAATATGGTCGAGAACGTGTTTTTTCGCGTTCAAGATTCACGAAAAGTCATATTTGTAATATCGTCCGACTTTGGACGCTTATATTTCAATCTTCGTACTAGGTAGAAAGCTGAAAGTTGGTATTCTAACTTACTTTTGGCCATATTTGACCTCAAATCAACTGTATCTCCTTTACTTTTTATGATATTTCCCCCAAAGTAGCCACTTTATTCAGCCGGAAGTGTTTTTCGAGATTTTGGGGGTCATGCTGTGACCCCATGGGGGGTCACATGAATCCCATATTGCATGAGTAATCTAGGGTCACATGTCTATAGCCACAAGCAAGTATAAACTCATCAATGTATTTATAAAAAAAATGGCATGGCTCCAAAGTTGGGTCCAGGTGAAAAAATGTCGAAAAGACCCCCTCCGTCTTGTCAATGGTTGACCCCGTGGGCAGTTGAAACATTTTTTGAGATTTACAGCAGTTGAACATATATACATCATATCTACTTGTAAACCAAATTTCAGCTCTGGTACTCAACTCTATCATGGTAATGCCAAGTTTTCATTTTTTAAATTTAAATTGGGGTATTTTCCCCCATTTTCTATGTATCATGACTGCTGAATTCGGCAACCCATTTCAGATTTTGACTAAGTATTTTTTGAAAAATGAATGTGTAATTTTTTCCCCCCATATCTTTCATAATGTGGGCAATTAAAAAAAAAAATGGCTCTTTTTACATTTTACCCAATTTAATTGAAATAAAGATTTTTTAAAAGCAGCTAATTATTCCAAAAGGTGACTATGATGGTAATTTCTTTGCCCAAGGGTATTTTGGCTCTCACTCTTTGCACACAAAAAAATGCTTGGAATTTTTGATGCTGAAATGGTCAGGAGTGTAACACTTTTTTTCACAACGAAAATTGAAAATCCATTTTTATCCAGGTAGCACATTAAAACTAATGATCAGATTGAACTCAAAGATATATGTTCTGATGTATTGAAGGGTCTAACTTATTCACAATCAGCCATTATGAAATATATCTTGTAAAAGTCTGTCAAAAAAACTTTTGTATCATTACAGTGTATCAATTTGAAAAATGTTGTCAAACTCAAATTATGGAATTAATCCATCTGAAGAAAAAAAATGTAAATATATAACACATTAATTTTTCAACATCCAATGTTGGCATTCTTTTGGCTTTTTATAAATGGCCAACTGACATTCATAATCACATTACATCGTTTGTGGTGAAAGGTTTAGTGTGAAGACCCGCAGAACATCAGGAGTGTAACATTGACAATTGACCTGAATTTGTCATACTTACTTATAGATTTAATTGAGATGTATCCTTAAATTATAGTAGTAGGTGGTGTAATAAATATAATATTAACAAACACAGTTTTGTTTCATTGAGTATATGTACTACAGATAGCAAATAAGGGTCGGTCAGGAGTGTAACACTACAGTTAAGTCCAAATTAACACAGCTGTACGATACCTAGATCCTAAAATATCAATACTGTGAAAATAATATTATCAGAGCTCTAACATACACATAAGGCTTGTTAAATAATACAAAAAATGATGTTTTCTTCATAATATCAAAACATTTGGACCATTATTATCTATTTTAGATACTTTCGCATGATTTGTACACCTAAAAACATTTGAAATTAGATTAACTTGAGCATGTTCTTTCCAGATAGCATTATATGTTAAAACTGACCAACTAATCATGGTTGCTAAAACTACAACAACATTCATCATATTGAATGGAAAGTTATCCAAAAATCCTTGTAAAACCTGGTGTCAGGAGTGTAACATTATCATGTCAGGAGTGTAACATTATCATACCCTTTTGATGATGGACCACTGTCCTGCCAATGGTTGACATATGCCTATAAGATATATCCAGCATTTAAGTAAATTCATAAGAAGTAATAGCTTACATTTTACTATTGTTTTAGTGATATTAAAAATACCAATACCTGAGCCCCTGTTCATCACCCTATTTGAAACATGAATAAAAAGTATGTTTGGAACTATTTTGGCCCACTTAAACTCTAATACAATTACAGGCACTATTTAATTAACTTACTAGTATTGTAACCACTTCCATACTTAACTGTGATCCTCATAACCTCTGATATCTACCTATTACTATGTCGGGAGTGTAACACAATGTGTACACAATATGTATTCATTCATTTTTGAAGTATCACTGTCTTGCCATAGATTGCAATATGAGCTTGAAACTGTCAGTATATTTTGATATTGGTTAACTCTAATGTTTACAACTACTAATACCAAATCTAGGTCTAGTACCTAGATTTGTTGCTTTAAAAAAAAAATGCTCCTCATTGTGAAAAAAATAGGGGTTTTGTGTGGAAAATCTCTCTTTTTTCTCACTTTGATTGTTTTAAACAGAGCAAAAGTGTGTTTTCTATGCTAACCTATATACTGATGTAGAGTAGTGCCATAAAAGGCTGTTTTTAAACATAATTACTTTTAGATAAACCAAAAAAATATTTCAGAGGGTTTTACCCATCGAAAGGCATTTTCTGTTATAAATTGTGTTAAAAAAAAATGTATGAAGACTATTTTGTGTATTTCTTTATTAGTTTCACATACTTTAATGTATTGGGAGTACAGTAAGACCAAAAAATAATTAGTTTATCAATTTTGACCTCTTGGGTGGAGCAAATGTCCCAATTTTGAGCCATTTTTTTTTAAATTGCCCATGTCACAATTCTGTGACAGAAATTTCTTGGGACACTTTTTCTTAAAAATGTTCCTTAATTACAATTTTGTCTCCCATGGCCTACAGAATAATATTATAATTGTATAAAGCACAAGCACTGAACATATAATCCAAAGGTTGTGGGTTCAAGTCTTGCTGTGGTCAACATATTGTGCTCTTGAGCCACACACTTTACTGCAACTACTCCTCTCTAGTCACTCAGGTGTATTTAAATCTTCACTGTGGAGGAGGTGTTGCGAGCCCCACACAGCAACATTATAAAAAGGAGCGAGTCTGGCCCTATCGCTTTGAAAGAGAGATGGGATTACAGGATTGACCCCCCTTTTTTTTTAAAGCGTAATATTTTTAAAATCATCTAATCATTTTCTTTTAATGATAATCATTGTCATTCATTCGGCAAATAAAAGTCAATTACGAGTTTCATGTTACCTTTTTTTTGCTGAGTGATTAGGCAACTTATTCATTATTCAATCAGATTTAATTGTAAATGCATGTTTGTTCAATCCATATTATATTGATACAGATTACAGGGGCTTCATGAAAGGTAGCTTTACGATAAAAAGCCTTGCTATTGAGCCTAGTTTCCAGTTTCATATTTTACAAAGTGAAAAATATGTTTGAAATTGCCAAAACTGGCTAGGCCTAATCTCAGTAGGAACATACCTACTGTGTACGGTAGGGTATCGGGTATAGACGCAAAGAAGAAGGGAACCATTTTTAGTCACCTGAAAAATCATCAGCTTTTATGTCCCACTCACCTTTTTGGAGACCCAAAGTTGTCCTCAAATGTTCTCTATCTATTCATGGCATTGCAAACAAATTAAGAGCTAGCAAAGGTGTTCAGAAAAGTCACATTAGAATCGGCCATTTTGCGAGTCATCCAGTAAAGAACAAGCGATTTGTGAAAATATTTGTGTCATGTAAACATTCAATCTCCTGATATCTATACCCCATATCACCGAAAGTGATCGTTACGTAAATTACCAAAAAAATCATTTTAGAAATGGGATAGATAGTGAAACATGCAAAATACCATGATGAATAATACCAACTGATGACAAATAACTCTGAGTTTGACCAACTGATGACAAATAACTCTTAAGTTTGACTTGTCGTATTTGCACTTGTTAGTAATTAGGCTTGTATTTATATTTATTGCTTTCACCTATCAGATGATGGACGTCAATCTGGAACAAAACAACCATCACCCATACCTTGGTGTTGAGATCCGGCCTGGAATGGAAACAACATGTCAACAACATCTCCAACAAGGCTGTGTCCTCTCAAACCATCAATTTTGGCCTCGATGTCGAAGAATTTGTTAGGTTGAACATCTGTGAAGCCATTCATGATTCTATACACCTGGATCATATCTCCACGGAGACGTCTATATGCTAGAGTTGGGAGTTTGAGCATCTTCAATCTAGTCTGATATGGGAGCTTTCTTAGGATTGGTACAATCTTGGTGGCTCTACGCTGAACTTTTTCCAACTTGTCAATGTCTCCTTTCAGATATGGGCTCCAGACGCAGTTGGCATTCTAAATGTGGCCGAATCATGGTCTTGTAGATTATCTTGAAAATGTCTAAATCCATATGATCAAAGGATCTCTTGGTAATTCCAACTACTCGATTGGCCTTCTTGACGACTGCTCCAACATGGTTGGTAAATGACAGTGACCTGTCAAAAAGAACTCCAAGGTCTTTTTCTTCATCTAACTTTCCTAGCTGTCTCCTCTCATTTCCTTCCTTCATTGTAGTCTCGATAGATACCAAATCTATGATTTGGGTATCGGCTCAATGCATAATGTTGAAGGGAACCGTTTTAGACAAAAAATTTAGTCCCCTGAAAATCCTCCGTTTTTATGTCCCACTCACCTCTTTGGAGAATCAAAGTTGTCCTTGAATGTTCACTATTTAGTCATGGCATTGCTATGAAATTAAGAGCTAGCAAAAGTGTTCAGAAAAGTCGCATTGGATTTTTTTTTAATAGGACTAGCAAGTAAAACAGGGTATAAAACACAAAATCACCTTTTTGTCGGCCATTTTGAACAAAACAACAACACAAGGTCAATTACTCAATTAGGTTTTTATTTTTCTGTGCAAGGCTACCGGATTGAATTTCATCCAAATAATAGATACATATTGGTCAAGAGCCAGGGGAACACTAAATTTTAAGTTAAACATGTCCGTTATGTCCGTAAAAACAGAATTTAGACATTAATTATTTATGTAAATTAGTCACATGATAGCTCACTTTTAGTGGGTCACGGTTCAAGTCACAGTTCTGGTTCCACTTTACAGAGTTGCTTGAACATGTACCCTTATTGTTTAGTAAGTGTACATACTTCAATCTCATTGGTTAACAGGTATGAAATCTGATCCATATCGTGTAAACCACAAGTCAAACCACACGATATATTCCATATCGTCGATTAACCGCGTTACCAGATGGCGCGAAATGATATTACGTGTAAAGCGATTGCTTTGCGTCTGTGGAAGAGTTGCTCAAAATACGACATGTAAAATAAACAAATAAAATGGCGGATGATTTAAATGCAACCGAGTCGATTTCTGTTACATTCTGAGGCCGAAATATACCGCAAAAAGGTCTAACCCACGCCAAAAAATAAATGATCTGCATATAACCTAACCAGACATGTTTTTCGTGATGATTTTATGGACAGAGGCGATGGCGCAGAGCCTATTACAGGGTTGAATTTTACGGAGGTAAGGAAGGGAAGAGAATTCAGCGCCTTGCTCTAACTAGATTTTGACTTTTAGTTTTTCGCGAGTGTTTAAATACAATTTTTATTGGGACTAAAAAATACCTATGGTTTGTGCCATATCACATTCGGCCTGCGGCCTCATGTGATATGACATGCCAAACCATAGGTATTTTTCCGTATTGTGTGAACATGCAGGGGATAACTAATAATATCATGGATATGGGTACTGCATGGACTACCTTCATTGTATAATCAAATAGATCTCTGGGCTTGCCGTAATACATAACTCCACATTTCTTGACATTGAACTTGAGTTGCCACTGGTTCAACCATTCCCCTAACTTGTCTAGGTCATCTTGAAGTTTGGATAATGTGTATGTTTTTGCGCACATTAGTTTGGTTATTTCATCGTATGATGGGCGTTTTCATTGTTTTTTACTGAGTTTGTTGTTTACTACACAGGATGCGATGTTTTACAAAGCTTGGCGTGATACCGGAGTTCCTTTAGACTTTACTTTAGTATACCCTACGCCGGCCTACCACTAATGGGGGCTTTTAAAGAACAACCCATACACTTACACAGTGAGGTCTACAAATGGTAGGGTATTCTAAAGGGTATTCTGATACCTTATTGTTAAGGTCTACCAAGAAATTCTACAGAATCAGATTCACTTTCAAGTTTCAGTTTACTTTCAATCAAATCAAGACGTTTCACTTTCAGAAGGCTTTCATTTTTTACTTTTTGTTTGAATGATCTCTGATATATATAGTTGCTATTGGAGACCTAATTAATGTCTGTATTGACATAGGTGGACTAATAATTATTACAATAACAACTAATAAATGATATTCATTGATAATTGAAAATAAGCTTACTGATTTTGTTACTTTCATTTCAATCAACAACAAAGTCAAAAGTTCATTTTCAATTTATTCATTAATTTCCTTACTATATACACTAATTGTCATAACTTACACGATTTTCATAGTAACACGCCTTCAGAGTGTAATAGTGTTTCTTTGTAATACAGCATTCACATACCACAGTTTTTAGTCACCCTAAAATAATGTTCTTTGCAACTGAGTCACACAGTAGTTACATTCAGATCTGTGTGGGCAAGTCTGGTAGTCATTTCCCGTATATCGCAACCAATTACAAAAGGCAAGGATTCCTGTTAATACGAGGGTCATTCAATAAGTTTTACCTCCTACTTCATAACTTTTGTATTATATAAACCAGTCTTACACAATATTACACAATTGTAGCTTGGAATCTCAGCTACAAATCCATAGTAAATTAATCTGAGTAATGGTTGTTCTTTTCTGTGTACGCAGTGAAAGCCAAACCTCCAATTTAGTGTGACGGAAACGGATGAAAAGCATCAAAATGTCAGATAGCTCTTCTTGAACAGACTATGAATAATAAAGGTGACTGATTTCTAAGAAAAAAATATGCCCTTTGATTAGCCAGAACCAGATCAGGATAACCATTAATTTTACCCTCCCTTAGAGAACCCTGCAAAAGTCATATTTGATTTTCATAAGAACAAAGAGCTAGGACTAAAGGAGGGATTAAAAGTGTCTCGAAGAGATAATTTTCTATCATTGCCTTACTGATTGTCTATTCTCAAGGTTGTACATAAGGAAAACTCAAAATGTGACTATTATGTTAAAGATTTCACATACAAGGCATCACTGTAACTTGTAACAATGAAAATTTGCCCAATTAGCAGTAAGCCTATTCCAGTTTGCCAAAGGCAAATACATTCGAGTTGATATTACACAATTTGCAAGCCCACAGGAGTTAATATTGCTAACAATCTTATGTATACATGATAATACTGTAATATATTCAGATACCATTATTTAAATCATGGTTTCATATCTAGCCATACACTACGGAAAACCCAAAAAAAACATGTATTTATTTTCAAGGTAATTTTCCGTTTCCGTTCTCTCTTTGGCTTTAACCGCGTCGTAATAAATGTGAAACAGGTCTCAATTATGATTTATAAATGTGTACTATGATTACGAGCTATAATCATGACAAATGTCATAAGGCTGACATTCATATTAGCGATGTTATGAGTGAGGAGGTAGAACTTATTGAATGACCATCGTAGTAGTATCTACCAGTCGCATCAACAAACGAAATCAAAGTAAAGTCCATGTCCAATGTTAAACCTCTATCTTGGTTTCTGAAAATTTTTCATGCAAAATAGAAAACATCAAGGTTGAAAATCGGGCCAGCAATCAGAACATCTACCTTTAAAATTAAGAAATATTTTAATTTATTATAAACAACAGACATACATTTTCGAATGCTTTAACTGTTGAAAATATACCTAAATTCAGCAAGATAAATACGTACATGATATAACAATAGAATTAGAATAATTAACAAACATTTTGACATTTATTTGGAAATTCAAGTCAGAAAAGAATACTGTTTTAATTCACATGCATGTGATCTGGTAAGCAAAAATGGTAAACCTGAGATGCATTCTGGGGGAGCGTGTTGGCGCAGCGGTAGTACCTTGCACCACATGAAGGCGGGTTCAATTCCCGGTTCAATTAGGCTGTGCACGATATATCACGATCCATCCATGCACGCTCTCGCAGGTTTCTCCGGTTAACTTTCCTCCTGATTTCAAAAATCGGTGATCAGTTGCCCGGTTATCAAAAACTTCCTTGACCCATTGTGCCATTGACATTGGTATTTAGGGAGCTGCATTGACCATATCTTAATTGACGAATGACTCACCACCGACATGGCCCGTATCATGGACTTCTCAAAAGCCTTCGACATCATTCCCCACAGCAGACTTCTGACCAAACTTGACTTCTATGGTATTCGTTCCACCACCAAAAAATGGATTTCCTCCTTTAATTACTCACTATAAGAGATCACAAAGAGTCGTGGTAAATGGTAAAGCTTCTAGATGGATTCAAGTCCTTAGCAGCACTCCGTAGGTACAGTCCTGGGACCTCATCTTTTCCTCCTCACATAAATGATATCCATGGAGTGAGTATAGTACCACCAGACTCTTCGCAGACGACTGCTAATAAACGCATCAGTAAACAGTCCTGACGACGAGAGTGAGTTGCAAACTGATCTCAACACCTTGATCAACTGGTCCAACACTTGGGGTCGCATGGGGCGGGATTCGGGAATGAGATTCAACCCTGGGAAATACGATACCATGCGCATCATAGGAAAAGAAATCCGGCACCTGCGAAAATTGAAATGCTTGATGTTGACCTTAAAGAACGACCTGCAGTCAGTTTTTGGAATCAACATCCAAAGAGACCTGAGATGGAACAAACAATTTGAACATGCTAAATTTAAGGCCTCCAGAGATCTGAACTTCCTGAGAAGAAATTTCCATCACACCTACCTTCCTCCATCAAAGACTAGAAGTTATACAGCATGCTTATAATAGCCTGGCCCCGTGAGCATTTTGCTTGAGCATGGTCCCTTCAGGACCCAAGCGTGTGTCCGTATGGACCGACCGTGTAAACAAACAAACAAACCTCACTTGTTCGCCTCACCTAGAATATGCAACCGCTGCATGGATCCATATACCTCCAAACATCAGCGATTGAAACACAGAATGCAGCATCTCGTTTCATACCGATGGGAAGGACAGGTGCGGGGACAGGTGTCACAGCTCTGGTCGCCGTTGCAATAAAGACGCAGAAGAGGAAGACTATACATGTTTTTACAAGATTCTCAACGACCAGCTCGACATCGACCAAAGCAAGTTCGTCTCACCAAAACTAGACCGAAACAGAAGGGGACACAACCCCGGGGGGGGGGGGGGCACTGACATTTGAAAAGGGTATAGGTATGTGCCGCGCTGAAGACCCCCTTTTTTACCCTCTGCTGCTAGTTCTTATGACCCCCCTTTTGAGCCTGAATCAGTAGCTTAGGCCTACACCTGATACAAGACGGTCCAGCATTCATAACAAATTTGGCATTAAAAATAAGCCTCTTACATAACATATGCCCCCGGGTCAAATATGGGGGGGGGGGGGGGGGGGGGGGGTTCGCCTATGGAACCCAACCGGGGGAGGGGGTCAAAAAAGTGTTTCACTTTGTTCAGGGGTCAAAAATTCCAGTGTAAATGGGGGGTGGGGGGGGGGGGGGGGGTTAACAAAGTTAACACACCGTAAAACGCAAGTTGCCAAGTCCCACTCCACCACTAAAGTATTTCTGAACACCCCTATCCCCAGGGCCACGCAAATTGTGTAGGAGATTTGTAGGAGAAAATTGTGATTTTTTTTGTCAGCTGAATGTTATCAATTAGTAATGAAATACTAATGAATTTATAGGAGCGATGCGGAACTCACTTTGAATTGTAAGCCATTGTATTATCATACGGAAAAGATGCGATGTCACAGACCTAAAAAAGTTATGACATTTTTAAAGGCCCTCCCTTCACATCACGAGACGTAGTGACAGAAGGTCAGACGAGGTGTCCACGTTGCGATGCGGTCCTCATGATAATTTCGGTCTAGGGGCCGGCCGCCCCTTGACCATTTTGGCGTTAAGTAGGTTCTGTCCATGATTGTTTAGACCTTTTACTTTTATGAGACCTTTTTTAGTCTTCGAAATTGTTAGACCCTATTTGTTTTTTAGACCTTTTTCATTTTGAGACTCTTTTTTCATAGTTAAAGACCGTTGTCATTTTTGAGACCTTTTTCTGTTTAGAAACCTTTTTCTGGTGTTTGGAGAACTTTGCTTTTTGACATCATTCTGTATTGAGTGTCAGCTTTGAGACCTTTGTCAGCGTTTTAGACCTTCATTTTTAATACCTTTTTTCATATTTTGAGACTGTTTTGTATAATTTTGAGACCTTTTTCTGTTTTGAACTTTTGAGACCTTCAAGTGTTCTTGGAGACCTGTATTTACTATTTGCTTTTTGAAGTGTTTTCTATGTTTCGCGTTGTCAGCTTGAGACCTTTAATAGTGTTTGAGATCTTTATTGTTTTGTTTTTAGATCTTTATTATTTGTTGAGATCTTTATCAGGCTTTCGAGACACCTTTTTGACCGAGTCCGCACTATCCGACTCTTTTTTTAATATGTCAGACGGCTGGAAAAGAATCTATTAATGAGTTTGCCAGGATCTTCACCCTTTGGAGGAATGTCACAGAATTGGTGACATTCGTGTTTACATCAGATTTCCAGATTTATTTCTGAAGGACGGATGCAATGGTGGGCGATTGTCGTTTCACTTGTCAGCTGGGCTGAATTCAAGACCGTTGATTTAACTTGTAGAGCAATAATAGCGGTATTAAAGGTAAGAATGATTAAAAGAAGTAATATATATAGGCAACAGAAGTTAACCAATTTTTAATTTCGACATTCAATCAACTCAACATTCATTTCATTTTACAATTTCAAAGTCAAGTGAAGTCACTCATGGAAGTGGGTAGAAGTGTAGGCGGCTAGGCCTACTAAGTAAAGTTACACTCACACGACTAACAACAACTTACACATGACTCCACTACATCATAGTACATCATGTGTAATATCTTTATATGGAGTAATTACCGTCCTTCCCAATGACTTTTCGGAATGGGTAAACAGTGTATGCGTGCACTGTTGTGTCAACTCATGTGTGTGGCACTTAAAGGTTGAAAAGTTTAAATGTTTAAAAATTTACTTCAGAATTCAAGATGAACATTAAAAATCGCCATTATTGTTGTTTCTACTAACAAAAAACACAGCAAAACTAGATTTAAACAATATCATCGCTATTTATTGAAAAACGCCCTCTATGCAAATATGGTTCGCGTTATGTATCACACGTACTGCACGGGGATACTGTCGGACGTAAAATGCTGGTCCCGCGGGATAAGCATTTTTTGAATCGATGTTTTCTTGTACAAAAAGAGCTGATTTTTCTTAATCCTTATCTAGGTGTAAGTTCATACATGTAATACAATTATAATTTTTCCGACCACACCATTTTCTTCAAATACAATTTGACGACGATGTAATCCACCGATTTTTATGTTTGAATTATATCTGTAACTCTGAAGTATTTGCTAAGCCCAAGTGACATTTTCTAAGACGTCAAATGTAGCCTGGACGGTAGGTGCATACCACTGAAAATTTGGTTTATATGCCACCACACAACACGGGGTTCCAAAACGGTTCGATCTTGGGGGATATATATCTGTGTGTGGCCTCACACGATCACTAGTAGTAGTAGTTGTAGTACTAGTAGTAGTAGTAGTACTATAGTCTTTTTGGCCATCAGTGACATACAGTGACAGACTGACGTAACCAGGCTAGGAAATAAGGACCACAGGACCAGGGGCCACTTTTAGAAAAAAACGGCCCCTGGTTCACTGGGTTTTGTCATGAACCAGGGGCCGTTTCGGTGGAACCAGGGGCCGTTTTTATAAAATATCATTTCAACTCATTTACACCCACAATGAATAATTTATTGACCTTTGTATTGATAAATGATAGTATGAAAATGTCATCAAAAAAATAAAAAACGAATTGGAAAAGGTCCGTTTTATTCTTTGTAGATACCAAAGAGGTCAGCGTTTTGTAATAAAAATGGACAGAATATAGATGTCAACAAGGAGCCGAAATACTGATGAAATCGGGCCGTGTATCGACTATTTTACGATCCAGAAATCCAAAAACACAGTTCCAAATATGTATTTGTCATAGGCAAACGAGTCACACGAGGCTATTAAAATCACAGATAGTCAAAACTTGACTATCTGTAATTACTATTTACTAGTATATAAACCTAGAAATTGGCGCAATTCCCACGCTGGCATTTAATAAATGAAGCTCGTAATTAGAGACACGGTTCAAAAGGCCAACTTAATACTACGCATACTATAATACGTGGAGGCGATGACCTGTGAATCATGCCGTAACACGCGGTTTATGTATCCCTGGGTGCACTGCGCGCGGTATTTATCCCCCGATTCGATGGCACAGTTCTACTTCTACAGCGTACTCGGCCGTCGAGATCTGAACTGAGACTTGTGCACGATGAATTGGTACAGCTATTAAACTCCCTGAGCTGCTGAAAAATGGTTCTGTGAGCATGTCGTGTGCGATCGCGATATGAAACGATAAACGATGGAAGAAATTGGTATCAGTTCTCTCAAACCAGGTCTGACAACGGGCGCCGAAATGGTGAAATTATAGGCGCCCGTACTCTTCATTTTTTGCCAATACGGGCGCCTTTTGCCGTCCGACGGGCGCTGAACGGCGCCTGTCGCCCGCTTATTTCCTAGGTTGGACGTAACCGCGTATTGTACTAATTGGCATTGCAGCATATAATGCACGCGCCTACTGATCATAAAAAAAAGGAGCTGATCATAAAATTTCCTCAAACCGTTGGAATTATGTGACGATTACTTTAACAATACACATCTAATACTAGCTCTAAAGATAGCAGTAATAAGAGAGGTTGTGGCAGCCATATTTTGATTGATGCATTCATGTATCTTCATTTTGATTATCAAAATAAGTATACACATTGATCGAAGTATTTGTCAATGTTTCTGATTAGATTTTAAAGGCACAGTAAGCTTTTCAGGATATGACCTTTCATGTAAAATAGAAAACATCGAGTTGAAAAATCGGGCCAGCAATCGGATCATCTACCTTTAAGACAGACATTTTTTTTATCTGACACATTAGGCCGAAAAAAAAAGGTTTGTCTCAAATGACATGAGAGACTGAAAATCTAATGCGGTCTGCGGATTTTTTTCCTTCTTTTTCTTTTTCAATTCAGAGTTCAGACCTGGTCGTTAATTGTTTGGCCAAGTATAAAAGCACAATACAAGTTTGAGATGAGAACTACCTTCTGATTGGTCAGAACGATGATAATATATTGCACCAATCACAGATACTATACAGTATTTGTTTATCTATCAAAGTACGGCCAATATAATATAAAAAACGTCAATAGAGTGAATAAATATGTATTTTTTATTTCATCAAAAGTGGAAAAAGTTTGACTTATGACAGATTTTTTTTTGGAAATGGAAGAAGAAAAAAAATGAAAAATTGAAGAAGAAAAAAAATAATCTGACATTCTATGGAGTAAATGTGGGCGGTTTTAGGAATTCGCGCAGGTCATTTGAGACAAACTATTTTTTTTTTTGGCCTTAATTAATGTGATTTGTGGATTATTTAGCCAGTATTGATTTGTGCCAGGATTAAATGGATTACCAAACTAATCTTTGCTATTGACTGATAGATTATTTACTATGTTTATATATTATTGTATCCCATTGTACAAACTAGTAAATGACATGACAAAGTATGCTAGTTTTCTTATTTTTTATCGCATTGATCTCATATTTTCAGGATATCATAATAATTAATTGGGGTTTACATTTATCATGGTCCACTAATTATAACAAGAATTACACCGTCATGAAACAAGAGTCCTAATTTTTTTGATTCACCCTGTATTGGTCGTCGTCATCGACACCGCATTGTTCCACCATCATTCCACCATCGTTTTTTCTCAACAACTATACCACCATGATACTTATTGCATACTAACCGGTCGCAAGTCGTGGCGATCTTAGGTCGCTCGAGTGGACTATGTAATACAAATCGCTCACAGCAACTCGACAGATCGAGGCAACCAGCTGGGGGCATAGCGATCTGTCTCAACTTTTGGAAAGTTGTGTGAGGTCGCCGCTGACTTTAATTGCATTCGATTGTACAACAAATGACATAAATTTTGAAAAATCATGAAGTATGGTAGAGTCATACCATTTTAAAGGTCCAAGTAAGATGGAACTATTTGTGTCTATATATTTTTAACTTCACACCGATAACTTAACATACCAATTTTTCAATGTTCCTTTTTATGAATGTTGATGAGTTTGTTATCACTGCAATGCATTTTAAAAGCTGCTTTTATTGATGTGTAAAGCAACTCCACCCCTTGAAGTAAGGCTGATTAAAGGTATTTTGACAACATACTTTTTTCACCTACCGTTTCTTAATTATTCATTTGTTTTTTGGTGAACGCCACTATCGTAACATCAGAAATAACTGAGTTTTTATAATATCAGCTTAACAATGTGATATCAATAACTCACTAACTAAATAACTATAACTGACTAACTAACTAACTAACTAACTAGCTAACTAATCAAACAATCAAACCGTCAACATAATATCCAGTGCGACATTCAAAGACACCGTCCAAAACCCTGATAAACACCTCCCTCCCCGTCCCAACAACTAACCGCCCACTCTCGCAAAACTTCCAGTCATAATCCCTAGCGGATGGTTTTGGAAGTCAACTCTACAAGGACAAGGACATCAGCAACCTGAGGGACTAATCCATTCTAAGGCTGTGAATGCACGGGTACTTGACCCATTTTTCGGGCGGGTATCCAAAAATAGACACTAATTTTTTCTCTCTCTTTTTTTCTCTTTTTTCTTCTTTTCCAAGTACAAATTTGTCCCCAAAATGACACATAATGGGTCAATTAGGTCATTTGGGGACAAATTTGTACTTAACTTATTAAAAAAAAAAATATTATTATTATTATTATTTTTTAAATTTTTTATTTTTTAACATTTCGGGTATTCGGGTACCCAATTTGGTACCCAGGTACCCGAAATAGCGGGCGGGTACCCGGGTTCCCGGGTATAAGTCACAGCCTTAATCCATTCTATCATACCACGCCGTGCCAATCAATCATCCACACATCAGACCCACTGAACCATTGACTAAACAATATGTAAACAACATCATCATCAAAATCATCGTCAACAATCAACATCATCATCAACATCATTGCCAACATCGACGTCAACATCATGAACATCATACATCAACATGGATATCATCAACATCATACATCCAATGATCAACATCAATAATCATCATCATCATGCATCAACATCAATTATAATTATAGGACCCTTTCCCTCCTATCATTATTTTAAAAATTTATACTTTCAATCTTAAGAAAAAATGTTTTCATAAGAATCCATCAATAAAGCCTAAAGGCCATTCTAGAGGACAAACTTGATACAAAAACGTCAAGTCCATCAAGAAAATTTCACCCCAAAACACAGGCGCCACTGGTTTCTACGGGAATCTCAATGGGTGCTAGTGCTGGTAATAACATTTTGCACTATTTTGCGCTACTTCCTATTCAACTTTCTAAGTCCACATTTTGCATTTTTCATGGATTTTAAACATTTTGCAATATGACAAAGATGGCGGCGCACGAGGTTGCAGAATTTGGCGTCGCTACGAACCACAATTTGCACAATTTTTTGCATAGCTATCTTGGGAACTGTTGATATAGTTGGAAAGATAAAAGGTTAAAAAAGTAAGTCCCCCCACCACCTCAAATAAGATCACATCGTTTGTTGGCATAACTCCACACACAATTGGACTTAAGAAAGTTTTCCCTTTTCAATATCATATTTACCTTTTCAAAACAGTCGCATTTCCCCAAAATGGTGTTTTCAAAACAAGTGGAACTTTTCAAGATCCTATACAAGAAAGTGTTTTTTTTAAATTCATTTCAATTGTCTTTATTTTTAATTGAAAGAAAGTCTCTTCTTTCTTTAATTTGATATAAAAAATATTTAAAAAAAATAATGCATGAATTTTGGTAAACATTATTTTTGGGTAAATGTGACTGTTTTGTGAAAAGTAAACATGGTATTGAAAGAGGAAACTTTGTGTGGGTAGCCAAGAGATTTCCCTTTTCATAAGTGTTTCAATCTCTCAAAACGCCTAATTGTATGTGGAGTTATTCAAACAAACTCGTATAGGATTTAGAAAAGTGCCACTTTTTCTAATAACATCATTTTGGGGAAATGTAAATGTGACTATTTTCTGTAATCTATGTATCACTACCTGTATGATTTCTGTTAATAAAGTGACATTGAATTTACTTTGTGGTCTCATTAATTAAATGTACTATAATGATGCCTTTATGCCTTTATTGTGGTTGTGTTATTTAGCATGATTGTTGTGTGAATTTGTTAATGGTTCACTTGGCATAACGGAGGGCAATGTCCTTTACGATATAGGATTGACAATCTGCTGGAACCGGGAAGCTTGTCAACAGAAGAAACATCAATGCTTGCTTGAGAGTCAGGGTTTAAGCCAGGATTTAAAAGTTGCCTGTCCATATTTGAACATGCCAGTAATACTTCTATGACCAAAATTCAAATCTTTAAAGAAATCATGGTTTTCACAGTAAATCAAAATGTAATACACTCAAATCTAGCACGGCTTCTGTTATCACAAAACTCCAGTAGCATAACAATGTAAACCTCCACCACCCTTGCATGATTCAATAATGGTCATACATAGTAAAATATCCAGGATTTTGTATTATTCATAGGGTAACTTTTTATAGCAACAGGAATTATTATAATGCCCAGATTTCCACTTGAGTACCCCCTTTTACACAAACACAATAGATATTTCAAACAGTTTGTACATAATATTGACTATAAAGTGTGACAACTCTTGACCCTGCTTTATTGTGAGTCATCAACTATTGTACGACAACTTTAAATGTATACAAATCTTTCACATTTAATTAGATTTTTGTGACAAAGTAGGCTTTTGATGGGTGACCCTTTTCTGTAATCTATGTTTCACTACCTGTATGATTTCCGTTAAAGTGACATTGAATTTACTTTGTGGTCTTATTAATTAATAAATATACTATAATGATGCCTTTATTGTGGCGTTATTTAGCATGATTTTTGTGTGATTTCACATGGCATAACACTGTGAAATCACTAACACTAACAGAGAGGGCAATGTCCTTACAAACAGGATCAGGATGGATAAGTGCAAGGTTGAAAGAAGAATTTCCAGAAAGAACGCTAGATTTTCCTGCCATTTCTTAACCCTACCACCCCCTGCCCCTCCCCCTGATTCCTAAAAATACTACTTCTGAGCCTATCTCCAAATGCATGTGCGGATGGTTTTCGATGACGTTATCAACCGAGCCTCTAAATATGATCGCGGTATACTGCGCCAATGAGTAGCTGAGGGTTGTGGCTTTGTGGGTGGGACAACAGGCCAATGTGCGGAGGGTCCTCGGATTGATTCTCGGCCGGTCCCCGGCGATTTAGTTGTTTTTTCTCTTCCAAAATTGTGAACCCGGTTGAAAACCTTGTTAATGTTAGGGGGTTGGGTTATACATGTATTTATCATTTAGTAGACATGAATGCTTAAAATGTGATTGGTTAAAATGTCCCATGGAATATTTTTCAATATTACCGGAGTAACCCATATTAGTCCGGTAATTTTATCACAGCTCTGAGTGATGGTTAAATCAAGGTTTGGATTGATCCATTATCATTTTTAGGGGTTAGAGATGTTGGAAAGGGTGGTTGTGTTGGGTTATGGATGTTGGGAGCTGGGGGAGGGGGAGGGATGTGTGGTTGGCCTGTCTTTTCATTGGTTTCTAGTATCATTTCTTTGGTTCCCAGTGTTTGGGGTTCCAAGTTGTTTAAGTTGCTCAATGTATGTTGGGGGGTTGGATGAGTGGTGTGGTGAATGAGGGTGGTGAGGTGGGTTGACTAATATTTTTCAATGGTTCTGTATCATTTGGGTGGTTCCAAGTGTTTTGGGTTCCGAGTTAAGTTGACAATACCTGTATGTTGGGTGTCGCCCTTGAAAATGTAATTCAAGAGTGAAACATTATGGCTATTACATTGTTTTACTGCGCTTAACACTTTCCACACGGCTGATAATATAAAACTGATTTTTCAGAAACCTTTCCAAACTTTCAGTCTATTTCAAGAAATACTGAACCAATACTAGACATGATTGTACTTATTTTAAAGCATTTATCATGGTGATTCTATATTGTGAAGAAATTCAATAATGTTGACATCTTTCAGGCGCGTAGCCAGAACGTAATTTTACGGGGGGGGGCGCAGTGATCGCTAATAATGACTATCAAAGCGGTGCGCAGCACCGCCCTCCGCGGCAACGCGGACAGGGGGGAGTCAGAGGGGGGATGTGCCCCCCTCTGATGTTAGCGATTTTTGAAAAATCATGGTACAAATGAAGCCATTTGGTGCAACATTTTACCATAATATCGGCAGTAAAGAAGCTTACACATTTGACGCAAATTGTTTGTTTAGAGGCCATTAAATCACCGAGATCGATATGTTTTTTGTAACTTTAACGTAATTAAATTCAATCAACAATTGTACAACAACATAGCTTACCCTGTGCGACGAGGTCGGATTCGTCAATGGACGTTTCAATTATATGCGTAGTATCTTTGCTTCTATATAATTAAGCCCCGGAAAAAAACGCACGAACTTTTGGTAAAAAACGCACGAACTTTTAAGCAAAAGCGAGATATACCGAGATTTCATCAGATTCACTAAAAACCCGAGAAAAACGCACCGAAATTGTTGAAAGCGAGAGAAAAACGAGAAATCGGATAGTGATACAATCATGTACATAAAAAAAAATTGCCATCAAAATGTATCATTTGAATCGCAAATCCCGGGCGCAAATCATTCTTATTTTATTCTGCAATCGTTTCATCATTCATATCGCCATCAAAATGTATCATTTGAATCGCAAATCCCAGGCGCAAATCATTCTTATTTTATTCTGCAAGTGCAATCGTTTCATCATATCGGGATTGCACATGCATGATCACAGAACCATTTTTCGGAAGCTCAGGGATACTCATAGCACCGCACTGCATCTTGGGAACCACGTGTTACGGCATGATTCACAGGTCATCGCCTCCACGTATGCGTAGTATTAAGTTGACCTTTTGAACCGTGCCTCTAATTACGAGCTTCATTTATTATTACGCCAGCGTGGGAATTGCGGCCATTTTAATAGCCTCGTGTGAGAACTTCGCTTGCCTATTACAAATATGTATTTGGAACTGTGTTTTTTGAAACGGATACAGATTTATCGCAGAGCACTTTTTTGTTGTTTTTCAACATTTCTTCATAAAACACGCGATTCCGAGCGAAAAACACACAATTCACGGGCGATTTTTCTGAAAGCGAGAATTGATATAAATAGCGAGAATCACGCCGTAAATACCGAGATTGCGTTATCTTCCGGGCCTTATATATAATGCTGTACCCTTACCATGCTGACTGCATGTATACTCTGTGCTTCGATGGTCAGGGATTCGGACGACCTTGGTCATATTGATGAACTTAACGCGTATACATACTGTATGTAATATGATACTAGTAGCCAAGCCGTTTCATGGAGAGGTTTATGCCAAGCGGTGCTAGTCATGACTGTCGGGTTTTCTCGATTTATAGAGTATTTCGAGTAAACGCACCTCCCCCTTCCCTCCTCCTCTTCCCCTTCTTCTCCTCTCTCCTTTTATTCTTTTTTTCTTTTCTTTCTTTTTACGATTTTTTTACGGGGGGCGGGCGCCCCCATAGCCCCCCCCCCCCCCCCTGGCTACGCGCCTGTCTTTGAAACATTTTGTGAAATTTTGGAACTGTCGTCTGCAGACGACTGCCACATGCAAAGTGTTAAAACCCTGTTCTTACACAAATGTTGGCCATTATTTGTTGTTTTTAACCCAGTAAAATTGCTGTATTCATGAATGATGGCTGCTGGTTACATGTCTACTCTACACCGTACACGTATGTGTCAAATGGAGCGAAAATCTTTTGATTTTTCCCCGATTAAAAAAAAAATTGCTATAAAGTTGCTAAAATGGTAGGCAAGTATATTCAGTGGTGTAGCTCCCCATATATGCGAGTCGTTGGCACTGTCGGTTTTTCAAGCTCAATTTCTTTTTTTGGCAGCACCCCTCTCTCAACTTTATGACTCGACGGCACCCCATCACACCCCACCACTCTCAAATTTTTGACTCGACGTCCCTTGAGTCCCTGGAAGTCCTTGTCGGTTCACTTTTATTTCCCCCCAAACAAAAAACACACCCCTGGCTACGCCTCTGAGTAAATAACCACCTTGCTTGATGAACTGAATTATTCTCTCACTCTCAGCCTATTTTATATGTACATGTAGGTGGAATTTATTCCATGTTGTATTTGTCAGTATTAAAAATCCGAATAGGTTACATTCCAGAGTTGTTTTTGTTTAGCTGGGATTTGTAACAGCTTTCATTGCAACCAATTGGTTCCTTGACACCTAGATGGATAGGTGTGAGTTGAAATGGCTTGACCCCAGACTTGCCCTACTCTATAATGCTCATTCCTAACCCACTCAAAAGACTAATGGCTTTATTTATTATTCTAGTATTCGTTACAGGATGAAGATCCTTGGTATAACTCTGAAATGAAACAAAATGGTTGTCAACTTGGCCTAGTGTTTGCAGCAAAAATAGCAAATAGAGCGCTTTTACCTCAAGTACCCAGTGCAAAAATAATTTGTTTGTTGAACTACAAGTTCAGGTTTCTGTCAGCCTTTATATTTGGGGTGAGTGGCATTTATCAGTCAGCTGTAGAACGGACCCCGTTTCAATTGAGGGCTCTCTATTTAGTGACGCACTGCCGTCATTTTTTACAATCAAGTGATGGAAGTCCGTCGCCTGCCGGACGAACAAAACCACTTTTCAATAGAGGGCATGCTTGATGACGGGACTGCGTTTCCAAGGGAACGGCCTCACGTCATAGTAAATTTTCAAAATTCATCAAAAGCCGATTTTGCCAACGAATAACTCTCTTATCACAGAGATAACCGTACAAAGGCATCACTTCTGAATACTATAGGGCTTATATTTAATGTAAACATTATCACACTTACCCTAAAAATTCTACAAAATGGTGTCATAAACTCGTCTAGAAAATGGTGGTCTCATCTCAGTAAACTGGTCATAAAAGACATGATTGTAGCTTGTGCCGTGTGATTTTGGGGTAAAAGGTTAAATTAAATCATTGAACTGGATGTCTCAAGGAGTTCTGGTACCTTATGCTGCCCTCAACTCGATGGATAGTTACTTTTTATGCAGATAATTGGGGGTAAAAGGTGAAAATTCAATAATTGCGCAAATTGACGGGTGTGTGTTACCTTGGTTACGTACACCCGTCTTTTTAGAGCGCCTTTAATTGAAACGGCCCCGTTCTACAGCTGACTGTTTATGGATATGATTTGGGTGTGTTGCATACATGTATAGGGCTATTAAAGTGGTGGGTGGGACATCATGAGTGGCACTTAAAGGGGCATTGAGATATACGTATGCCCTCAATTATCCTGGAAATCAGTTTTTTTGCATCAAAGTAATACTTAGGTACATCTTACTACCATCTGAAACTGTTTACCAACATTCGCCGTTTATCATATAAAATTTCATGATTTTCTTAGTTTCGATATGATGATATCGAAACTAGGTGCTGAATTCGGAAGTTATGCTATCGTTTTACATGCAGACTTTCGCGGCAAATCTCAACCCGGAAGTGCCGTTATTTGCTTATTTGGCATGAAGGCAATGTCGGAATAGTATGACATTTTGGATTTGGGTTATGTTGATGATTATCTTTACATTATTTGCTCATTTAATCGATACATCTCTCAATGCCCCTTTAAGTTGTATTCTTCATTTTTATGTAACATTTTACAATGTTCACAACATTAATTTTGTTAATTAAAGGCCTTTTCATTGTTATCAAAACAACATTTTGTGTGGGATTGTGATTGTCGTGCTCCAAAATCATAGAATTAATAGATGTTGATCTTCCCCACAGAAACATGAAATCAGACATTTTCCAAAAATGTCGCAAAATTTAAAAATGGGGCAAGATTAACTTGGCAGATCCCTTGATTTTGGATAAAGTATCAATTGGGTCAGACACCTGTAGTGGTATGTGTTGGAATGTGAGAAAAAAAGGCTGCAAGTTTTGTGCGATAATAAATGCCGGATTAGATATAAATGATTCACAACTGTAAATCTACATCCAAACGCATTTAATAAATGGTACAATATCTTTTTTTTAATAGAAAAATGTGGATGTAACTCTGTGCCAATTAATGAAATTGGCCTTCAATGTGAATAATTTTACCCCAAAACCAATCAAAATTTGAACTCGGTCAAAATGTTTCCATTATTGTCTGAATTGGAATTAGTCAGACAGCAAATCTGTTTTGAGTTTGCAGATTTGTCTGTAAGTTCTTTATCACCTATAGACAGAAGACAATGAACCCTTTTGTTGGCTTGTCAATTGGTGGAAAGATGCTCAGTAAAAATGGGGAAACTATATAGTTGATCAATTCCAAATTGGCGAGAAATATTCGTTTTTTATATTTCCTCACTCAAAGTATTCCAAGCGTACACACACGATTATGGTCACACGCACACAGTTTTGTGGCTAACAAAAAAGCTTCCTTCATTTGCATAAATCTTTGTATGAAAGTATTAATAGAATCTTGTTATGGATGGAGATAAATAAATCATCATTCAGGGTGAAATTGAAATCGGTGCCATGATGAATAGACAGGTCATATGATCATACCTGTTGTGTACCCTGTTTGAACCAGTCAGCCATTAGTCAGCCTATTGTAACAGTGAAACAACTAGGTCTGTCTCTCTGGCTTTTCATGATATACAGGGTGTCGCAAAAAAACACCCAAAAATGCACTTTTAGGCGATTGTAAGTTGTAACTTCCTAAAAAAGTGGCGGGTTAGAACAATTCAAACGACATCAAAGTCAAATTACTTGGCTATAATTTGAAGAAAACCGCATTTGATTAGGTTCAGTAATTACAGAGAAATGAGAGATTATGTAATAGTCAAAGAGCACTTCCATAAAGTCTTTGATCCAAGTTTGTTTTATACAGATTTTCATTTACATGGGTGGTTACTTGAATACTCGTTCTCTTTTCAATTAGCCAGCACTGTTGACTATTTTGATAAATGCATTTCTTCATATTGGAATATTGATCATTAGAGTATTGAGTAATAATCGATCTTACATTCAAAACAGCCCCCTCACTGTAGGAGAGAGATTACGATTGACTCTTTTAATGTATAAAAAAGAATTATGAAAGTCTCTTGAGAAAGGGAATATAGTTGAAATGAAGTTCAGGCTACTTAAGTCTGACCTTGAGGTTTGATAAATACAAGAACGGATGAATAAACCAAACAATAGCAATCGCAATTGATGTACGTATTTGTTTTCAAACGTTATTCATCAAAATGGATTAGGCCATTGGTCCATATTTAATTTATGGTTTGAGTGAAAATTTAAAAGTCCTGCATCTTTAAAATAATCATGTTAAATGAATGAAGAATTGGCACAAAGTATGATGGTTGATAAGCAATATTCAACCTGCGAAAGGGCACTCATGGTGTCAACAAATAACAACTGACATATTATTTAGAATAAAAGAAAAAAGAGAACAAGAAAAAGATAATGAATGTTATCTTTGAGAGAAGTATTGATTAATTGCTTGTCTGTGTTGTCTGAATCACTCAACATGAGCAAACTTAGATGGAAGTGTTCTTTTGACTACTTTTACGTTGTCGCTTAAATTGTTCAATTCTGTCATTGATTTAGGAAGTTATGATCACTTAAAGGTGTGTTGTAATATTTTTGAGACACCCTGTTCAATGATTATTAGACTACCCTAGTGTCTGAATTGTGTGAAATAAATGGGACACGGTTGGGAAATCGCTATTTGTTATGTCAGATTTACATCAATGCCTCACAATTGCTTAAGGGCAGTGTCAACCCGGCACTTGTTTCAAAAATTGAATGTCATATTTCTCTATTATTTTATACTTTTATATGTATTCTATCATTACCATCATAAGTTACTAATCGGAAGCGATTATTTCCTGTTCTTTTGGGTGATTTTAAATAGTTGTTTTGGTAAGTTTGAGTCGGGAAAAGGCGCATAGTTATTTGGCGGGAATTTAAGCGGAGTTCCGCGCTTTTCAAATGCTGCGACAGCTGTTCGATCATTGCGTCGCGCGCTGAAACTTCCCGCGCGTAATACTAGACGCTCTGCTTAATATCCGCGACGTAGACGCGAAAAACAAAAGAGCGCAAAACAATGTCTAAAATGTAAACAAAGGCCAATCTTACGATCATTTAAATTTCAGTTTTCTTCCAATTTCTTCACATTGTGACAATATAAATTGAATCTGATAGTTTATTATGATTGTTCATAATAGTATACTCGCTTTTTAGGTCACACGCCCGTGTGTTCCGTGAACATTTAGCTTTAAATGGTGGAAAATGTCAATATTTTTACTAAATCGATGTTTTCTAGAAGTTCAAATTTGAAGGAATTTTACGAATTTTCAGACAACATAACTAAAAATATATCAAACTATCAGGTAAGCTTTTACTACCATTGTGTAGAGGACTTTCAGCGCTAGGAGGCAATTTTTTATTTTTTCGATTATGGATTTTAAACTCGAGATATGCATCCATTTCTAGCGAAATGTACGCAAAAAAACACGACTTTTACACTTTTCCGATGTTTTTAGCAATATTTCCAAAACCAAGCTTTATTTTGGAAAAAGAAAAAATTGCCTCCTAGACAAAATTGTTTTGTTTACAAAAACGTATATTAAAACAAATTACCATTTTTTATTTTATAGTTATGCTGTCTGAAAAATTTGGGGTAAAAAAATGGCTTTTTGGTTCATTTCTCAAAATTTAGTTTATTTGGTATCACATTGATACCCCCATCGGCTTCCTTATCAAATTTCCTTTCTAAAAATGTATACTTTTATGTACTTTTATTCAATATTCTCAAACTTAGAAGCAAAAGTTGATCATCAAAATAATAGGGTTGACACTTCCCTTAAGGGGAATTATACAATACAATTGTTACAACTAATTGTGCGGGTGTGTGTGTATGTAAATGAGATGTGAATGTCAGTCTAAAGGCATGACATGTTTGAACTTGAAAGCCTTATTAATTCATTATTTTTGGTCTGCTCAGTTTCTCTTTTGCGTACTACAAGTACATACATAGACTATTCTTGCACATGAATTCTGTGTTAGACTAGTTACGAAAAATCTGTTGGAAATCAGTTAACTCTTTGCTAGAGGATACATGAGGTGTGGAGTCTGGAAAAGGTATGTTTTAGCATGGTTTTAGTAAACATTTGAAATGTTTCTTTATCCAGAAACGGAAAATTAGGCAGAGTTGATGACACCTCATCCCTTTTTGGTATGGAATTGTAATTGAGATTCTTTTTGGATTAATTTTTGTCAATTGTCGTTCAATTCAAAGCAAACAAGGTATTTACAAAAAACTGGTCAACATCCTAAAATGAAATTAACAGACGACACAAAGGAAATATGAAAAAGAAGATTTAGACAGTGTATGATGTATTTTAACCCTAACCCCGGTTTAGGATTTTTGACCGGGATCACAATTTTCGAGGAAAAAACACCAACTAAATCTCCGGGAACCTGCCGGGATTCGATCCTGGGACCCTCCGTTCTCGAGCCCCACCTTCCTAACACTAAGCCACGGCCCTCAGCTACACATTCGTGCAGTATACTGCACTCATTATATAGGCTCGGTTGACTACGTCATCGAAAACCGACGGCGCATGCGTTTGGAGAGGGACTTTGGATTAGCATTTTTTAGCACTCAGGGGGGTTAGGGTTAATAGAACACGAAAAAAAAACTTTTTTTTTTTTTACCATAACCCTAACCCCGGTTTAGGATTTTTGACCGGGATCACAATTTTCGAGGAAAAAACACCAACTAAATCTCCGGGAACCTGCCGGGATTCGATCCTGGGACCCTCCGTTCTCGAGCCCCACCTTCCTAACACTAAGCCACGGCCCTCAGCTACACATTCGTGCAGTATACTGCACTCATTATATAGGCTCGGTTGACTACGTCATCGAAAACCGACGGCGCATGCGTTTGGAGAGGGACTTTGGATTAGCATTTTTTAGCACTCAGGGGGGTTAGGGTTAACAAAAACTCTTTGTTTTAATGCTGGGCCCACTTTTCTCTCTGAAACCCTCCATCATCTGACTCATTTATTCTATCCCATGAGGCCCCACCTGTGTATCTCAACATTTGATGAGGTCGGGTTGAAAATTAACCTGACTAAAAAAACTAAGAATGTTTTAAGGTAATTTATATGGACATGCAATAGAACAATAAGTACTGTAAATGGTCCCAAATCTGTCCAGAATTAAACGTTATCGCTTGAGACATTTTATTTGTTCCCACAATATAATGAGATCTACCAGTGACCCTTGCCATGAAACGACCTCGTGTGCCTGCCAGAACGCACGTGCATGTGTTGCATAATACCAATTACGACTGTTTAAAGTCCTGTGGGTTACAGCGGTTTATGTTGGCGTATGATAGTCACAGCATGGTCACAGCGAGATCGCGCGCGACAAGATTGGATTGGCATAGGACCGCTGTACTGGTATCAAATGAATGGTGGTAGACAAGAGGTGTGTGGTGGGGGGAGAAAATAAGGACTTGATTTCAAGTCTATAATCAATATAGTAAACACGACGAATGTCGCAGATTTTGCAAAACTCTACCATTTGTTTTATATTATTTAAACCATTTCTCCACAATTGTAACAACATAGGTGTTCATATTTTCATATCCAGATCTAATATACATTTTAAAGACATCTGTGTACAAATACTGATTCAATATACATGAAAGCAATGCATAGACTCTACCACAAGGCCTGAATCTGAATTCAAATGTCAACATCCCAGGATGTTGACAAAAAAGTATAAGTATGTGAGCAGAAGTGTGCTGAAAGGGTGGTTTGCTGGTCTTTTAAATACAGGAGGTGGGGTGGGGGGGGGGGGGGGGGGCGTGGATCTTGAGGGTTGCTCACAACTGTATCAACTTACAATGAGCAAGTTACCTAAATAGTTGATTTTGCACATCTTTCCTTCAAGGTATTAGAAGTTTAGTAGAAAAATATCTTCTCCTACTGACAGTTATTTGAATCGAGGACCCTATCTGTAATTTATATGTAATAAGTAGAAACTTATCCCAACTGAAAGTGGGGGATGAAGAAAAGGGAGGGGGGGGGGGGAGAATTGGAGATCTTTTTGGAAATTGTAATCTATAGTTAAGTCAGTTCCATATTGGTGAAAAATATGGGGTTTATATTAATCTCCCCTCTTCGCGCACAAAAGTAATCCAAATGTATGCGCACAATGTTGGCGTAAACACTCGTCAGTCACGCAGGCCCCCTGTTTTGTTATGTGAGCCTCATATGCTCCAATGCTCTACGGTATTAATTCGCTGCTGTTAGACGGCTCGCCAATTTTGAACTTGAAAATGAAAATGTGATATGTTTGGGTGGCTGTCATGGTAGTAGTAGGCCAAGTATTTGTAGCTTCTAGCTACTGTAATCTACTTACCTACATAATACATATAACCACCAGACTACATCATATAACCAACAGACTATGTCAACTAGAAATGAACTACCCCTCACCCATGCAATTGTCCTCTTGTTAACCTCTACATACCGCCACATTACATTGCAGTAGAATACCAGATACATAATTGGCCAATTCATATTGAAATAATTGCATTCTTACGCATTTAGCGATATAAAAACATGAAATGTTTGTGTGGTATTGTATGTGCTTATTTTGCGGAAAGTTGGAATGTACATAGGCTTACTTTAAATTATTGTTTTTTTATTAGACAGTTGATACTGTTGGTTTGACAATCATGAACCAGTTTTGTAAGGAAAGAGACAATGGCTATACAGTGTTGGAAGCACAAACTGGGCATGAAACCTAGCATCCTAGCCATCCACTTGCTTAGGCCAACATTTTTTTTGTGTTGATTGTCCAGAGATCACTTTTAAAAGTTGGGTAGGTCGGTCGGGAAAAGTTTTATTTTTCTCTCTCTCTCACTCAGGTACCAAAAGTAAAATGAGATGTACTTGTTGTGGTTACCAAAACGGGGAACAAAATCTTTAACATTTTGATGAGTATTTTTTTATTGTCTCAACATTTGAAAAAAATACTGAAAAAAAATGAAAATTTTGATTTTCGGCTAATATTTGTAAAAAATTAAATTTTCGACAACAAAAATGATTTTTTTTTTTTTTTAATTAAAAAAAAGAAAAAAAAGAAGGTTTTTGGGTCGGAATGATTAAGAGGGTCGGGCGGACGAGGACAATCAAACAAATTTTTTTTGGCCTTAGATTAGAACCCACACCTCTTACCCACACCCATGGCAGAAAAATATGTTGACCATGTGGTATAATCTCAATAACCTTAACCCTGCTAAACCAACAGAATCTAACAGAAGCACCGCGCCAGTGGACCCCCATTTCCCATCTCATTGCACAAACACGCAAAGGTACGTACATATGGGCTCCGAACATTATAATTTTGGGAGCCTTACGCCGGTAGCGTAATGCATGATCACCATGACTCCGACCGCAGCGGCATAGGTTCGATCCCCGGGAGCTGCATTTTTCATGGTATATTTGTCCCCTCTCCCCCACCCCGGTTAGCTTGATTGCCAAAAAAACACCCATAGGGGTAAGGAATTAAAACGTCCCAGTTATTCAAGATGTCGTAGGCAGATTGTGGCTCAATTAACTAGAATCTTACCATCTATGTATGGTATTTTCTTAATGGCTTTTGGTTGATTTAGTTGATAACAGAGCATCCATGTGTGGGTATACTTTCATGGCATGACTAAGGTATGACCCTGTCACCACAGTCGCACCAAACACATTACCATGATTATAGAGAAATATTTTTGGTGACATTGTCATGTCAAAGCAGCTATAGCTTAGGAATAATTTAGATACCTTTTTCGAACCATTGTGTTTGAGCTCCGTAGCTTTCGAGGTCATCACGACCCCTTCATTCAGCGTAGTGTTTACTTCCCTCCACTTGTCACATGACCACCTTTTGGGCGATCACATGACAGCAGGTTATCGTAGATGGTGGGTAGGTCGTAGTTGGTGTCTCCGGTGTCAGCTATAGCTTGTTTAAAACTAAACTAGCGCTACTACTGCCATCTGCCAAAGGAGACTGTAGCTTAATCCATGCATAATGCATCTGGAGAAATATGAGAATTTGAACCCTAAGCCTTTAAGATAATTGTCCTCATTAGCTCAGTTGGTAGAGCGTTTTGCCTGGAGTTCGAGAGGTCCTGGGTTCAAATCTCAATTGTGGAAATTATTTATTAATTTCTTGACCACCACGAGGGAAAGATTAATTGTTATCTGTCAATTGTATAGTAGGGGAGAGTGGGATTGGTTGGAACGCGGGGTTAGTTGAAACATTGAGATTTTCCTAAAAACCAACAATTAATTTCTAGAAACACTGCCATCAGGTGGTGTGCAAAAGCAACCCCCACATACCACATTGCCTACAGCACATGGGTCTCAGTCTTCTTGGAGTTAGAAAGGAAAGTTTGATTTTTCAATTTTTGACTAAATTTTTTGACATTAAGAAATTTTGTATTATCTCTATGATGTTTGTAGATTCATGTGGCTATATTTTTGGTATGTTAGGCTCTTATACTAAGCTAAAAAATAAGGCTAAATAGGTGTGCAGTTGTATGCCATGTTTTGCACAATAAGCTTAAACATCTGCCATATGCTCTCGGGGTTAGTTGAAACATTGGGCATGGGGTTTATTGGAACACTTAAATGTGGTACATCCTTAAGGTTCTGAACCTGAAATATTGTTTTGGAAACAAATAGTTAGGCTTACAATTTGTAACAATAGTAAACAACTTTATAACCCTTGACTCTTGAAGTCTACATCGTCTTTTCAGCTAATCTCACCGTAGCCCCCTTTAGACACCTACAGACTTCAGTGACTGCAAAAGGTCTCAAGCAGACTCCGAAGAAGACTAACTAAAAGACTGTGTATCCTTCATTGAGTGCTGTTGATTGTTGTTGATCATTATAAGGGCATGCCATATTGATTTTTAAATTGATTTTTAAAATTATTTAACAACAGTTGTAAGTAGTTACAGTGTAGTTTTTAAGTAACCACACACCAAGTTCCAACTAACCCCATGTCATGTTCCAACTAACCCCATGCATGGGGTTAGTTGAAACAGCTGAGATAACTTTTTCAAAGTGGATTATTTTAATAAACATAAACAAGTCTTAGAATGTTATATGCTGTATTTGTAACACACAGATGTATGCTTGAACTGATATAGTTATTAAATCCTGAATCAATTTTAATTGCGTTATAGAGTCATTTTTCTGAAAAATGTTCCAACCAACCCCACTCTCCCCTATATTCAATTTCTCTACACGGCAGTTTGGTTATAGTCTCTGTCTATTTATTTATGCACAAAAATCACTATGTAAACTCTTTGGAGCAATTTATTGTTGAAATATCACGGATAAAAAGTTTGTGTCATTTCTTCAAAAACGTTTCCGTCTCTCAGTTTAGTCAACAGGTGTATTAGTTGTCCTTGGCCCACACACATAAAACATCAAAACTAAAGAGTAAGATACGTGATACGTCTGACATTGATGTATCAGTACGTAATACAATTCATACAGTTACGTGATTGAAATGTTTATATCATGTTTTCAACTTTTGTGAATAACATTGGCACATTGCCTTGCTGTTATTAATTTTATTATTCAGGTATTAGTAACATGGTATGTGATGATGTCTAATATGTGATTCAATTCATGACTATTACATGTCGGGCACGGTATTGTTTACCAGTATAATGGGAATGGAATGGAACTTGTAAATAATGTATCTATAAACAACAAATAGCAACTTTAAATACCCGATTCTAAAAATGTGATTGAATGTTATAAAATGAAGCAAAATTGAAGCGTTCATTTCTTTTGTTTCTTGTTGTTTTATTGACCCCCTAGCAAAATAATTAAACTATGCAAAAAAATTTAATTAATTTTTTACAAGAAAAGTATAAATGCTACATAGCTGGAATTTTGAGAGCTTGTTAATTATAGTTTTTAGAAGATTTCCTGTGTGCAGGAGGCTGTAAGACATATGCATAATTAATTATTCTTAATTATCTAATAAGAAAAAATTGAGGTCATTAAAACATGAGGCTAATTAATGCACTTAATTACTTTTTTCAAGTGCATGCACTTTCCTAAATGTATTACTACTTGGTGTATATGTTGGTTATACAACTCCTTATTTCCTGTGCTGGAATCTACTGGAGTTTTCAATAAAAATTTAGAGCAAAAATCAAAAACTAAATTTTCATAGAAAATTTTACCTAGGGAGTAAAAAACAACAATAAAAAACCTGCCCTCTGTTGGCCGAAAAACAATACAAAACAAAGCAATTCAAAATTACTTCAAATGGTTATATCTGTTGAACCGTGCACCAGAATCACCTCCAGTAAAATACTTTTTTCTAGCCATAGGAACATCCTTAATGGTCCAAATAACTGGGCAGATAAAATGTCCAGTTATTAAAACATAGTTTGTTTGTCTTGAACTACCTGCACAAGTTCAGATAACGTGAACTGGATCAAATTACCAATGGAATTGTTTTCATAAATACCATTCAGTCTTTACACACTCTTCTTGTCTCTGCTAGGTATTTCTAGATATCGTGATATTGATCTGATTTTAATATCAAAATATTGTCTTATTTTTTTCACAGTGTGAGATTTTGGGCTATGACTTTGAGATACCAATACCAAACAAAGGGTACATAATGATTTTTTAACAGTCACCAATAGGTCAAAGGTAAACTTAATTCGAGGGCATGTCATATATTAACTGTTTATTTCTTTTTACCAATTATTATACATTTGTACCTGGATAGAAAACTATGCGTCACCTGGAAATAGCACCCGCCCGCCTGCCCATTAACGTTTGCGTCGGGCGGGTGAAGATGCAAAAGTATCCGACCTTGACAATGAAAATAGTAAATAAACAAAAGCATAAACAATGTCCATCCAGTTGCAAATACTGTAAAAGCCACAATTTTTGCAGTGGTTTTAATTTTCGCGCACTAAAGAGGCACTGCAAACATTTGTAGCACACACATTTTGTTTCAACATAGTAGTCCCTATAAAATGCTGTGAGTGTGAGCTTGACAGGAAACATTGTCAGGTGAAAAAACAACAACTCACGAAAATATCTTAACACAAAAATATCAGCTTTGGCAGTACTACTAAATAAATGGTTATTTTTTACAAATTTTGGTAATAGTATTTTTTGGAAATATTTACAGTGCCTTTGGAGATTTTCAGCTAAAGTGCAAAATTTAAACAAATTGTGTTGTTCCCTATTGCTTAAATGTGTGAAACTGTTGGTATGTGCCCTGGGGGGGGGGGGGGGCACTGACATTTGAAAAGGGTATAGGTATGTGCCGCGCTGAAGACCCCCTTTTTCACCCTCTGCTGCTAGTTCTTATGACCCCCCTTTTGAGCCTGCATCAGTTCTTAAGACCCCAATTTTATTGAAAATTCAAAAATCGCGAAATTTTGCGTTCTAAAGCCCCAATTTTGTGTTCAAAGCCCTAATTCTTTGAAAATTTTGCGTTCTTAAACCAAAATGAATCGAAAATTGAACTATTATAAGCCAGTTCTCAATACCTATTTTTTTGGAAAAAAAATCAGTTCCTAAGACCCTATTTTTCGTCATAAAATCCACTCAGTTCAGTTCTGTAGCCCCCCTTTTTGAGACCCTGGGCGGCACACCCCTACCCCAAAAAAAGTTGAGTGCCCCCCCCCCCCCCCCCCCGGGGGTATGTCATAAAACCACTTATACTTTACTACTCCTGAACTGTAAATGGGTTCACATAAAAAGGTGTTAATGGTTGTGATTACAAACAGTGCCGTTGTCTGTTTACTGGATAGTGGCGTTGACCTCATAGGGCAATGTACAGATTGTTTATGAGATTTGTTATTGCAACAGATGTGGATTTCCCATGCATTCAATGCTGTGTAGTGTGAA
This sequence comes from Ophiura sarsii, assembly GCA_035610835.1. Taxonomy (NCBI): domain Eukaryota; kingdom Metazoa; phylum Echinodermata; class Ophiuroidea; order Amphilepidida; family Ophiuridae; genus Ophiura; species Ophiura sarsii. Next base: position 41,596,327 of record CM069441.1, read on the forward strand.
CTTGTATTTACTCTAATAGAACCACTTCCTCAAAAATAGATAAGTCTATAAATGAATGATTTTAATAAGACGGTTGGTGCACATTATTTGTAAAAAGACCAGTGCTTCCAGGGTGGACGGGCAAACAAGGGGTCAACGTTGTCCTAAATTATTAAAGCTAAAAACAATAGAAATATATAGACAGAAATTATCCCTTGCCAACCCCTTTGTAATAATGTATGTGCCAAAACTAAAAGGTGTGCCATAGGTGCAGTGCAATGATCCCTCCTTACCTATCACCAGGGGTCGCATTCTGACGCGTCTGCGCGTCCTGGACCTCTCACTTTCTTGTAGTGACGCGTCAGGTTTCAAATTAGAAAGACTTGCGGGTCCCGATCAAAATTGTAGGGACCCCTTAAATTTGACGATGTATGGAAATGGAAACCTTCAGAATATTTTGTAAATTACATATATCCAACATTTGCTCACAATATAAATTCATTAACACTGTCCGTAAAAAAAGTAAAATGTTCAAATACCCAAACTTCAGGACCCCTCAATTTCTTGGGGGACCCCTTAAATTTGTTATTTGAAGTCCTACGAGGTCCTGAAAAATTTCATGGGACCTCTCACATTTTTGATCCAGTGCTATCCCTGCCTATCACTCTGTTATTTCAGTACTTGAATTGCAAATAAAATAACAGATATATTTCAACTCCAACAATGTATGATATTATATAAAAGTTCTATGTTAAATTTATGATTTGGGACAACACAGTAAGTCTACACTAGGTACATTCAACCTTGTATTTGTAATGTACATCAACAGACAGATTACATTTGTTATACCTATATCTCCTTAAATTGACAGGGTAGTGCTAGACCCTTAAGCATGTTAAGTAGAGGTCAAAATTTTTGTTTATATTTAAAGTTACATACTAAAGACAACATTGGGCAAAATCATCACTTTTCAACCTCTATTGTTAATTTGTGTGCAAAAAGCTAAACATTTGTGTCATATGTGCAATGACCTCTTAAAGCGCTTCCCCTGATGAGTATTTCACTACTGAAATTGCAAATGTGCAAGGTGTGATTTGAATTGAATAGAATATTTTAAAAAGTATATAATTTGGGACAACACAGTAATCCCACATAAGGATTCAGTCATCGTTTTGTCCATTATTATCTACATTAGATTTGTTCTACATGTATGCCCCATATTCTTATTCAGATAATTGAAATGTGGATTTTAATTACATCTGTTTTTTGTTTCTTACTTTTTTTATTTACAGATATGACATTTATACAATGGCTAGCTGAGTACCTATGACAGCGTGATAGATCGTGGTCGTCTACCAGCCAATTATCATCATAAAAAGATCGGCTGCGTCATGTGACACCATCATTATTTTGCTTGCATTTTACGAGAGCAGTGCGACAGAGGAGTAGAATATGCCTACATGATATTCACTTATTAAACATGCAGCTTTGTAATATAATCCAACTTAAATATTCTACATCTGTTGTCTGTGTGAGATAGTAACCTAGGCAACCATGGTCGAACTTAAGGTGTATGTTGATGGTATTCAACGTGTTGTCTGTGGTGTTAATGACGGTACAACATGCCAGGAGGTTATCATAGCCCTGGCACAGGCTACCGGTCAAACCGGCAGGTTTAAATTGGTGGAGAGAAGTCAACATGAGAAAAGAACTCTCAAACCACATGAGAAACCACTCCAGGTCATGTCCAAGTGGAATAAAACTGCTAATGATGTGTATTTTATGTTGGTTACTGTCGGAGACACGCCTAATAGTAGTAGACCCCCATCTTCCATTGGGCTTCCAACAGAGAGGTTTCGTCAACCTGGAGATGGATCAGACCTGTCCGAATTCCCAAAGCAAAGACAAGCAAGTATAAGGCGCTCTATGACTTTCAATGGATACAAGAGTGGTAGTATTACATCAGTGAAAGAGCTGAAAGATAAAGTGAACGAAAAAGCCGAAAAACTTTGCCATGAATTAACAGATCTGATCGATACACAAAAACAGAGACTTACCCAACAGCATGGGCAGATGGAAAGCATGGATTTGCAAATCCAAGGACTGAGTTATCTTGAGAATATAACAGCTCCTGAATTGAGAGATCATGAAATGGAAGCAATCGAAAGAACATTACAAGCCAACAAATCTGCCATTGAAGAGGTTGAGTATTGGGAACATGAGTTTGACATCGAAAGGCAGCTACAAAGTGAACTGTTAAAGGAGGTATCCGTCTTAAGAGACAAAGTTGTGCTTTGTGAAGAGAATATAAAATTACGACAGAAAGAAGCGCAACAAATTCTAGAGCAGATGGATCGAGAAGGAGGGCGCCTTCAGAGGGTGGCAGAAGAGCGACTCCAGCGTGATCTTGACGCGGTACAAGGAGAGGTGAAGTTGCTAGAGGAGGAGTATGAAGGGTACAGTGCAAATTTAGATGAAACAAATCAATTCTTAGAAGAAATGGAGACTGTTCATGAAGAAAAAAGGAAGAAAGTGCACCATTTAGAGAATGAAATCGGTCCTGATGTGAAAGAGACAAAGTTAAAAGTGCCTCTTGCTGTTATAGACATTGACGGTCAGTTATCAGCAGCTGAACTGATAGATCCTTCACCTCCAGCCTCCTTCGTTCCAACAACTCAACAACAACATTTTAAGGAACAGGATTGTAAGTACTGCATCTTTCATGTCCATCGTGTGTGATTTGATATCATTTTGTGACATTGACAAATCAAAATGGACACAAAGAATTAAGTAGGCTAATATGGGGACCAAAGAGCCCATGTGGCTATCAATTGTAAAAAAACAACAAGGTATTTTATCATAATATGTGGAAACAGAGAAATGAGACCAAATACACACCTCCCTCATAATAAAATTATAAAAATGAAAATAAAATAAAATAAAATGAAAATGCATTCAACAATGTAGACATTTCATGGGACACGGTCCTGTCCAGGGCTCAAATTAATTGAAGGCAATTGCCTTCGATGCCCCACCTAGTTGCCTTGATGCCCTCAATTTCTGGCTCTTTTCACTCCATTCAAAAGAACATAATGGCCTTGGATAAAGTTGGTGCCCTTTCAAATTGCCTGCCCTTTTCATTTCTTATTTTGAGGTCTTCCTGTAACTGCATATCTCCTGATAATTTGGAAAAAGAAAATCCCCCCAAATCATTGTTTATATCTTTATCATAGCTTCAGGGTTGGGGGCGGTAAAGGTTTAATCCCATATTTATAGCCCTTAAACCACAAGTGCTTTCCAGGTCTTACTATTTTATATTACTGTCCTATCTCGGCATTTATCTCAATTTTGAATGTGAAGGTGAGGGGAGATCTCCCTGCCCTGTATTTGTCTATAAATACGAGGGTCATTCAATAAGTTCTACCTCCTCCCTCATAACATCGCTAATATTAATGTCAACCTCACGACATTTGTCATTATTATAGCTCCGAATCATAGCTACAAATATGTAGTAAATGATTGATAGTTGATATCTGTTTTACTTTTGTTATGACGCGGTCAAAGCCAGAGAGAGATTTTGGACAACGGACACAGAAAATTACCTTAAAAATATACACATGTTTTCGGGTGTTTTTTTTCGTATTGTATGGTTATATATAAGAGCATTATTTAAATACTGAAATTGGTAATGAATGAATGATATCTGACTATATTACAGTATTATCATGTATAGATAAGCTTGTAAACAATATTAACTCAATTGTAGGCTTGCAAATAGTGTACATCAACTAAAATGTATTGATATGCCTTTGGCATACCAGAATTCTGCCATCAGACACATTTTTGTTGTTACAACTTAAGCCACAATGATGCCTCGAATGTTAAATCTTTACCATAATAGTCACTTTATGAGTTTTACTAATGTGCAACCTTCAGAACAGTCAATCAGGTAGTCAATGATATAAAATTATCGCTTTGACAGACTTTAAATCCCTCCATTTAGCTCGATATATTGAAGATCGCTTAGTTATCATGAAAGTCAAATATGACTTTTACAGGGTTCTCTAGGGGAGGGGTAAACTAAATGGTTGTCCTGACCTGGATCTGGCTAATCAGAGGGCATATTTTTTCCAAACCAATCAGTCAACTTTATTGTTTACAGTCTGTTAAAGAGATATCTGACAACGGTTATAATTGACCGATAGGTATGTTTTGCCACTTACAATAGGCCAATTGAAAAGCACTTCGGCGATATTTTGCTGTTTTTCATCCGTTTCCGTCACACTAAATCGAGGTTTGGTTCTCACTGCATGTCCGGAAAAGTACAACCATTACTCAGATCAATTTACATTGGATTTGTATCTGAGGTTCCAAGCTACAATTGTGTGATATTTAATAAGACTGGCTCATATAATAATAAAGTTAGGAGGTAGGAGGTACAACTTATTGAATGACCCTCGTAGATATAGAAATACAATGAGTGGCAGATGTTACATTGAAGCATCATTTGGCCCTACTATTATAATTATTTTATTAATGCTTTCTTTATTGAGGGTAATATGCTTCAGTGACTTGCACTGCTTTCCAAGCAGGCCCTCATTTCGATACATACATAAATACATCAAAATAACAGTGTTTAAATATAATACAAATTATAACACAAATTATTCAATTATGATACAGTGGAAATATATGATTTGAATTGACCGAGTGACATATTTTCTAAATCAATACGAATAGATGGTGATAAATTGTTCCACAGATGACCAGATCTGTAAAGAAAAGTGCGCATACCAGAATTTGAGTTGATTTTAGGAATAATTAAAGTATTACTTGAATGATTCCTGGTAGCATGATTGTGATAGTTATGAACAAATTCAAAATTAGATGATAAATAGGTTGGACTTATATCTTTTAAACATTTGAATAAAATAATAAGTATTTGAATTTTCCATCTATCACTTAGTTTTGCCCAATGAAGTAAGTTCATCATGTCATTTATTGGTGTTCTGATATCAGCAGATAATATTGTTCTGGCTAAACGGTTGTGTAAGACTTGAAGTCTTGCTTGATAAGAATTTGAACAGTTGGACCATACTGGGCTGGCATAATCAAAATGAGGAATCACAAGAGCATTGGATAACATCACAAGAGTTGGATGTGGAAGAAAATGCTTTACACGACGAATAACACCAATTCTCCTGGAAACATTTTTTGCTAAGTAATCTATATGTGATAACCAAGACATGGTACTATCAAATTTGACACCGAGATATTTAAATTCTCTAACCATTTCAATCATAGCATCGTTATAGGTGAGTGAAATATCATTAAATCTATCTAACATGTGTCTGGTACCAAATAGCATAACTTCAGTCTTACTAATATGTAATGCATTGCATAAATATAAAATAACTGTAAAGTAACCATATAGTATTTATTCACATATCTTTTCTTTTCAGTTTTTCAAGTTCATCCTTTACGGCGATTTAAGCATAGCCCTCGAGAACTGGTGGAGGCTGCTCCCAGCAGCGATAACCCAGATGGAGTGTATGTATGAGGTGGCCTTACTGCTGTAATGTTTTCAACTTTATTTCTGGCATCGATTCAAGCATTGCAGTCCTTGAGAGCTTGAAAAGGCAGCCAGCAATGATAGCCTGGACAGTCTATGGTGCCTACATGCTGTGATGTTCAGTGATAAATCAAGATAACCAGCTTCTAGTAGTGTTAAATCAGATGGTGCGTACTATTAGGTTTTCTTTATGCTGTGATGTTTCAAGTTCATCCGTTGCAATGAATCAAGCATAGACTAGATAGAGAACTTATGGAGACAGCTCCTAAAAGCTGTAATATCCTGGCGGGCATGCATACTGTATGATGTTATTTACACATTTGGCTGTATTTTGCTGACGATAGCCCTAGTTGCTTAAAGCTGGCCTACCACTTTGGTAGTTCACCACAGACAACCGGTCATACACCTGTTCACTTGATGACAGACTGTACAGAGTTAACATGGAGAAATTGCAACCTTGTTAAATTCTCAAGAGAACTGGATGTGGCTTAGAAACCTGTAGCGGTAGCTCGCCTTTAAGATTTAAGCATGGCTTAATTTTACCATCAAATTCAACAAATTGAAAATGATACAAGGTTTCAAAAGATGTACAGGGTGTGCCAATAAATGTTTAGCAGTTGGGGAGAGGGGGTGGTAACAACTTGATTTTTAAGCTCGTAGACAAAGACATTGGTTTAAGTTGATTTTGAGCTCACTTTTGTTAAAGATATCAAATATACTTGAATAAATGTGAGTTCACAAAATCTGTTTTTTAGAAAAATGAAATTGTACATTTCGTTAACATTCGATATGGGGAAAGTTAAGAAAATGGTCATTACTGTATAACACTGATGCTTTTTCATTCTTCTAATTAGTGTTTGCATTGATGAGTCATGGTTCAAGTAGTAAACTGATTTTTGTATGATTTAAAACTGGTTTCAAAAGGCTTATGTAAAATAGATATTTTTTGTAATATATCATTTTACACACAAATTTAAATATCTACCAATACCTAGGGGTGGGCTATAAATGGGTCATTTTTTGTTTTGCTTAGGTAACAATTTTTTGTACCGTATTATCCCTATTAAGCGCCCAGGACCTTATAAGCGCCCACCCCTGTTTTTCTCAATGACTAACAACAAACAATCTCTTATAAGCGCCCACCTTTTTAATTACCGTAGCACTGTACAACAACATTCTTCACGGCGTCCTTCACTAAAGCAGTACCAGTAAAAGCCGTGATTAGATCGCCGCCATCTCTCCCCGATCCTATACTAGGCACTAGGCTACTGATACGCGTACAGTAGCGCTGATACCACTGCCTGTACAGCGACCGGCGAGTGTTAATTTTCCGTTTTAATCGCACGTGGTAATTCCACTAGTGCAACAGTTCCGTGTATCGCAGTCATTCATTGTGCCATTCATTTGTTCAGAAACGGGCACCACCAAAAATTATTGCGACATGCGTAGTGAGGAATTATAGTGTTGTATTTTCGCCACAAATGAAAAGCAAAGGTGGCCGCCCACATGAAAACAAGATAAATATTGATGGCACTTTCGGCTCAGTTTTTTTTTTTTTTCTTACGCAGTTTTTGAACAAAATTGTAACAAATCGTTAGCGATTTGTCTTTCACAACTAATCATGGAATGTGATTGAAATATCATACTTTTTTTCTTTTCTATGAGCGTAAACATTATTGGTATGTTTACGGTTACCGAACAAAAAAAATCTTCGCAACCTTGTCGAATTCGACAGTCTCAACGATAAATGAGTTTACAAAAAGGTAACATAATAAGCGCCCACCCAAAATGACTTTGCTAACCGCCCTGGGCGCTTAATAGGGATAATACGGTATTCCATTTGATCTATCTCAACATGAAATAACATAACAAAGTTTTAGGCCTGGGATTTGAGAAAAAAAGATCCACTCCCGCCAAAAAATAAGGTATGTGACACAGAGGGCGCTTGCACACTTTTTCTCAAATTCCAGGCCTAAAATTGTGTCATTTCTTGTTGAGATAGGTCAAATGGAATACAAAAATCTGTTACCTACGAAAAATAACAAAGTATTTTTGACTTCAGTATACCCCACTCCTACTAAAGCGCTCAACAAAAGAAAGTCATACACTTTGTTTATGTTATAAAGAGTGACTTCTAATTACCTTTTGACCAAACAGGCTAGATAGACATTTGGATGAATCTTTAATTGCCACAAACAACACAGTTTAGCTATGGTTAGCACTGGTTAATGAAAATCTGTGATGTTTCCAAATTCGCATATTCATTACACTACTCGGGAGAAAAGACCGTATTTGTCCCGTATTGATCACTGCACATTTCCCCTGCACGGGCTAATTCAGCAGTCATCCAGGCCGAGCAATGCATAAATTGCATACTATTTTCTCTCCGCGTAGTGTGTTGAAAATGCAAATTTGGAAACGTCACAGACTTTCTTTAAATGGTGTCAATCATGGTTTATTATTGTTGTTTTGTGGCAAGTTTGGTACCAAATTGTGCCTAAAAGATTCATCCAAATGTCTATCTTGCCTGTTTGGTCAAAACATAATTGCAAGTCACTCTATAGGGTGCACTACACTAAATGGGGTATCCCCTACACTCAAGAAGTGTTGCTTAACTAGAATCGGAAAGTATGCATGACAAAATCCTCAATTTAAAAGGCTTGACAGTAAGAACAATTGCTTAAATGCCTAGGATTTTTGATTAATTATGATTAATGGGACATCACCTACATGCACACTGACTATAAAATGTGAATATCATCTAGGTAAATTTTGAGAGATCTTTCAAATTTGTTGTGTTTTTACTGTAAACATTGCCGATTACGGTGACATTTCCAAGCTCGTCAGAGATGTAGTCTCTTCATGGCCATCTTTTGGAAAATCAAGCAAGCCACCCTACCTATTTTCTGCACTTTTTGATGAGAAAGATTGATAATCTTTAAGAAAAATTCACTCTACAAGGTCCAATTTCAAAATTTAGTGGTCTAAAACAGAGTTTTATATCAGTATTTTTAGTAGTGTGCCCCCTATAGGACACAAAGTGTATGACTTATTTTTGTTGAGCACTTTACCAATACTTATGTTAATTAAACAATTAATACATTTTGGAGAGTATAAATGAATAAATAAGTAGATGAAAAATGCACATTTACTTAAATGCACTGGTAGCTAGTAGTCTTTGGACCATCGTAAAGAATTTAATCAAACACATGTATGACAAATAGTAAAGAACTTAGACTTCCAGATTTTAATAAGATATTTAAATTATATTTTAATAACTATCAATTGTAATTTGCCTGTTAATCGGTATATAATTATTGTATTGTTGAAAGCTATTGTTTTTAGAATTGTTACTGCTAATACATACGTTATTGTTCTTTTAAAAATTGTTATAAATGCATGCTGATTGTACCTAATGCAACTCAAAACATAAAACGTTTTCTCAAATGGTGACAACTAAATAACCATTTTGGGGGATTTTCTATTAAGGCCTAGATGGCACGTGTGTGTATGTGTGTGAATGTTAACGTCAGATGTTTTATGTCGATATCATTTCACACATTATTTTGTCCTTTACAGTAGAACTTCGATTCGTGGCATCCATCCAAATTCTTCCAAATTTGTGACAGCTAAAATTACCCTGTTCTAGTATGATAGTAAGAATGATTACTATTATTTACAATTTGAAACATACTTGTTTGACAGAGGCATAGCCAAGGGATCAGGGGACAACATTTCTGGGCATCACATGTAGGGGAGGGGAAAATGAAATAATCATTCTATTATTTTTTTAAACGCAAGTTTCATAGGGGGGGGTCTCCAAACCAATGTTTTTCTCGTTTTTTTAGTCATCATATTTTCGAGAGGGGTGTCTGGATATATTCTTCTCCGGAGGCCATTGACCCTTGCAACGCCACTGCATTTGGCCGGATAATTATCACCTTGTTTATTTTTTTTCACTTTACCTAGTTTAAACCCAAAGTGAATTATTTGATGTGAGATTTTCTTTAAGCCTGTGGTTGTCACTTCTAGGTCATTTCAAGTCACAATTAATTTTTATATAAGGTCATATTTAAGCCTGAATTTAAGATACAAGTTATTTTAATAAGAGATACCATAATATGCTCAATATATCTAACATTGTGTTCGAATGACAACTCAATCGATGGACGATAAAGCTGCCTGCAGGCGGGCAATTAAAATTTGTACGGATTTGAGATAACCAATTGCATATTATTTTAATATAGTCTGATAAAGCCTGAAATCCCTGGGTGTGTGCTTTTGAAATTATGATTGATCGGTCAATTTAATGTTCATTGCTCATCTCAGTAGAGGCAGGCATTTATTACAAAAAAGTGGCGTCATTCAGATCGACGATTATGATGATATCATCAAATAGTATAGTTTGACCCATATTTAATTGGCAGAAATACGATGCACGTGTTTCATTCGCTTCACTTTCATATCATCAAATAGTATGGTTTGACCCATACTTAATTGGCAGAAATACGATGCACATGTTTCATTCGCTTCAATTTCATCTCATCAAATAGTATAGTTTGACCCGTCATTTAATTGGCAGAAATATGATGCATGTGTTTCACTTATGCGACAAAAAGAACCCCCTGTTCTATGGGTGATCACATTTTTAAATTTGTCTTTTTTTTGTTGTTGAATTTTTTAAAGATATATGTTGAAAATGATGAAAATTACCAAAATATTTCCCAACAGCGAACTGTTGGTTATCGAGCGGTTTGGGGGTCGCTGCTTCATAACCCCCCTCTCAAGTCTCTGACTCGCCGGTTTGGGGGTCGCCACCTCATAACCCCCCCTCCTCAAGTTTCTGATCGTTTGTCCGTAGAACAGGTTCATTTTTCTTGTCGCCTTATGCTGAAAACAGAATCACACTGGTTGCCTGGATGCGCAGCTCATCAAGTTTTGCTTGGTTTGTAAAATATAAATTGAAACACATCATATAAAGATTGGCTATTTTTGATTCAATGTTGTATTATTTTGCCATTGTGTAGGAGGGAATTTACATTGGAGGAGCAAGATATGCTCTCTTCCGTATTGTCAGCCTCCAAGCTTGGTCATTGTACAAGTACAATACTATACTTTGTTCAGTACAGTATCAAAAAGGTGAAAATGTGAGGCTCAATAAGTACTACGCATCTTTTAGTGTAAGTGTATGTACACATGTATGTTGCATTTGTAGCTGCTCGAGTTGCATCTCTTTTCTGTTTGAAAGCGTGTGTACGCTACCCAGAGTCATTCCCAAAAGTAAGAAGGCTCACATTTTTGGCACTGAACAAAATATAGCTCTTCAGGCCAACATCAAAAGGTTACAACTTTATAACTGGAATTCCAACAAAAAGATGTTGAAAGATATTGTGCACATTTTAAAATACACAATTTGTTTAACGGAATAAAAATGCTGCTCATAAATTTCTTAATTCGTGGATCAGTTGGAAAGAGGCAATAATTGTTTGCTTAGTTTATGTGCGACATTAAATTAAATTTGCGACATCTAATTGATTTATGTTATCACTAATGGCTGAAGTATTGGTTTGAAAACATGTAGAATGTGATTTGTCAGCAGTGGGCTTTTCCAGATGAAATCTGCACCCCGCTATAGAGGAACAAAATATGATTTTAAATTACATCTGGAAATCCAAGTGTCAGTGTATAGGAATAGGGACCTTCTGTGTTTAGGATTAGCGGCTATCTTGGACGTACATGTAAACACTAAAACTCTATTCAAATAACTCATGTTTTTCAAGTACATGTACATGTAATCTTAACATTTCAAGTAGAAGTAAATACTAATGTTGAGGTCATTCACCAGGTTGTATGGGGAGGGTTGTGGGTCCGAACCGTGTTGCAAACACTTATTAATGTGTTGGCAGTTAATCCAAAACACAGAAGGTCTCTATTGGGTATAGAGGGAATAGTGATAATGAAGATTTGTTCCTGGAAAGTTAATGACAATTTGTATGGAATTTTGGGATGACATTTTGTTGTTGTTGGAATTCCAAGAAAGTTAATGAAAATGTGTGTGGAATTCTGGGAAAGTTAATGAATTCCAGAACTTGATTTGAAAAAAGTCTGGAATTCCAAGTTCCTCTATGGGGTGGCTGATTAATTTCGAGACAATATTCCAGAGTCTCCTCTATATGGGGTGGGGGTCTAGTTTTTTCTGGAATAGCCCATTTGTGAGTACTTGTATCAAAACAGTATATTGAATATGGGCTGTGTAGTTATTTATTCACATCATTTTGTACTGATATTTATTAATTTGTATCATACATTTACCCAGTGACCTAATTATCAACTCTGTGTCGCCATATACGGCATTGCATATTTTTTACAACTGTATATTATAATTATTGATTTGTTGTATTGTATTGTAAATACCTTGTTGGTTTTATTTATTCAATTCACAAAATGATAAAGTTTCAGCACAAGGGTAAAAAGATTATTTAGTTGTCCTAATTTCATTTCCCCCAGACATGTCAGCAGGGTTGTAGCTATGCCGGACGGCGCCGGCCGGCACTCTTAAAAAAAAAGGTAACAATTTATTTTTTATTTTTTATTTTTTTGTATTTTGTGGATAGAATTGTTAAACTGCAAGAAATTATGTGGCAGGAACACTCAAAGTACATTAAAAAAACCTAAAAAAACATTAAGAAGGCCTCTGGACCCCATTTCATGATCCTCTGCACTTCGTTATATACACTTACTCCGTTTGCCGTCAGTAATATTGTCCGGCACTCAATCTGGTCTAGCTACAACCCTGCATGTAAGTCTATTTGGAATTTTTCCCATCTAATCTTGTTTCATTTTTGTGAATGGCAGCTTACTTACTAAGGAGATCCAAGACAATGATATGGTACTTTAATAGAGTTCAGACATTCGAATAACCCTAACACTTTTGGGACGGAAATGTTGAAAGAACTATCCGAGGGTGAAAATGGGAGAAATGTAGCGTGAAAAGTCAGACTTGCCGGTGATGGGATTTGAACCCAGGTCCTCCAGCATGGAATACACTGTCTTAGTCCACTTGGCCAGGGGGTCACGCGCTCGTAATTAACAATTCCGGGCGCACTTATCACCTACCCTGAGCACCCGGCGAGATATACCGAGGCGATACATGTTGCCAGTATGTTTTCAAATGGGATTTCATGGAGTTCGCAGCTGTAAAGGTTGGATCAACTGAGGTTAAACAGTAGGCACACATTATCTAGATAATTGTATCGCAATATAATTGCTACAAGAACACAATCTGACTTCCATTTGTTTGCATAAAGTAAATGCTGAAGAAGTGTTTTTGTTTATAATTTGTGTGGGAAGCAAGCATTTTGACAAATCAGCCAGACTTAAAGGTAGATGTTCCGATTTTCAACTTGAAGTTTTCTATTCTACATGAAAGGTCATCCTTAAAAAAGTCATGTTCCAAAGTTTGAGTTGCATAGCTCTAATGGTTCTTATTTTAGACGTACAAGATGCTGTGAACTGTACCAATACAAGCTTTCATATGATATGAAAATCTCTGTATGTTTGAAATAATTCTGTGTTACGAAAATGTGATCGGGTCATCTACCTTTAAGAATGCAAATTTTCATCATCAAGGGTTTATGAAGTGGGCAGCAGGAGTCAGCACAGCACATACTATCCATAGTAATCAGGTGGTGGTGTTTGGTTGAGTTTCAAAATGGTATATATTAAGTATTGAAATAAAGTTCTTCGTTGTGCTATTAATTTTTATGTTGACTATTATTTTTGAATGAGCACCAGCTATGTTGGGTATGATAAAATTGTCATCTTTTATATGTGTTTTTAATTTTCAAAGTCAAAACAAGCTTTCCTTTATTTTAAGTTTGTCAAATTAAAATCCAGACATTTTAGATTAACCAGCAAATAAGACACCTGCACTGCTCATTCATATGTCACACAACACCAAATTGCTCATTGACAATGCTGTGGATAAATAAATGTACTTGGCAGAATACTACAAAACCACTTTGGTGACCTGTCTAGACCTAATGCTTCGCTGCAATGTGAGTAGGAAGTTGGCATTGTCCCCCATGTGGGTTCACATTTGGTTTAATTGTGTGGTGCAGGCCTGCTTGAAACACAGGTGATCGACGGTCGATATTATATTCTTTGCAAGAAATTGTTGTCAGCCAAGATTCCTGTTTAGTTTTTAAACAATTGACAACTTTTCGAGGTTGGAGTTGAAAGTCATCATTGTCCCTGAAAACTAGATTAAAGGTATATTATGCGATCTTTTCCAGGGAACACCCTCAATCCTAAAAAAAAAATTGAAGCAGATTTTCTTGCAGATTTACATTTCTGATCATAAATCGGAAACACATTTCAAGTTACAGGGTGATACGATTCCTAATTACTTCACAATCGTGGTTTTAGAGTGAAAATAAACTGTCGGGTTAAACCGAAAGTTTATATTTTCACTCTAAATTCACTCTTAAACCATGATTTTGCGGTAATTAGGAACGTGTAACTCGTAATATATTCAGAAATTTAAATCCGCAAGAAAATCTGCTTCCAAAAAAATATCGAGGATTGAGGGCGTCTCCTGGAAAAGATCACATAATATACCTTTGACTGGTACATTGTACTCATCTATGTCATTCTATGTATCTGAATCACTATATAACAGAAATGGCTGGACAAATGTTGTGATGTTACTTTTTTGAGATGCTATGCGGAGGTTCAGTGCAACAATGTCATATCCGCAATGGCTGCCATTTGTTAGATTGTGTTTTCATAAAGGCATATCTTTAAAGCACCCTTGATATATAACATGTGGCAGCTATTGTAGATATTGCCTTTCACATAACTGAGATGTAAGTTAAACAATGTCTTATCTGCTATTGCTGCCCTGTGTGACTTTTAGTTTATATCGATTCAAGGGGTCTGCTATAGGCTACTATACATGATAACATCTGGCAGCTAGTGCAGATTGATCTTTGTTGCACTAAACCCTCATGTGGTTTTACGCTAACATTTATGAAACATCACCACAAACTAAACCTGCCATCTGCCCTGTTCCTTGTTAATGTAAAAATGAGCACTCACATTTCATACATATATATTCCGTTTCTATGGGGAATACAAGCACATTCTTCTAAACACTTTATGCATGAATGACTCAAATGTAAAGACATAATTCATGACAGCCCACTCGTTTTTTGACCAATGAATCAAATACATGTAGGGTGGTAAAGTTAACATCATAATCCTATGTACCTAATTCCAAATAGGCAAGTATATGCTGTGTAAACCCGGAAGTGATTACCCACGTATGTAATCAATGTTCATTCTAAGGATGAAAAGTTGGTCAAATTTTGTTAAAAGCTTTATGATGGCTACTAAGGTAGCATTACCAGTCAGTGTAATGTATGAAATTGGTTTGAAATGGTCACAACTTTTAAGAGGAGGGGTTTTATTAACATGTCACCCGTTTCCTCAGAAATTTAGGAACAAGTTTGGATTTGTTTGGCTCTATATGTTTGAAGCTTTGAATTGGTCCCAAGTCCTAATTGTGTTTATTTATTTTTTACTAGAGCTGTAAATAACAGCCACAATCTGTAATCGCACATGTACGCAAATTGATTCATCTGGGCATTGAAATGTGTATATAAGCAATATGGAAATGCACAAATTACTATTAATTTAATAATAGCCACATATTATTCATATAATTTTGCACTATAATTTGACAAATTTGTTATATTTATTCTCTTCATGGAGTCTGTTTTCAATTGTGTATCATATCATGGATATCAAATATAGCATGTTCATAATATCAAATAGTGACACTACATGTACTACTGAATGTTATTTTGTTTGTCTCGTCCAGACAGTCAAGTCAGTGTGACAATTTAGGGCAGATTCCCCCCCCCCCCCCTGAAAGTTGCAGGTCTGACTGACCCATACCTATTTTTTCGTCTTTAGAATACACCACCCCTCTCCAAAATCTAAACAATTTTCATTTTCACAAAATTAATTATTGAGACCTCTGGTTAGTGCAATAGCTGTAAAAACATGGTAAACCATGCGAGGTCTTGTGGCCCAATGGATAAGGCAGTTGCCAAGCAAGCAACAGATCCTGGGTTCGACTCCCGGGCGAGATCGTTTTCCTATTATTGTCTCTTTTCTACCCACGACGGCGAACCTGTTTAAAATATTTATAACATGTTTTTATGTTGATCAACCTGCCCTGCCCCTCATGTCGCTGTGGCCCCTCCCTCTCCCTTGTTAGAGATTGGGATAACAGAGGATCTATGATTAGATCTATGTGATGTATGACATTGGTTTGAAATGGTCATAACTTTGGAGGGGGGGGGGGGCAATCTTTTGTGGAAATAATCAATGGTTTCAGATGGGAGAGCTCACTTTTCCTGGTTTATTAACATAAATATCACCGGTTTCCTCTGAAATTTAGGAGCTAGTCTGGCTCTAAAATGTTTTAAAGCTCTTGAGTCTGAGTCAGTCCTAACTCATAACCACTGGTTAGTGCAATACATGCAAAAGCTGTAAAACATGTTTTTATGTGATCAACTTGCCCCGCATGCCCCCCCCCCCCCCCCCCCCCCCCACCCACCCTCCCTAAAAAGTGTGAGGTCGCTTATTTGATGATAGGTAATTCTGAAGTATCTGTTTGAATGATGCTTTTGAAAATGCAACCTGTTCTTTAAAGAAATAATTTGATACATTGATGATATTATAATTTTTAAGTATAGATGATGTCACATATAATATCCTTTATTTACAAATGGGACCGCCTTTGTTGTTTCACTGCAGGCAGAATAGTACAGTAATGCAGACAACAGGTATGTTCACACGTAGGCTGTTGAACTCAAGTTAAGGTTGTGTTGAACTCAAGTTAAGGTTGAGTTCATGACAAGTCGAGTTAAAGTTGTGACAATGGTCAAGTTAGTGCCCATGTGGACAACAGTCGTGTTAACTTAACACAAGCTTATTCACGACTGATTAACCTCAGGAAAAAAATCAGAGGTAATGTCCTATCTCGATTGGTCGAGTCAAGTCGGCTGTCCATGTGGACGCGTCGTCACGATTGACTCGAGGCAAGTTTGACCTTTCGCCAATGTGCTTGACCCTATGGCTGAATACTTTTGATGTTCGTTACGCTCTTGCTCTACAACTAGATGAAGTAAGGCAAAAATGCAAGTTGTTCGTTGCCATCATTTCTGTGATGTGAACGCAATTGCTCTCGTACTGCTACATTCACTTAAACATCCTGTTTCATCTTTACCAATTCAAACATCAGAATGATTGAAATAAGTGTAGCTAGGCCTACCTACTAGTATCTTAATTATAACCAAATTTAATTGTAGATAAAAACAACAGCAGGAACAAATGCCCGAGTAATTTCATATCAATTTTCACGGCCTTTTTTTTTAATGAGAAAATTTGAAAAGATAGTTTCGGCTTGTTTGTTTTTAATACATCATCAAATAATTTTAGAATAGAACTGGCACATTTTCAGTCAAGGTTCAACGTAGATGGCACAGTGTAACTTCCAGAACTTGACTCCATGGGCAAGGAGTCGTGATTAATATGACAGGTTATTTGGTCGTGTTGCGTGTAGACAATCGGTCGAGTTGGCGAAAATATTTCTAGTATTTTATCTTTAGGTCTAAAATATATAACTCAAGTTAAATTTCAGGTCTGAACACAGCTAACATGAAATTTCTTGAAAATGAATTTTAAAACACATCTTGTCTTAATAGTGAAATGTGATAGCTGTAGCATCCCTAAGCACCATTAAAGACAATGTTTATAATAATTTGCTTTGACACCAGAATCAAGTTCGTAGATAACTTGATCTGGTCTCTGTAAACCTGACACCTTGTCTGATAGTAAACTATAGGAACTATTGCATACCAAGGTTTGTTGTGTTTTGTCGCAAACCAACAGAGGGCGTCTCAAATATCAACAAATGTGGCACCATCTATTATAGTACTACTTGATTGATGTGATTGTTTTATTTTGTATTATTGTGTTTAAATGTTATTATCGCATGCTAAACTAATATTGTAACAAAGATAATTATATTATTAATAAAATGAATACTTTATTTCTGCTACAGTCTCTAACAAATGTGTACTACAGTCCTACTATACAACCAAAAGACAAAAATATAATTGACAGGAATTTGTTTTGCTCAATGTCTTAAAATGGCAGGTTCTTATTCTTTGAGTGGTCAATTCACTACAGTTGAACTATGACATGAGCAATGAAAACTCATTATTTGTCAAAAGGTCATGTGCCGGTTCAATTGAACATGGTACTTTGCTTTATTCCATGTCGGTTAATACTCATTTGTGTAATCAATAAAAATGGTCAGAGAGATGCAAATTTGGGAACATCTAGTATTGGGCGATACTGGAACACCTAGTATCGGGCGATACTGGAACATAGTTATGTACAAGTATCGTTCAATACTGGGACAAATCTCACTGGTACCACGTGTACCCGTATTGCCAACGTACCAGTATCGACCGATAGGCCTACAGGCAACTTGTATGTCCCAGTATTGAACGATACTGGAACACCAGTATCTGGGACCTAATGTACACTTTTCCCCAAATTTCTTTAAATGGCATAAAATCCCAATTTTGAATGGAAGTAAAGCCCTGTCATGAATGTTGAACTTAACTATTTGTGGGGAAATGTCATTTGACCTGTTTTCTATTGTGATGAGTCTTAGGTGTTTTTTTAAATAATGAAGATTTTGAAATCATTTTAAATTTGCATCTCTCTGAAAACTTTATATTTTTTATTTGAAAAAGTACTTTATTTACATGGAATACGGGGAAGTCAATACAGCAAACAAAATGTGTTCTGATTTTCTCTCTAAAT
The DNA here is from genome assembly GCA_035610835.1 of Ophiura sarsii. Taxonomy (NCBI): domain Eukaryota; kingdom Metazoa; phylum Echinodermata; class Ophiuroidea; order Amphilepidida; family Ophiuridae; genus Ophiura; species Ophiura sarsii. The sequence continues at coordinate 41,614,787 of CM069441.1, forward strand.
GATATTCACAATATCAAAATGTATATTTTCTGGATGAGAAGGGCCAAATAAAATGTGTATTATTTAAATTTAATCTTGTTTTGCTACACATTTATGTTCTTGAAATATGTCTCTAGGTTGACTTGCTTTAAAATGTGTATGATGACTTTGCAAAAGTTCCATTAACCCTACTATATACTATGAATTACTACTACACAAAATTCTCTCCTTAAAGGGACATTAATTTGTGTTGAAAATTTTAAATGTTTAAAAATATACTTCAGAATTCAAGATGAACATTAAAAATTGCCATTATTGTTGTTTCTACTAACAAAAACACAGCAAAACTTGATTAAAACAATATCATCGCTATTTATTGAAAAACTCCCTCTATGCAAATATGGTTCGCGTTATGTATCACGCATACTGCAGGGGGATACTGTCGGACGTAAAATGCTCGTTGCGGCTCTACAGCATTTTTGAATCAACGTTTTCTTGCACAAAGAGGGCTGATTTTCCTTCGAATCCTAGTATTGTCATGTTTTTGCTTTCTATTCATTTTCTCAATATGGGGTCAAAGTTTCCAAGTCAGAAAATGTTAGAGTAATTCGTAATAGCTTACTCATAGGTTAGCATGGCCATTACTATTACTATTTAGAATAGTAGAATTGTGTTCAATTTAAAAATTGATCCGATTGGTGGTATTCCAGTATTTCTGGGAGTGGCAGGATTGAGGTTTAATGTCCAGTTAGGCCACAAAAAAGAAGTTGTTTGATTGTCTTCGTCCGCCCGACCCTCTTATTCATTCCGACTGAAAAACATTTTCTTTTTTCTCTTCTTTTTTGTTGTTGAAAATGTTAAAATTTAAAAAAAATAATTAAAAATCAATTTTTGTTGTTGAAAATTTCATTTTTTTTACAACTATTAGTCGAAAATCAAAATTTTCATTTGTTCATTTTAGTGTTGAGAAAATAAAAATACTCATCAAAATATTAAAGATTTTGTTCCCCGTTTTGATTACCACAACAAGTACATCTCATTTTACTTTTGGTACCTGAAAAAAGGGCAAGTGAGAAAAAAATAAAATTAAAAAATTAAAAAACTGTTCCCGACCGACCTACCTAACTTTTAAAAGTGATCTATGGACAATCAAACAATTTATATTTATTGGCTTTACTCTAACATGTCAAATGAATAGGATACATCTGGGAAGTTTTCATTTTTAAATCATTTTTAAGTCAGTTGGAATTCTTATATGATAACATTTGAACAATTTATTATTATGTTTCTCTTCTTTTCAAACATATTGGAGAGAATAATAAGAGCTCTCAAAAGAAATAATAAAGAAAATTTACCAAATGGACCAACACAATGAAGATTCAATATAAAAATCTAATATATAGGTCGGGGGGGGGGGGGGGGGGAAACTGACATTGGAAAATGGTATAGGTATGTGCCGCACTGAAGACTCCCTTTTTCACCCTCTGCTGCTAGCTCTTATGACCCCCTTTTGAGCCTGCATCATTTCTTATGACCCCAATTTTATTGAAAATTCATAAATCGCGAAATTGTGCGTTCCAAAGCCCCAATTCTTCGAAAATGTTGCGTTCTTAAACCAAAAGAAATCGAAAAATTTGCGTTTTTGCTATCAAAATTGAACTATAAGCCAGTTCTCAAGACCCACTTTTTTGAGAAAAAAAATCAGTTCCTAAGACCCTATTTTTCGTCATAAAATCCACTCATTTCAGTTCTGTAGCCCCCCTTTTTGAGACCCTGTGCGGCACACCCCCTACCCCCAAAAAAAGTTGAGTGCCCCACCCCCTGGATATAGGTTCATACACTGAAGGCTCCGCTCACTACATGAGGGAAAGAGTTATAATCTATTGTCATGATCTGAGACGGACTATATAACTAAATCATCTCAGGTCATAATGACATTATTTCCCTCTTGTCACCTCTTATAAATAGTACACACTGAGAATATCTGAATTGAACAGCTTAATGTATTATAGGCCTAATACAGAACACAAAGGGGGCAGTTCTGAGGATATTTATCCTAAATAGGACCATAATGCATCTTTATTGGTTCTACTGCTTAGCCCTTCTTGTCCAGGGTTTACCATGTCAGGCTTGGGAAAATCTTTTCAATATTTTCTTAGAAGGCATTGTAATCAAATCGTTATTTTGTAAATGTAGTGTTAATAGTGTCTTATTTTTGTTGACTGAACTGATTTATGGTGGGGTGATTAAGCACTCATAAAATTAATAAAGCATGGGATTTATGGTTAGACAACTCAAGGCTGTGGGGCTGTTGAAGACCAGACTTAGCGGCATAATTCTGTTATACCCTGCACACCTACATGGGTAGTATGCGTCGTTCTTAAAAATCATGCACTATTAATATTACCTCTGTGAAGGGTATAACAGAATTACTCCAAGTTAGCTGCAGGATTGGTCATTTTCCGCTTCACTGACCACTGATAACGTGGCTGGCAAAGAGGTCCATCACTGACTTGCAATGGAATAAATCTCTTTTCCATATAAATGACAACGACCGATCCTGCACCTTACTGTGTTGATCTTAGGTGCTGCTGACACTAAAGGCACAATTTTCTCAGATCTCAAATTCGTTCTTTGCTCCGATCCCAATTTGCGAGTAGACTCGTAACTGGTACCGCATTAAAAGGGACTATTCCATAACATTATGAAACTAGTTGACTCAAGTCCTCTCTGCACCCGAGACAAATATACCATAAGGGATAAGAACCCGGGGTGCTCACTGGTCATTACAAGAGGGGTATCATGCGTGTCCAAGAAATCACGTAATTAGGGTCGTTTTTTAAACTGGGGTACGTTACGTACGTAACGTGAATAGGGTATCAAAACAAGCAAAATTAAGAAAAAGGGTATACTTTTTAAATTATTGGCTTTCGTATTTAGGGTCCTTATTTGCTCCATGAGAATAATAAATAGCAATGATGCATGTTCTAGAGATATATTTCTCAAATTGTATCCTTCGCAAGTGATCTGATAAATCAGCTCAGCATTTGTTTCATAATACTTAAAAGCTTATTGGTTGGTTGGTTCGGTCCTGTCATGACTGACAGCTCGTGACCTTTACAGATACTACGCCACAAATAACGATTTTCAGCAAAGGAGTAACAATCACGGAGAGGGTGTCCAGTAATCAATTTTATTTGGTCAATCCACCGGGAACGAGGTCTGCCTCTCTTACGCTTCCCTTCAATCATGCCTTGCATGATCATCTTCTCTAGGTTGTTACCTTTGCGACGTGAGATATGGCCGAAGTAGCTCAGCATTTGGGTGTTGATAGCATGAAGAAGTCGTTTAGACACCCCTATTTCTTCAATAATACTGGCATTGGTCCTTCTCATTGTCCATACGATACGAAGCATACGCCTCCAACACCACATCTCGAAAGCAGCTATTCTGTTTTTGTCAGCTTTGGTTAGGGTCCACGTCTCACATGCATACATGGCAATTGGAAATACAAGGGCTTGGACTAGCCTGGTTTTTGTTGCTCTGGTTATTCCTCTGTCAGCCCAGATCTTGCTTAGGTTGATCATTGC